>JAFIDM010000001.1:113824357-113855574 GCA_023159025.1 Thereuonema tuberculata | reverse complement strand
AAGGTTGGAGTTTTATGTAAGTTGTTATTAAAAGAATTACTTGATTTCTTAAGCAGTTTATTTATTTAGTAAAGTTAATTATTTATTTTAGTCTTAGAAATTTAATAAACTTCTTTTTCTTTTCTGTTTTATCATTCTTATGCTTCGGGTATATCCATTATATAAATTTCCTCGATCTGGTAGAGAAATGCTTTTGGCAAAATTGATTGCTTTGTAGATAAAAAGATAACCACATTTTCCCTCTGTATCTCTTCATAATGATATTTAGGTGTTTATTCTTTATTTACAAACTTTTATTACCTCTCAGCAAAGAAGGATAAAGAAAAGATGCTTTAACTGCTTCAACTTCTATATTGAAATACTGCTCGTCTAACTTTTCTTCTACGCTAGGAACAGTCTGACATTGAGCTTGGTATGCCTAACTATGTATCTCTTTGTCAAATTGATAGATGTATATCTGCAATAATTCACAATATTAATACCAATATTAGACACATAGAGGAAAGATTTGGTTACTGTTGAACATAAAGACTCATTTTTCTAAGACACTGGTATAAAAATTTCAAATTAGGAAAATTTATTTATTGGAGCTTTTCCCCTTCTTTAAGTACGGTATGCACCAAAATATACAGTACTGAAACTCGCGCATCTTGAACACGTGATTGCGTTTGCCGATGGGGTATAGCTCCAGCTGCACGTGTTCGCAGTAGTGAAAAGGAAGTTGTGTTATGCAGTTGTTGTTGGAAATGGGTCTCTCGATGGGGGAAAAGTATTCATAGTTGAGCATTTTGTTGAAATGGTTAAACATGTTAGACTTCCTTATACTAGAGTATTTCATAAAAATCAATCACTTGATTTTTATCAAGGAGGTTAAGTTATTCTCAATGTAGATAATCTCAAAATCTCCTTCACCATTTTCAAATATGGATAATGTAACATTCATTACTTTTACCAAAAAAAAAGACTGCTTACCATTGTGGTTCATAATGGTTATAGCTAAAATGTATTATAGTTAAGACCAAACATCATGCTAGTTTGAAGGATGAGATTTTTTTCATCGTTGTCATTTATTATAAGATTCTTCTAAGTAGACAGAATAAGTATAAAAATACCATTTATTTTCAGTTAGTTGATAGTTGTTAGAAAGAAAAGCTATCTCTCCTTTCTCGTGGTTATTTTTACATGGAAACTTACACTTTGTTAATCTATTGTCTTAAAACTAGAATAAGTCAGTTCTTTCAATAAATGTTCTTAGTTTCTTTGTTCCAAACCAAAGATCAGCAATTTGCTGCTATTTTGTTTTTATTGTTCCACCACCCAAGTTTCTTCAAGTTTTAAAACAAGTGACCTGTGCTTTTTCTTTCTTTTTATTTTTTTAGTGTGGTGTGTGTTGTTTTGATCTCAGTTGCTGTGTTTTTTAGCTGACTATCAAAAATGCTCATTTCTTGGTACATTATAACTTACCTAGTTAATCCAATGTAGATCATCTTTAATTTTTACATTGTCTTCCTTTAATTTCTTTTCTTTTTCTCTGATCAGTATACTTTTTTTTTCTTTTTTTGTGTATATTTTTATAACTCATTTCATCAGATTAAGGAGGAATTCAACATATTCACTAGTATTTTTTTTGTAATAAAAAGAAAGATAATTTTCTAAATAAAACTCATTTCTTTTATGTCCTTCTTGTACATGCTTGTCCAGCTTATTTATGTTTTCAGCGTTTCTAGAATGTTCCTTTTTTGAAAGAAGCTGCAACACAATGTAAAAGAACTGAGAGGCTTTGTGTGATTTATCTTTCCCAAGATCAGCAGATCAACAATGTGGAATATATCATATAAAAGCAAGAGTTAAATATTTCTTGGGGGCTTGTGCTTAATGTGTCTAAGATAATGTGACATCATGTAAACAAATTTATTTAAATTTTAAATTAGTATTTCTTCAAGTACATTTTTCAGCCTAAACAATAGATTCCAATGACACTAATTTGATGACATCTCGCTATCGCAACAGAATGAGAAAAAATAATTGTATACAATATCTGGCAGTCTCTTTAAAAGAGGAATAATTTTGAGAATTGATACAAGTGTTAATTTTAAAATTAAAACTTCTCATACATTCTAACAATAACAATATAAAGGATAACAATACAAATGAAAGAATTTCATGGATTAATGTAATTAGGCAGTTACATCTGCATGGTTGTGTGGATGTATAAAGAAAGGAAATAGCCCAATTCTATTAATATTTTCACAACAATACATTTAATCCGTATTAAATTTTAATCCTTTATGAAAATAACACGGATTTCTTGATATCGCATAGTAAATATTTTCTGCCTCACTTTATATTGAATCATAAGATTAATCAGAAAGGTTTTAAATTATCTTAAAAAAGAAGTTAGTATTTCAATACTATTAGATTACATACAGTCCTTGAAATAAATTTTTCCACAGGATTGCAGTTGAAAATGTTTCCTCATTTTTATTCTGCAGTATGTATTTATTTCACTGTAATCTTATTACAATACTAGCTTCCATTTTCTGCAAATCCTTAAAAAAAAAAGCTTCGTGAATTCTATTGTTAATAACTTCCTCTCTTATTTTTCTAGAAGAACAGCGTAATAAATTTATGTATGTGAATCTGGAAACAGGTTAGTGGTGCTGATTAAATTCCCAGTCTTTCTATTCCTGCTTCTATGATTCTCGTTTCTTTTCTTTTTTTTTAATCTTGTAACAGTAAAAATATAAAATTATTTAGTACAAAATGTCACTCTACATCACAAATTCCTAAATTCTTGCATGCCTTGCTTTTTAAATCGTTTCGTTCTGGGCTTTACTACAACAACAGCTTCTTCTTATTTCTAGTGCTTTAAGCCATGCAGTGCGATTATTCAGCTTTTTTTCCCCTGTTAGAACTTTGAAGGTCAGTTGTCTATAGGAATTTTCACTTTACGGTAATTTTAGAAAAAAAAATAAATAAACATATTGTATTATTAAATCAGCGGCTATTTTACAGTATTTGCTTCTTAAGATATCTTTACAGCAAGCACATAAAATCCTGCAAGTAACAGACCAGAAATATTTGCAGAATGGTTCCCACCATCAGCACCAATACATTTACTTCAGCAAAATAATCAGATTTCATTGCACTGAGGTTTCTTAAATTTTAAGAGCAGAAAAAAATAAAAAAGGATATTTGTGAAGATAAAAATATGATTGATATTTTATTTAGAGCTTTCTGAAATATTTGTAGTTCTTATGTCTACTTTATTTTCATCATTTATATTGTTTGTTTTTGTTTTATTTAAAGCCAATGATGCAGCAGAATTTTTACTAAACCTTAGCCCATTTGAAATGAAAAACCTGCTTTATAACATCATCAGTGGATTGGAATTCGGCTTGCAAAGTGGTGAGTTTGAGGCTTTCTGTTACTTGTTTTTGATTTAAAAGAATATAGCATTTTATGAAGCAAATATGCAATGCAGTGCTTACCTCGTTTCTGATATGAATTTTAGTCTATCAAAATTACTTTGTCCTACATTCAACTCTGATGAGTATGTTAAAATGCATAAATCCATAGGTGGAATCTGATAGAAGCATATCCGTAAATAAGGTTTTTCTTCTCCATCATAACATTATTATTCCTTTCACTATCATAACACCTTCTGATTATCATTATTTTGTTTGGCCCGTTAAGTAAAAACTCCATGGATGCAGTTTACAGATGACTATGGACTAAAACAAAATGATTCTACAAAATCTGGGTTGAAATAAGGAATTTTATAGGATTGCAATTCAATGTCTTACTGATGATGCAAATGTGCTAGATTATGATGATGGCTTTGTTGAAAAAATATAACTGGGTGTTTAATAATGACCAAGGGTTCCTTATATAAAAGCCTCAGTTCTAGGGCTTACATCTTCTGAGGAATAAATAGGAGGCACTAAAATTTTCTATCACAACTTGCAACATTTAAATTTAATCTAAAATTTAAATTATATTGCCGTATAATTATAAAAATATCATTCATAAAGTTTTGACGAAAGCAGTGAAATTGCACAAAGTGTACTAAAAGCTATTATTCTGCGAGTTACTTTTTTTAATTATTTCTCTATTTTTTTGAAATTTTAATCAGTAGCAGGATGTTGTCTGTCTGGTTATCCAGCCTGTCTTCCCAACAAAAACAATTTATTCTGCCCCTTGAACAGAGCTTGGATAATGTAAAATTCTTACCAGAGAATTGCAAGTCTCAGATGATGAAAAACGTAACTTGTCATTAATTTATTGCATTTGACTAATAAGTATATATTTAGTTTCTTAATATGTTGTCTTTGCAACAGTTGCAAATTTCAATTTAATATCTTGGGAATCTTGATAACGGGTTTTGCATTCTAACATGCATTATTCCCATGTTGTGTATCTCGCCAGACATCAAATGTTTAGATTTTTCTTTTACGCAAAGGAGTTTCATTCACTGATCAAATCCTGAATTCAACTGAGCCTTATTCTACTAACTTATATTTCTGTTTGAAAGACTCCTTTCATTCTAGTATTCTGTTGTATAAGTCTCCATTCATTCAGAATGTAAACGACATTACAACCCATTATTTCCAGATGATTTGTTCTCCAACTAAATGGCAATCGGAAAATTTCCAGAACTTCTACAGTTCAGTTGAGGTAATGAAATGTTGATCAGTTTCTACCTTCACCAGCATAGCGTTTGGTGAATCCAAAGTCCAGCCATCGAGATTTAAGAGTTCGGCTGTCATACTATCTATTGTTAAAGGAAGTTTGTGAAGTTAATGAGATGATGACTTCATTTCCAAACAATCCATGCAAAAAAGAAATGTATTCAATACCCTGCCTCATTTTTGGCAGACATGCCTTAGCCACTACAAGAGGCAATGCAAACTTTTACTGAAAAATAATTATCAAGAGTATATCATACAATGTAGCTCATCCATACGTACATACATGATATTAAAAATCATTTTGAAAAAAACTCAAAGATCTTCGCCAATAAAGATATAGTTTCTCAGATATTTTGTTGTATTTTTAAAACTCAAATATGGATGTGTTCTGCTCACTTCTTCTTCATTTATAACTGAATTCAAAAAGTACAACTCTTCCAGTGCAATAAAATATACATCTTTCTTCCCATTAGCTAGCTCCATGCAGTTATTTCTCTCTGAAATCTGCAGTTTTCTAACTGGTTTAAAACCTCCTTAAGGTTGGTAATTTAAAGGTAACACTAATTACCTTTTCCTAATTTTTAAGTAAAATTATTCCACACTATGTTGTTAATAACTTTCAATTACTAGCACATTTCGCAAAATACAACCCGTAATTGTTGAAGAATCAGTATAGTATCTATCTAGTAAATAGTTTACATAAGCTCTTCTTTTCCAACCTTCAGCTGCAACTATCCCATGTAAATCAACTTAATTCTAATATAAACTTGAAATAGTTTGTTGCGGATTTTTTTTGTCAATTAAGCTGGCCTGATTTCATTATACGATAAAAACTGCACTTTGAACTAAATTCAAATAAGAGAAGTTCTCGACCTCAGTAGAAACACGATTAAGGTATTATCAATATTTTCTACTGCATCATACTTGAAAAACTGCAGTTGCCTCAATACTATAATTCTCCTTTTGACTATCAAACAAATTATTACATAAAAGCTCCATAAAATCGAATTTATCATGCACATTTGAAAAAGAAATGTTTTTGTTATAAAAAAAAATTCAGAAATTATGCATTTATTAAATGTTTCAAACGTTTTATTAAAAGTCCCATTCAGTTAATCATGAAAGGGTGTAAATTGTTTCTGACCATTTAAAAAAAAATGTAATATTTTGAAAAAAATGTACATTTTGGATTTTATTTCATTTGATATGAACTTACATGCTGATTTGCAAAACTATTTATAGAATCATCCCATCTTTAGTATTATTCATATGGCCATTTTCATATCTCGTTCAACATTTGCTAGAGATTAGAAACATTGTTGTAGCATTGTTCAACAGTTGTTAGTTATAAGGTAATATTGACTGTTATAAATGTAAAAGAAATGTCCATTTACTTATTGTTCTTTGATAGCTAATTTCATCTTTCTGAAACCAGGTAAGCAGCTGCATTTCGAGGTCTGCATTTTAGTTTCATAAGAATTTTGCTAATATTCAACATTGTCATTTCATTTAGCTTTTTTCAATTAATTTTGAAATATTTACTATATTTATAAGTAATTCCTAAAGGAATAACAGCTGAGAAGGAAGGCCAAGGTAATGACCTAACATTACTACATACATTTTTTTTCTTGTTATTATTTTCTTTCAATTTGTAAAATAGAGATGAATGTTTTACATTTCACCAACGAGTTACTTGCTCAGTTTCGAATATTTTATCATATATCTTTATTATATAATTTTTCATTTTAAGTATTTCTTAAATATCCTAAAAATCAATTTGCTTTTTATCATTATTATTAGAGATTTTTAAAATCCTGTGAGATATCTTCTATATAAATAAAATTTCATGTCACACATATCCTACTCTACATACTCCATTTTTTTTTGCTCCGATATCTTGCAGGATCCAATTATCCTGCTTCCTAAGGTTTCTACTCCAAAAAAATATCTCCCCCATTAACTAAATATTGTATTCAAATACATTTGGCTAATGGGGAGAAAGTTTTTGGAGTACAAACCTGGGGAAGCAGGATAATTAATTGCATCCTACAGAATATCATAGTAAAGAGATGGAGTATTTAGACGTAGTATTTGTGTAACACAAGATTTTTAAAATCACTTATAATATAATAAATAGTTATGTTGCATGATCATCTGTTTTGTTGTGTAATTGCATTAATGTTTATTCTTCAACTTAATGTTCTCTTTATTTATGGCTTAATTAGTAATTTTCTTGCTCTAAATTTTAGTAAATAGGGAAAGATTACCTTACCACTTAGATTTATTCAAGTTATAATGTTGGAGAAACATTTTTAGCTATAATATAAAATATTACTTAAGAATCATGCTTCAATTGAAAATTAACTTACATTTCGAAACTGAATTAAGAAAATATGCCGTTAATTTTTAAATTAAGAATATAAATTCTTAGATAATTATATTGAGAGCATTTCCCAATTTAAAAAAGAAAAGCTTAATACTATCCATTCAACTGTAAAAGATGTCTAGAATAATAGAAGATAGATAAAAAAAAGTGCACTTACTGAACATAAATAAGCTTGATAATTTTGGAATATTTAATCAAGTTCCATTAATGAAAAGAACAGAGAATAAAATTTAAATCAAGTATGTCTGTGGGGAAGACATTGTAATCTATTTTGCAATAGGTGATAGCAATGAATCTTTCGTTGTGGAATTGATTCCATTATGAAAGTCAATTAATAGCACTGGATGTAATTGCAAGTAATTGCTAATATTTGTTAGGTTATGATTTCTTTTTTTAATCTATGTGGGCAATGTGTTTATATTTTCTTTTCTCCATTCTTTTGATCATATAATTTGAAGCATTGGAGGAGTCAGTAGATCCTTGGACAATTGAATTTAAATGATGGTATTCTGATGAAGCTGACTTATGTAGCTATATATACCAAGAAATGTTTGAGAATCTTCCATTATCTCCAGAATATCAAACTATCTGTTCCGTGGAAGATTAAGCAACTCCAAAGACTCTGACATTAGTAATTATCAAATATTTGGTTTCCTTAACCATATGCAAATTAAAAAAAAAAAGTTAAATAGTTTAAAACAGTCAAGAGCTTGCTTGCATTTGTAAGTGAATATTTTTAATCTGTTTTATATTGTTCTAGCATTTGCCTATTGAATATCATCTCATTTGGTAAGCTCAGTTTAATCAGCAAAACTATTTATTAAAACTAAATGTTCTACCATAGAACAGGAATTCATTGAACAACTTTGCCAATTTTCAATAAAGGCTGTTTCTTATTTCTGCTGGTTCTTGCGTGCTGACCACCTGCTAATACACAATATTGAAATTGTTTTTATTCAGTAGAAGAACAGTATAATATTCAATAACACAAGTTAATTAGTTTCCAGATGAGTAGGAAATTGTAAGGTAAAAGTAACAAAAAATAAATTATAATGCACACTAGTTAAATATATTTTGATTAAATACTATATACAGTGGTTTTTTAAAGGTACTGACAAACATCAATGACATTCTACGAAGACAAATCAGTAAAAAATGTTCAATAAATATAAAGTTGGAAATTGTGTCATTTTCTAAACATCGACAATGAACATAGGGACTATTTGATAGCACGGAAGGTGAACAGTTGTTTTGTTTGTTTCAACATACAGCCACCATCCATGCTATCAGGGAATGGGTCAAGGGTAGTCATTGGTACAACCATGAAATGTGTTATTAAAAAAATGGCTTGCTTTTCATTTTTTTCGGAATATACTGAGAATTTGTCAGTGGATTAGATGTTCATTATTCCAACATTTGCACACCTGTATTGAGACAGATGGTGGACGATTTGAACATTTACTTTGATGCCTATGGAGGCTTTGTTGAACACTTATTTCTGTATGATACCTGTTTGTGCACTGTTATGTTCATTAAATATATAAATAAAAATTAGAAGCATTTTTTTTCTTGTAATTATTGGAATATTATTCACAGTATCATTACTGTATACACCAGTTACATACAGGATTACGTGCAAATACATCATACATTTCCAACCCTTTGTGTATTGGATCTTTCTTTACTGACTTGTCTTTGTAAAATCTGTCACTGATGTTTATTCATATACACATCAACTTGTAAACACCTTGTATATTCATATAAGTCATTGGTTAGAATCACTAACTATTCAATGGGAGCCTTGTGCTTGCATTTTATTCACTAGTTATTCAGTATTAGGCTTCATAGAAGTTAAAGGCAGTCTCAAGATTGGTTCTACTTGCAAACGGGTTCTGTGATTTGCTTTTATAGTTCTAAGAACAGAAAATGCAGTTTCACACATACATATTGAGTGAGAAGGAAGAAAAAAAAGAAGTGAGTTTTCAATCAGTGCTGGGTATCCTTCACAAATTTGAATCCAGAAAGTTGTCACATTAATACATTTACTTTCATCAAAATCAAAGCACTTAATACCAAATCAATACTACAGCTACAGACCATCTGATAATGTGCCGTGGACCATAGATTGGGAACCACTGCTTTTATTAGATCATTAGCATTTGCAATCTCTTCAAATTGATTTGTTCCTTTGAACAAATTTGATTTAATAAAAATTCCTATTTATATGCACATTTTTTTCCACTAGATATTTTAATCAGATATAGCAAAAATATCTTGGCATAGCTCTGTATAAATTCCTAACTTAATGTTTCTCATGTTTATATGCTTTAGATGTTATTACTTTTATCCATAATAGCTGTCTATCTACTCAACTTTACTCTAGAAACATTGCAGAAAATATTACAAATGAAATTCAAGATAGTATTATCAGCTGCTGCTGGAATTCTAAGCAATGGGATATATTTTACAAAATTTCTTCAGTTAAACTGAGAAAAAAATCAAATTTTATCATACTAGATATACAAATGAACAGTTGTGAGAAAATCAAGAGCCACAACCCTTTACTTATTATCTCAATATCAACTGTTTCCTTTTATCAAAGCGGCTGCAAGTTTTTCTCTTGATCCCAAATCAAGATATTACTAATGTTGTTCAGATGATTTGTTCTCTGGAAGTATTCTCTTAGGCAGCAAGCTGGATAACAAAATGTGATGTAAAGCGTTTTCACATGATCTGCAAATTTGAAGTTCTTTAATACTTATATTAAAAAAATTTAATGTCAGTGACTAATTTAAAAATTGAGGCAAACCCTAAAAACAACATTATTTACAATTAAGACATTCAGATCTCCAACGTGAGAGACCTTTTTTCAAGCATTAGCTTGAAATAAAGTTTTTGGTTTTTTTTTTTTTTCCTTTAATACTTATTTAAGGTTAAGATTTGGCTGCCACAATCAGTGAAGTTCGGAAAAATTTAATCGTTCAGCAGCATTTATTTCCTTGTGGATCATCAAATTTCTCAGTTTCACATTTCATTCTATTTATAAAGTGTATTCCTATTCTATGATAGAACCAGTGTCTTTTTGCCCGTGATCAGTCTATCGCTGCCCTTGAAGCTCTAAAATCTGTTCTAGTGGTAGTAATCTTCTAGTTTTAGACAAACATTTTAGATAAATTAACATAAAATTTGATTTTCTTGAATGTCTACGATGGTTCGTCAGTCATTTTCATGTTACCTTCATAAACTGATTTTTATAATTTATTTCACCAGCTTCTTATTCTCCACAATTCCATTCCAAATTTCATTCTAGCAAATTAGGAATTATTCTCTGGTTTCTTCCTCAAAAAAACGTGAGGAGTTTTTGATTCTTTAAACATTTCCAATTTGCCAGAACGAAGCTCATCATAGCAATTAAGAGGAAAGAGTGATGGTAAACCAACGTAGACATACAAGAAAATCAAAGCATGTCTGGCACATGAATCTTGTTGGTGTTAACAAGAGAATGTTAACTTAAATATGTGTTTGTAAAGTTTAAGCAGTTTTTGTTGAGACTAGTGTAATTCTTGAATGAATTCCTATATGTTACAGCAACTAATTAATCTGTAGCTTACTTGTTGTGTGTTTATTTATCCAAGGTATTTGCATGAAAATTTTATTTATTTATGTACATATACATGTATATAATGTGCTAAATGGATGTTATTTAACAAATTCATGTATATATATATATTTTAAAGAGCATTAATAAATCCTACAATATGTGTTAGCTGGTGCTAAATAATAATAAGACGCACGCTGTGATTTAAAGTCAACCAAATTAAAATAAGAAGGAAAATGTTTGGAGAGAATTCAATGATAAAGTGAAATATCACTTTGAAATTTCAAGTTAAGCTTAAATTAAAGATGGTATTTATTAGATTTAAGTTTCAAATGATTTAATTTAAGTTGTATGAATGCTCAGATATATTTTGGATGAATGTGTGGTTTAAAAGACAAAAGAAAAAGGATAAAGTAAAGATGAATACTATCGTAATTCTTTTTAAATTATTAAGTCATCACAAATTTCATAACAGTTAAAAAGTTTAATTTAATACAATTTGTCATTAAGTAAAAAAATTAATAAATGATCTCCAAGATGTAAAATTTCATTGGACGTTTGGTTTGACTATCATAAGATCTCTGTATTTTGTGAACTCGCATAAGGTTGGGAAATTTTTAGATAAACTGTGGGGAAATAGCTTGCTACGCATTTTTAGAAAAAAAATGTATTTTTAGTTGACCCTCAATAAATTTTCAAGCTTTAAGATCAAAATATATGCTTTAAAAGTAACAAATGTTACTGTCTTAAAAAAGGATGAAAGTCTCCAAAATCAGCCTAACCTATTAAAATAAGAAGTGCAGTAGAGTAATGACAGTAAAATACTTCTACCAAAAACAATTTATAAGATTTTTTTTTACTACCTACATAAATTTAGCAGTTTCTGAAGATAGTTATTCAATTTCTGAATGAATATCCTCCTAAATTATTGAAAATTTTGAGTCCAGTATTTTGCTGTGTCAGAAAAATATAAAATCTTCGGTATTAAAAATCCAGAAAATAAATGTTTAAAGCTTAGAATTCCCATCCAGTTTTTTTTTAATCTGAAAAGAAATGGATTCATTCAATGGTTTAAAGCATTCTTCATCAAGAATTTCATTTCGCAGAATTTTTAAATGTAAAGGAATTGAAAAATCAGTCCACTGACGAAAAGAAAAATTACTGAATTTCATTTAATAATATTTATCAATTGGTGAAAAGTTTTCATAAAGAAACATTATCAAACCTGAGTTGCCCCTTGCCAAGTCAGCTTTGATAGTAAGTAAATCAGTAGTTTTAGTTTAAGCTTAGCCTACCCTGTAGTTTTAATTAATTTAACCTTTATATACTGTTAAAAACTGTTGTTGTATTTTTTGTTTTTATTTCACTAGTAGTGGTAGCAGCAGCAAAGCTTTGCATGGATGCTAAACAGATAATTTAGAAGTAGTTAGAGTTAATCACATTGTTTGTATCTATATCTTCAATTATTAGTTTTGCTAATTAGATAACTTACAATTTTTAAAAATTAGATTTTTTTAAGCTAATATGTTTACTAAAATCTTTAGATTCTTTTCAAAATTACTGATTCAATTAAATTGATTGTTTGTTACTAAAAGAGGTAGTGAAATTGTAAGGTTATCAGTTATTTAAAGGAGTTCTAATTTTTTAACTTGAATTTAAATGTACAATTTTTACACAAAATTTGTCTTACAGGTACACCAAAACATAGTTGAGAGATCACATTTAGTATGTATGTCTTTTGCTAGCCTTCTGTACAAATGTATCATTCTTCTCTAAAATGTCCATTCAATTTTAAAGCTAAAGTAGCATCGGTGGCCCCAAATAGAAATTTCAAAGTTGATTTTCAATTCAAAACATATATTTCCTTCTGTCCATCAACTCATTTAGGTTGCTGATGAAATAACCTTCCAATTCCTAACAGGTTCATTTCTATGTGAAATATGGCTCTTGTAGCCTAAGACCAAAAGATAGAATAGCTTGACAATAGAACGATCCATGTTCTATTGTAAATTGTTACTGCAAGTGCTTTTTTGCGTCATTATAAACAAACTATCAACAATGTATTAACATAATTTTATGCTTGTAAATTAATTCTGAGATGCACTGTACATTAAATATTGAAAAGATATGGACAGTAATTGTTGTATTCTTATTGATATATTCTGTGACATATAATCGCCACCATATGTCCAATGATGGTTTTAAGCCATGATGGTTCAAAAAGTTCTTCTTCATCTCATATTACATTTAAGATCTTTCGTTGGGTTTGATGCATTATCTCCAGTCCAGAATTCATTTATGTTTGGTTCTGCCTTATATGTTAAGTCATCACTGTTTCCATTGCACTGTAATTTGACGCTGCAGAACAGCCTAACCTTAATCAGATTGTCTTCCTTTTCTCAGCCTCTGGACCTTAAAGGCACAGTCATTACCTGCCCAGGCCAACTGCAGTGGATGACGCTAGAGATCATGCTTGAATTCCAGAATTTACTTTTATGTTTTCCAAATTCCCATCCAAATAAATTTGTTCATCTTTTGAAATGTGATCATTTTTAAATTTGGCCATTCACTTTAAAAGTGTTTTATTTTTCTGAATTCCTGTATTTTTTCTTCCAATAGATATATTATTCTTCACTTAGTTAAAAAGTACCATATACAAACCATAATTACTCAATAGGAGCAAAGGAGGGTCCCAATCAGTGTTGAACTTAGGGGGAAAATATTCTCAGCCCCTACTGACAATCAACCCTAGATCCTCCAGCTCATAACAAATTTCTATGAGCTAGCAGCTTCATGGTTAACACACACATTGTATATTTACTTTTATAGATTTTCTTATACATCACAGTAATTTATGACATAGCACAATGATTTTATGTGATATTGCTTAGAATCCTACAGTATTGTTTAAAAGCATCATGTGAATGTTTAAGTTAAAAAGGTAAAAATCACAAGGAAGACAGTTTCTTTGCAATTGGATAAGTATGCATATCTGGAGCAAAAATTCAAGTGATGGCTACCATGAGGATAACTGTTGTTGCCATGAAATGGGAAATGAAAGAGTCCATAACAAAACCAAGCATAACAAAAAATTAAAAAAATACATTCAAATTGTGGAGATTAGTATGACTAGACACTTATAGAAGTAGAAAATTACATTTGCATAAACATTTATTAAACAATGATCAAATTGGTTAGTAATTTTTCTGATTTTTACATTGACTTTTTTGGACTAATAAGTATACTACCCTCCACTCTTTCACGTTTGTTATAATAAACAACAACAAAAATCAGATTTAAAATATTTGAATTTTTGTGTGTTTAGTCATAATTCCAAAGGTCTTGTTCAATTTCAGAATCAAAAAAGAAATGTTTGCATCATTTCACACAAAAAAAAAATATAGATCTGAAATTAATTTTGGATTTGACATCCCGAAAATCTTAATTTATAAAAAGTTTCCATACAAAATGGGTCAGTGTTATATATTTATATTCTCAAATATAGTAACCACTCTGATGTTCCAAAAGCCTTTGCTTTTACAAGTTAAGAATGTTTGTGTATTCTCGCTTTCATTTTGGTCTTATATTGAAAGCCAGTTGATCACTAAAAAAGTAACATTATACATTGGTATAAGAATAATAAGAGTAACAAAGTCTACAAATTGTCCTCTTCCCTCTATCCAAAAAGTAAAAACATATTCAGCTTTTTCATATCTGAAAAAAAAAAACCTTGTTTGCTTTTGGTAGGGTACCTTGGAACAAAACAGAACATGAAATGCATTTCATTCATTGTCTTAGCAGCAAATTATCATCCTTAAGAAAACTGTTTTTCATCTTTGAACTTTGCTGTTGTAATGTTAAGTTGTTTAGAGCAGATTTCTATTTTTCATTGCTTGTTATTAGTTTATTATTAATATTTATATCTTATTCTCAGTGTGATATTGAAACATTGTGTTAATTTTTCTTTACATCAACTACTACTTCACAGATCAAAATATGCCAAAACTCCTACCTCCTGGTAAAATCTCAAAATCAGCAGTTTCAATTAAAAAACTCCAAGCAGTGCAGGAATCACATGCAACTAGGCGGCAATCATTTGTTGAAGAGCAAAAGAAAGTTGTAAAAGAACAACTTCGAGCAAGAAAAGGGTCAAAAAAGGTGGTTAAGAATTATGTTTGAGTAATTTATGAATAACTTGATGTTATCTTTTTAACTTTGAAGGTAAGGTACTCCAATACAGGCCATAATTGTAAAGGAGCTCGGCACATAAATTACTTGGTCTCTGCAATAAGAAAGGGATAATGTGGCAAATGCAGTCAGGCAGCCATTACCTCAAGAATTTGTGGGTCCTTTTATTTATAAAGTAGGAGGTCGAAGTAATGGAGGAAGAATTGACAGGAACCATCCTACTTATCAAAACAAAACTTAACAAGTTTTATTCCAAATCGAATATGTTTTTCTTAAATATTTTTCTTCAAAATTATTTTAATGACTGTAGTTAATTTTAAAATGATAGGAAAGTAATTACCTCTAAAAATAAGATAAGGAACTACTATTACTTAGATAAATTAGATAAGCAGCTAAAAATAGCAGAACTAAAATGTAAGTTTTAATCAAAATAGTAACAATACTGAATCTAAATATAGATTCCATTCCATAAAAAAAAAAATCCTAAGAAAATGCACCACTTTAGTCAGTTCTTTTTTTTATATATATAGATCTAATCTGTTTTCCTCTCTTTTTGTGCAAGTCTTTTTAGTGGTCTTCTATATTCTGATGATAGAGATAAAATAATCAAAAGAAAGCAAACTATTAACCTCAAGTTTGCCCAAGTATTTTATCAGCCAGGGATTGAAAATGCATAACATAATTATAGTGTTTTTTGTTCCCTTCCTAATTCTTTAGTTCTTTTCCAAACTGTTCTTCAAATGACTAGTCAGAGATGATGATCATCAGTTACATTAAAAGCTGTACAGGATGTCACTTAAGAATAGCCTTTTTTTATTAGTATAATTCATTTATTTTCATTTCAATGTACCTAGTCAAATCTTCTTGAGGCCAATGCAAACCAGCTAGATGTGTTGTTGATTAAATGTGTTTATTTATTATTTTTCAGAAATAAGACCAGGAATGTTATTTATAAAGTCTTCAAATTGTTACATATTATTTCATAATTTTGAATTGGTGTTTCATTTAGAAATTGCCATTTTTTTTTTTTTTCTTTCATTCAGATAATTCAGCATACATTTACAGTTGCCAATTCAGAAGGCAATTATGTTTTGCGTGTTCTAGTAGCAATTGTGAAATATGTATTATAGGTATGTTAGTTCTATTTAACAAACATTTAGCTTATTCAAGAGCATTTTGATTTTCTGTTTTCTTACATTCTTACTTTAAATATTTTGATTTGACATTGTAATTGGTTTTAGAAATAGAAGGCAGAGTATTTCGTGCCAATTTGCAAGATCCACTGCTTATCAGATTCCTTTTTCAAGAATACATTTATCATTTAAAACTGTATTTATTCAACTTCTTAAGGAAAAAAAAAAAAATCTGTGTTTATAGAATATTGCAAAACACATTATCAAAAAGTAAGAATGTTTTGACGATGACAATATATCTTGAATTGAATTTTGTGGTACTGCTGTATATATAAAGGGCATTTAAATCTGCTTCATAATATTTTTAATGTGTTGTGACACCAAAATGAAAACAAAACTAGATTTCAGTAAATTTGAGCCACTGTTTCATTTCTGTTACTCTGCCATAATGTTAATTGAGTAGTAATTTAGCGTCATTATTGAACAGAATACATTCCTAATGTCTAATGTTGCGATTGTGATGGAATATGGTTGAGGAATGGTGGGAAGTGGAGAAAAGAAGAAGTTCAAAGATTTATTTATTTATTGTATTCTTTTGATCAATCCCGTTTTCTTAAAATTCTCGCAACCCAAGTTTGAGAATTCTTTTCAAAACATTGAAAACATTTTATTAAGAGTTGCTGATAAATTAGTCACTATCAGCAACTGAGCAACTGTTGAAACAATGAACAACTACATATATTATAACTGTGCTTCCTTTACTTTAAAGAATTTAACATGCGCAAATAATCATAAAGTGAAACAAAGAAATCCCACTACACATAAATAAACTTTTGAACACTGAACCATCATCGATAGAAATCCAGAACAGTTGTTTCATCCTTATTAGGAATCATGAACCAGATTTATCGTCGATAAGCTCAGAATTACACAAAAGTATATGAATATCACTTTCGTATCCGGGAGTCGTGCGCAATCAAAAAGAAACAGCAATGAACTTTCGAGCAGTTCTGAGCTTATCGAAGAGGGTAAATCGGGCTGATGATTCCAATTAAGGATGAAACAGCTCTTTCAGATTCCCATTGATGATGCCTCAGTGTACGAAAGCTTATTTAAATGCGCTGGGATTTCTCTTTCCACTTTATAAAAATCATGTTTCTTCAACTTTGAATTGTTAGAGATATGAGTGTTCCTGGTGAAAGAATGCATGTATTTAGTAAATGGAGATGATGGTAAGAAATATTTTATAACAATAAGGCATTATAAAGTTATCGGCAATAATAAAAAGAAAAGAAAAATTAAAAATAATTTTGTTGTAACAGTTATCTAGTCTTTAGCAAGAGCATAATCAAACTAATATTGAATTCTCTCCTCATCGAATTTTTTTTTTCCCTTTACGAAAATAATACACTGACTTCATTTTCTTCAAAATATTTCAGATTTGAATAATGTTCTTCAGAAAGCACCAATTCTGTTTTTATTTTTTAATAGCTAACATTAATAATATGGTAATGTGTGAACGGTTTTTAAATGTTGCTATCCTTCCCCTGAAGTAAGGCTTATTTTGATAACTATTAATGTAAGACTATATTATGTTGTTGCTAAAGAATAACAAAAGATATTAAATATTGTTTTTTTTTTTCATTTATTCATTTATTCCTATTATCCTTATCCAAATCCTAACCCTTACCTAATCCCCTAACCTCTCCATAACCTTCCCTAAATTAATGTAAAGGCCGTAGTGGTACAGCATCTATATTGCACAAGTCATCTAAATTTAAAAAGGTAGGTTCCTTAAAATAGTTGCTGTTTTTTGTCCATTTTAAAGAATATCAGTACAAGAACTTCTCCCTATCTTAGTTATGCTGCTGCTTTAGAAATTTATCAGTGACTGAACTGAAAGTAATTGGCACTTTGCAATATCAACTATTAGCAGAAGATTTCCTGCCCAACAACATAGACTTTCTAGTTAGAAACTGATATTTGCAGAATATAGTACTTAAAAGAATTTAACAAAAATATTATTAAAAAAAATGATTTCTTAATTTTTAGATAAAAAGCAAAAAAAAAAAAAGACCTAGTTTTTTCACAAACACTAATTTTTATTAACCAACTAATTCTGATTAAGAGTAGAACCAGTAACAATGGAATTTTAAGATCTCTCTGGTTATTTCTTTTGTTAACTCTTCCTTTGTATCTTTTTTGTCTCATTTTCCTGTAAAGATCTTTTGCAAAAAATTTCTGTAAGCTTCTCATCTGTTGTAAGATATATCACTTAAGATAAAAATTTTACTTTTTGTTTTCTTTATATCAATAGACGTTTCATTTTAGAAATGATAAACTACAAAACATTAGCTATGCATGATTACTTATTAAGATATAGTAATCCATTCATAGCTTATAGAGTAAGTAAAAACACAATTCTACTAATTTATTCAGTTTATTACATGAAACAAGTCAGTACTGTTTCCCTTGTTTATCAAATTGGGTAATTTCAGTTAGGCTAAATTTTCTCTTATTAGCCTAAAATATTATCAAGCCAATATATTATTTACTTTTATTTGAAAAATTAAGGAATTTACAAATAACAATATATATAATTTCAACCTGTTCCCCCCCCCCCCCAACTCCTGAAAATTTATGAAACATTACTTAAATGAATCTGATCCACTCAATTACAGTGTTGCTATTAATTTACAGTACTGAAAATGGAGGCCATGTTATGATTATGTCACATGCATCATGTTGCAGGTGCTTACGTATGTTTATTCCATGTGCACTGCACAGCTATAAACACTATTAATACTGTTATCCACTGAGGGAAAGGTCTTTTTAGTGGAGCATTATTTCCACTCATATAGAAGAGGAAGGCAAAATGGTCCAAGTTTATGGTTTGTATGTAAGCAGTTCACAGAATGCTTCGGCACCCAATAAATCTAGGCCTTGTAGGCAAGTTCCAAAGTGCTGGAAGTGCATTGCATCAAGGCTTGTCCAGGACATCCGAAAACAGTGGATACCAATGGCTGTAATATTTTCAATCAAGTTATGCAATCACCACAGTGATGTCAGTGGAAAACTGCCTTTAACTGAATATGAATTGAAGGGCCCCTAGGACAAAGGTGTTAAGTGACAGTTTCATGAAATTTCTGTTATAGGCGTCAACAAAGGTTTTAAATGGTAGCCCATCTGTTGGCAAAAGATGGAGTGTCAATTCAAATTTTTTAAACAATTACTTCAGTACAAAGGTGTTAAGTAACAATAAAAAATTATTTCATTTGAAGTACAAAGGTGCTAAGTACAGTTAATACCTTTGGGCAGGAGTTGGGTCCTGAGCTATATAAATTTCAAGGTGCAAAGGTGTTAAATCCAAAACAATCAGTACTTGGCGCTTCTTTCGACATAAGGGCTCTCCCATAAAACAAGCAAACGTCAGCCTATGTTGTCAGATATGTTGAGTAGGGACACCACATGGCTAAAAACTCTTTGGAGATGAGAAACGAAGCTGAGAAGAGTACAATTGCACAACAGGAAAGTTCAAAGGCACTAGAAGCAAACGAATGGCAAGAAAAAGCAGAATCAAACCCCAGTACACTAGTAGTTTCTGAAACTGACTATTTCAGCTACAGGTCATTTAGTAAACCCAATCCCAACAAAGAATGACATACAGCAACTGAAATTCCTTATCAGAGGTAACATTACATGCATAATATTAAGATGAAATTAAAAGTTGCGATATGATTTTTATGTTTTATATGAGAAGTGAACCTAATCGATACTTTGTTAAATTGTTCACAGAACGAGCAAAAGGTTGAAAATTCTACCCTGTGACTTTATTAACAGTCAGCCATCCACCAGTCATGCAACAGAATCATCCAATGGAAGTTCAGAAACAGACAGGAGCGAATCAGACTGGAATCCAAGGACTATACGTCAAATAGCAAGGATTCAGACACTGAAACTATGAGTAACAACATGCCTCAAGCAAATCATGTGAAGGAGAACAGGCATAGATGCAAACCTGGACCGAAAACATAGCTTTACGAGGTAGTCATGAAGTAGTTCAGCTCTCTTTGGGCATTTTTACAGATCAGTGGGATAAGTCAAAAACCACAACCACCTCATTACATGGTCAGATTCTTGCGGTGGCCAAAATAAAAAATTTTTACTCGTATGCTTCTGGAACTACCTCGTGTGGAAAGGTATATTTTCTGTTGTTGACCAAAAATTTCGACTAAGATTGCGATAGAGATTTCAGTCGTATTGAGCAAGCCGTCAAAAAACATAGAAAATATACTCGGCACATAATATACTCGGCATATAAAAGATACTTATAGGACCATTATTGGTGCAGTAGATAAGAAAAAGCCAATAGTAGTAACCGACATGGTAGATAAGTTTTCTGATACATATAGTCTGCAATCAGGCCTGAATTTTGTTTATTCGTTTGCTAAATGTTGACAAGGAGAAGATATCATTCAGAGATGAGGTAAGATGGATAAGGGTTGATAAGTTTAGGTCGTACAACTACAAGAAATCCTTCAATGAAAGCAAAGATTTTAAAGAAGTAACCTGTTTCGAGTTTGTGGGCAGAAAGATATCACAAACTACACTTTGAAAAAGGTTAGACAGCACAACACTATCTTAGAAGAAAAAATTAAAGACTTGAAGACGGAAATGAAGTATGTACCAAATGTGTATCAAGGCTTCTACAACGAAATCAACCGCTCAAGTGAACCGAATTTTGTATTGTACATTTAGTCTTCGTATAATGTAATGTTTATTAAAATTTATTTGTACTTAACACCTTTGTGACGTCTTATTTCCATTTTAAGAGCGTGTTGCGTAAAGGAGAAAGGTGTTAAGTACATTTACGACTGAGTTACGACCAATAAATGTGGTTTGAACAAAATCATGATTTTTCAGGACAATTTTTAGATATTAGTGATCATTAATAATTTATTGTGAACGATATACAGTTTATTTCCAGGGAGCAGCCAAGCTTTAACTTTAACTTTAAATATCTCGAAACTGCTAAAATGTTACTTAACACCTTTGTCCTTGGGGCCCTTCAATTGATGGTCTCTTCAAGAAATATTGAAAACATTGAATGTCTATTCATATTGATTGATTCAGTTGTCCAACATTTGCAAATCAGTGATTATGCTGTAAGCGTCAGTATTATGCCACAGTCCTTGCCTTGCAATTTGACAGTCTTTCATTTATTGACAACATCTGATTCAGCAACAAAGCTCACTTTCATCTTTCAGGTCACATAAACAGGTGTAGCAACACATTCCTAAGTTTTCAGTGACCAAAAGACGTGTAGGAAGTATTGTTACGCAATGAAAAAGTGAGAGTATGGTGCACTTTATTAGAACACATGGTTGTTGATCCTTACAACATTGTAGAGAATGGATGTCCAGTTACAGTTAACCAAGAACATTACATCAAGCAGGTTCTTATACCTTTCACTGCCAAAGAAAATTTTGCAGGGCACGGAACGCTTCTTTTTGTGAACAGTTCTTTCAACAGCACTGGGCGACATACCATACATCACCTGCATTAAGAGCATTTTGTATGAGAAACGTTTTCAGGAATAATGTGATTTCATGTTTTACTGATTTTCTGTACCTTTCCCCCACTCCTGATCTAAAATCACCAGATGCAGATGTGTAGGGCATGTTGAAGGAATGGGTGTTCTGGGAAAACCCTCCATCCACAATGCAGCAGCCATTAATCCATAATATCGCTAGAAACATGGAAGAACGCTATGATCTGTGCATCATATGCAATGGAGAACATTTCGAACATGTTTCTTACAGACAACATACACACTGATTTGTTTTTCTTGTCTATTTCTATTGTCGATTTTAAAATGCAATCATCATAGTTGCCAAATGTGCCATATCAACAGTTCACTGCTGCAAATTAATAGCCATACTGTACTTAGTCACTTATGGGATCCTAGATTCAGTTCAAAGAATTTAATGCACTTGCCAAGTCGGAAATAATTTTCTAGTTTAAGTTATATTTAATTTTGGATATTGGTCCAAATGCTTATGTTTTATTATTTGTTCAGAATAACCTTTAGGCTGTTGATTTATGTGAGGATTGTAAAATGTAAGTGCATTTTATTCACAAGAAATTTGGCTGGATATTCTTGCTTTTTAATGATGTTAAAACTTTCATTATTTTTTCCTGAATGAGGAGATAATATTTATTAATGGTACCACCTTCTTTCAGGATTACAACTATAATGCAGTGCAGTCTTGTATAATAACAAAACATCATTTTCATACCATGATTACTGTTTAGTTTTATTAATCTTCTGCAGTGTCTTCAGTTCATCTGTAATATGTTTGTTTATACCTTGCCATTTCAACTTGGATCATAATGTACACAAATTTCATCAGTAATCTGTTAATTAATAGAAATGATTTGGATTACCTTGGATAGTCAATACTATTAAACAATTTAGAACTAAATGATATTATACAAGAAATATATGCTATTTAACTACAGGGAGTACATGTAAAAATAACAAATGTTGACGTCTTGTGACAAAATTACAAGTAACTATTTAGCATTAAAAATTAATGATTTAGTTATAATCATATTTTTTTTAACTTACTTCTGTGTATTGTCTTTTCAAAAGAACTGCATCCAAGAAAACTTTATTTTTTAATCAGGAATATGAAATTTGAAATAGTTTTTTTTTTCCCTAAACTATTGCCCAAAGTGAGTCCCACATTTTATCACATCAATGTAAATAAGAGCTGTTTTTAAGTTGCTGGCTTTCCCTGCATAAACCACCTGATTTGTCAATACACTTGTTTAATATAACCATTACTAATTGCCTCTTCGGCATTTTTGACCATTTCCTTGGTTATTCCTGTCACAATACCTCTTTCTTATGCTTGAAAATAATTGTATTTTCTCTGCTGCATTTCTAGTTATTTTATGGATCTTTTGATTTTGGCACAAATCAATCATTGAATACATATTCAGTGTCAGTCTTGAGTGGATTGTAGATAGAAATGTCGAAGTTTCAGCTTCCCCAGGCTTTTATTGCTGTTTCCTTTTAGTTCAAGATTGACTTATTCCATTCAGTATTTGCATAAAATGTTGTTACATTTGGTTTGTTTGTGCAAGTAGCAAATTTGTAAGTTTTCTTCAATACAGTTTTTACATGAGGAATAAAGGAGTCCAAGCAATTGTAATCTCTAGAACTTGTTTCATTTGTATCAGTGATCATAAATGAATCATTTGAAGATTTTTCTCTAAAAGGTTCATCCATATTTTATTTATTTGAAGATTGTTTTCAGATAGTTATTTTATTGTTGTTCTTTTTTGTATTTGTTTTTTCTAGTCTTCTCCATATGTCACCACTTAGGCAATATTTACACATGCTGTGGCTATTCTAATAGATCTTTTATTTCCCAAATGAAATGAATTATCTTCTACTATTTCGTTTGCATGGACTCACTCCACCATTATTGCTTTATACAAAAGGCATTCTTTTCTGAGCCAATCCTCCCTTCCCCAATCCTTTCACATCCTTCTCGTATTTGGCGAATAACAGATAGTGATTCATTTACATATAAATAATAATCTCCCTGTTCATTCATCACCCAGCGTTCTGATTACAGGGGCTTTTCATACGTCTCCTGTTGAAAGCATATATTAAAAGTATTCAAATCTTTCTATGGAATTATGTGTGTGTTCTTGGACAAACAGACACTTTAATGATCTGTTATCCTATCATACCACCTTTTGAATATACATAAAGGTTTATTGGTCACATTTTAAATATTCAATTTGTAGATTGATACTTGACAGATATTTACTATCTCCAATATTCAAAAGCTGACTGATTTCTCATTTTAAACATATACCAAAGGATATACCTCTTCAACAGTCTTCAGTCTCGACATTTGGAATGTTTATCATATCAGGATTTTCAGGTTTTTTTACAGATGGTTGTCAAAAAAAATCATCACTTATCACTGAGAATTTTAGTAAAACTGTTCATCTTCCAAATGATGTTTCATTTCCAATGCTAAATAATTCACCATTTTCATTTCATTAAAAGATAAGACTCCAAGAAACATTCTCCAGTATTCTCATATATTAAATGCTTAGAAAATCTCTCGCAGTCACATCCTTCCCCCCCTTACTGTTAATAGTTCCTCATTTAGATTTATTCCAATTATCACTTTCTTAAATGCCAAGTCATGTTAGAATTCCTTGAAATGAACTTGCAAATTCTGTGGACAAATCTGCTTCTGTTCTTGCACTACAACAAACTCCAATCAACATATTGTGACTTTTTCCAATGAAAACGAATAACATTTTATATTTACAGCAGTCAGAGGGGGACAGACTTTTAAGAGCTTCATATTGTTAGTCTGCTGGTAACTACTATTAAAAATGGAATTTATAATTGTCTAAATGATGATTATTGTTATATCTTGATATTGAATACACCAGCTTTAATTACTTGGGTACATTACAATTATCTACATCCTTAGGAATTAAGTATATGCTATGTATCAAGTTCGTCGTATTTATCAGAATGTACAGCTTTTAATCACCATCATCATCGGTGCCTCTGTCTTCTTAAATACTGCATTCACATTTTTTTTTACTTTTAGATTATACCAATCTTTTACACGCCTGTTTTAATGTTAATTAACATCCCTGGCTTCAAACTCGTTTTAATATTTTTTTTCTAAAAATATTTTCAGTTTAAAAATTTTTATTCTTTTATACGTTTATCTTTTTCCATGTTTTTTCTGTCCTATTTTATATTTTTCTTTGATATTTACACTTTTTTTATGTTTATCCATTTATAGTACAAGTAATGTATTCTTTATTGTGTTCATTTTAATATTTTGTTACCTTTTTGTTTTGCCTTTCTAAATTGCCCATACAATTCAGTCAACCAACCACTTTTCAATTATACATACAGAACAAAACTTGTCAACATATCTGTTTTGTGTTGCTGAACTAGTTCCTCTTCCTTTTTATGGCAGCTTATTAATTATTTTTAAGACATGCAACAATTTGAATTAAACAAATCACTTTAGAATACTAAACAAATCCTATTACTTGTGATCTAATGAGCACAAGTTTCCAAAATTTCCCATAATTGTATAAATTGCTTAGCTAAGCAAGAAAACTAAAACTTTCTTTAATCAGAAATATACAATAATCAAAGTTGAGGAAATGCTCTTTCCTGACCAAAAACGATTTTTATCTTCAAATTTTTAACTTCCTAGTAAGATGCTTTTCTGTGAAGATAAGCTTATAGAAAACTTATTAAATAAAACAAAGAAAAGTACATAATAATGTTTTAATTCTAAAAAAATATGTATAATAAATTTAATCAAGTTTTCAAAGGCAATTTATATACTAGGAGAGAGAGACAGAATGAAGTAACAATCATTTGTGAAAAGCGCACGTAGTAGTAATATTGGCTGTGATATTTCAAATGGTAATCAGATCACATATAAATTTCACTGCAGTGAGTGTTGTTTTTATCTCATTTTTAGATATTGAGCAAATTGCCTAGTTTAGATGTCCCTATAAGGAATGCAAACATGAAAAGTGAACATTGATTACCGTAATTTTGTATTTCAAATGCCTTTAGTTAAATACTATTTCATATATAGGATTGACTTTGCACTGACTACATAAAGCAATGTGGCAAAAGAATTAGGAAAGTGCCTTTTTTTTTCTAAGTAAAAAAATAATCTGTAGCAAACATTGTCTTCAGTGACGACTGCAGTTCCAAACGCTACATAGCCAAAGCCTGTCACTGTTTGACTTCAATCTGTGGTCACAGAGAATGCAGTATAGTATAACTGAATAAGGCAAAATCACCTACAACTTTTTATGCAACAACAGCTTAGATATTTTCAGTAGCTTTCAATAATAAGAAAGTCAGTTATATTCCTATGTTTTCTTTCAGTTATTCCTTGAAACTGAATTTAAGAATTGTTTTCTTTTAGTTTTTATTATTTTCAGAATCCTCACAAAATTTAAAATTTTCCAATTGATTGATTTGGATATATATGCTTAAAAATCAATAATTTTGTGAGAAGAAATGCCAATTTTAATTTATTTATTTTTTTAACACTTGGTTGTGGCATTTAATACTGCTGTACTTTACTCCATCTTCCTACTCAAGCACAAGTCTCAATACAATATATAAATCAGCCATCATTTACCAGTTAAAACTGACATTAATAGATAAGCATATTAAGAATATAAAGCTTTGAATTTACAATATTTCTGATTTCTGAAAGAGCTAAATTTGTAAACCAATAACAAATTATTATTTTTAAAAAAGAAAAAGTTGCCTTAGCTGCAAAAACTCGAAGTGAATTAGTTATCAAGAAATTGATCAGAATAAAATTACTTGACATAAAAGATGAATATAGAACAAAGTATATGGAAACATAGTCATGTTCTTTTTACTTCTGTCTCTTCCTTTTTTTATAATTTTACAAATTCTTGATGCCGATAATATTGAAAAATGTAAATTATTATATTAAAATAACAATAATTCTGTTTAACTTGCAGCAGTCTTTATTAGATTTATGTATTGACATTATTTAAAATATAACCTTTTTATATTATTATAGTAATATTATGTCTCGTGAAATAATTTATCTGGTTACATCTTAATAGAGAAAGGTCTTTTTGCTAGCCATAATCGTGTATTTTTGCTCATTCTTGAATGTGAACTTATCTTACAGATATTTCATCTGGAGTGTACATTTTA
Organism: Thereuonema tuberculata; assembly: GCA_023159025.1. NCBI lineage: Eukaryota > Metazoa > Arthropoda > Chilopoda > Scutigeromorpha > Scutigeridae > Thereuonema > Thereuonema tuberculata. The sequence continues at coordinate 113,828,789 of JAFIDM010000001.1, read as the reverse complement.
AATCCGTTTCTCTATTTCATGATGTGATTAAGCCTTAATTGCATCTACAGGTTAAATGGACCCATAGCAATCCATGGACCCATGAGATAAAGGAACCAACAAATTTGCCACTGTTGGGATGAAGTTGGGATTGGTGGTTAGGTCGATGCCCTCCTGCCTTTAATCCCAGGAAAGAATTCAGTAGCCATTTTATACTGGGTTGGCTAAATCCTAGGGTAGTTAGGAGGAGAAATACCCTGGGATCTGCCAGGATCTAAACCCTGCTTCTCCAGCACACAGACTTGCATTATTACACCACTGGGCCCTCGTTTAGTTGTAAGCTTGAGTAATTCCTAAAGTATTTTTGCTAAGTTTAATGACTTAGTAATTTGTACAATTTTTTTTTTCTCTCCCTCTCTTATTTAATTTTGAAAGTACTTTTTAGTCCTTCACTGTTCAGTATTTCATTAAAAAGAAACAGTCTTTTGTTTGTTCTGTAAGCAGCTTAAGACTATTCCTATAGAAATTTACCCATCACACCACTCCTGGTCTTCTTAAGCAAGACTGAAGAAACTGCAAAAAATAACTAACCCTTTTTTCAATGCAGTTTGCTTGGTCCATGTCGTCCTATCTCATGATTCTTTCCTTCTAGAAGATAGTGGATTCCTGTTATTTGGGCCACCGGTTAAACTGGGCAACCATTTATTTGGGACCAAGCTCCAAGAACAGGATCTAATCAAAAAATAAAAATAGCCTTAGTTTTCTTCACTTTATTGGGACAAAATGCCATTTATTTGGGACAGGTGATTGCAATACTTACTCGAGGGGTTACTCCCGGCGAACATGAACAAAATGTGAACTTTAAAAATTTAATTAACTAGTTTTTGACTCAAACTAGATTCAAAAACTAGTTAATTAAATTTTTAAAGTTCACATTTTCTCTGATACATTGTGCATTTTGCTCCAATAGGATTTTTTAGGAGGACTTTAAAGACAACATGCTTATCCACAAACAGCTGATTAACAATGAGGGTATTGACAATGAGTGAAAAAGGAAAGTTCTCCATGAAGAATACCTATATATTAAATATTTGGCTCTGATTTATTCTGAAAATATTTAAATAAACATTTTGTTGTTCATTTAAACTGTAGTCTGTCTTTTTCATATCATTTTTAACTAGTTATATATTTACTTATGTGAAACTTCGTATAATTGGGGCTTACAGCTGCTTAATCGGATCGAAATGCACTAATCCCAGTGTGTCCCAAATAACCAGAATCCACTGTATTGGTGGCACTGGGCTACGATGAAATCACGAAGAATGAGCAAAAAAAAAGCACAGCAGGATTATAGCTTTTGACCGTTCATCAACGTGCACAAATAACTTGTATAAAAGAAATATTATTGCTAAAAGTAACATTTTAATTTCTGGTTCATTAGCTGAGTATTGCTCCAGTCATACCACCTTCTCAGTTAACAACAATCGAAGAAAGCAAAGAAAACATAAACTTGGAACCTGAACATGAGCGTCAAGGCCAGTGGATCAGAAGACGCAAATTAGATGGTGCTCTGAATAGAGTTCCCAAGGACTTTTACACAAAGATCTATTATCTTCTCGAACATGTAAGGGTTTTGAATTTTAATTAGATATCTGATTAAGAAATGGTTGACTTAATTCAAGACATTCTATAATGTATATAGAGCGAGTTGTATTTAGCATGATGTTGCTCTATTCTACATTATAAATTTCCTAAATAACTGCTAACAGTAACAAAGTGTACTAAATCTGTATTTATATTCTTGTATCTTAGGAGTTTGAATTGCATATAAAATAGAAAACAGTCATTCTTACCATCTTTGGATGATTCTATGCAATAGTTATTTCTTTTTTTGATATATTTTATTTTTATAATTCTTTTTAAGGTCCACAGCTTGAAACTTGCAGACAAGATTATTCCCAACACCCTTACTTCAGAGGTAAGTCATTTTTCATGTACATAAATAATAGGAGAAGTAAAAAGTTTTGAGCGTTTTTTGCTGGATGGTGTTAGTGAGACATAAGTCACGATGTAAATGTCGCATCTGGTCATTCTATACTGCACCGTAAAGGTGAGATAACGCTTTACAAAAAGTTCTTTGACAGTTTTGTGGTTGGTGAAGCCAGTTGTGTGTTAGAGCGTTCCAAAATGGAGGTAAAAAAAGAGAAAATTCAATACATTCTTCAGTACCACTACGACCAAGGTGAAAAAGCGGAGCAGGCGACCAAAAAAATTTGTGCTATTTATGGACGCAATACAGTATCGAATGCAACAGCAAAGCGGTGGTTCCAACGATTCCGATCTGGTAATATGGACGTCAAAGATAAGGCACATTCTGGTAGGCATATCATCAAAAATGTCGATAAAATCATGGAATTCGTCGAGTCGGACCGGCATGCGAGCACTTATTCCATTGCCCAGGAACTGAAGATGAGCCAGAAAACCCTTTGGAACCATTTGCATAAGGCTGGTCTGATGAAGAAGCTCGATGTATTGGTGCCACACGAATTGATGCAAAAGAACCTTTTGGACCGAATTGATGCCTGCGATTCTTTGCTGAAGTGTAACGAAATCGACCCATTTTTGAAGCGGACTGGCGATAAAAAATGGGTCACATACGAGAACAATAGGCGAAAACGATCGTGGTCCAAGTGTGGTGAGCCGGCCCAAATGATCGCCAAGCCCAGATTAACGGCCAAGAAGGTTTTACTGTTGTTTGATGGGATTGGAAGGGAATCATCCGCTATGAACTGCTCCCATCGGGCCAATCACTCAATTCGAACCTATACTGTCAACAACTGACCAGATTGAAGCAGGCGATCGACGAGAAGCGGCCAGAATTGGCCAATAGGAAAGGTGTTGTGTTCTATCAAGACAATGTCAGGCCGCACACATCTTTCACTATGTGCCAGAAACTCCGAGAGCTTGGATGGGAGGTTATGTATAGCCCAGACTTGGCTCCAAGCGATTATCACCTTTTCAAGCATTTGCAAAATTTTCTTGATGATACAAAACTGGCCTCAAAAAAGGCTTGTGAAACTGAGCTGGTCAAGTTTTTTACCAATAGGGACGAGGATTTCTTCAATCACGGAATTATGAAATTGCCTTAAAAATGGACAAAAGATATTGAACAAAACGACGCATATTTGATCTAAATCCGATAATCCTAACTTTGTAATTTCATCGTCGAAATAAGAGAAAAAATGCTCAGAACTTTTTACTTATCCTATTATATGAAAACTGAAATAAATTTTAAATTAATAAATAGGTCATATAGCAATAGATCATATTCACATATTTTTGTTTTGTTTTGTTTATTGCTGTTCCTCTATATTGTATGTCTTTTATTCAACTATGTCTTACAAATACCCTTTTAATAGTATGTTTTTTATTGTGAATCTACCCATACTCAATTTTTGTTAAGGCAACAATTTTGTTTTTAAATGTAGATTAAAAGATACCCCATGGCACAATGGCAATTCATAATGACAGCCAAAGAACTCATTTCCTTTTTTTGTTGTTTATTTATTCATTTATTTAGTTGGCAATAATTGTTTGAAGGACTTCTGAAATTTCGATTTGTTTTTTTTTGTTTTTTTTTTTTTTTCAATTTATGCAAGCATTGGAATAAAAATTTGGGGCATCTTAAGAACTGACAATTTTTAAAAATAAAAAGCATACACACTTTCCAATTTAAATTATGTTTATTTATTTCCTTCAGAATAAATTTGTTTTTTTTTGTTTTGTTTTTTCTTTTCCCATTATAGATGACCTCTGAAGAATTGAAATTTGCCCTACAAGTAGAGACTGTGTTGAACATGATTCCTCAACCAGAGTATAGACAACTTATAGTTGAAGCTCTGATGGTTCTCTCATTAGCTGTGGAGAACGATGTTGTAAAGTTTTTATCAAAGACAATTCATGTGGAAAGTATTGTTCAAAGGGCCAATCAGATTTTCCTTGAAGATCAGGTAATTTTTTTTTTTTTTTTTAAAGGCCACCATTAAGAAATGAATTTACCTCGTATATATGAAATGTAAATTCCAATAATTATGAGTTGTAGTCAGGCCTCCTGACTATCAGAAGTAGTATAACTTTCAGGAAAATCTGTTTAAATGGAACTAAATCATATTGCATTTCTCACATGTGTAGAATATATTATTCTAAAAAAAAAACCAACCTATAAGATGAAGAAAATGGAGGCTTAAATCCATTAGTAAATGAAAGAAGGCAGCCAAATGAATAAGAATCCATTTTTAAATTTATTAGAACTTAAATGGTGCTACCCACTATAATGAAGCTAGAGTATTCGGTTGTTCATAGAAGACTACATAATTTAATCACACCTTATGATAGCTACTGTTAATGAAACATCTCAACTTCATAAGATCCGATCATAAAGAAACAGACACAA
>JAFIDM010000001.1:113808448-113820282 GCA_023159025.1 Thereuonema tuberculata | reverse complement strand
TTATATTTACTTAATTTGTATAAAGGTAAATAACAAATATACATACCAACCCATAAATTTGATTTGTATTCCACATTATGTTCTTTCACTGCTAAATCTTGGGCTTCTAATAAAACCTGTTTAATGAATAATATCTATTTAAAATCTGTTCAATTGCAGTAGGTTTTTTTTTTTTTAATTAAAGTAATGGAAGATATCTATTAAATGATTTGTAAAATTATATATATAACAAAATTTAAGTCTTGGTTTTCAACTTTCTAGTCTATTTGTCCATGCATCACATTAAAACAATTGGACAATTTTTTTTTTAATGTCTTGATACAATTCTTATTTATGGACTAACTTAAAATATTATTATGATTATTTTGCTCTTGATCCTTCTTCATTCCTCAAAAAAAAGAAAAACAAATCCAGATGTTTGAACATCATCATTACTATGTAATGCATACTCAGGCATTTATAGATGGTTGATTCACTGTTATGGTAGCAAAGCAAATGTGCAGCCATGACGATGCACATGCCATTCTACTCATTAACTATCCATTCCAATTAAATGTTCCGTACTATTTATAGAAATGACTCTTGGGAAGGGTACATTGTAGCTCTTTCCAATATCACATTGTCATACAGCAGGATTATTAAACAGTGTAAAGAAAAGGGATTTGTAATTTCCGATAAAAGAATCAACGCTGTTCTGAATTTTCATAGACGTTTTGACTCGCCTTCGAAAGCAATGCCCTATGTCCAAACGGCTACCTGCTGTTCTGAAGAAAGTTAAGTCGTTGGTAGCGCAGGAAGATACACTGACTCAAAGGAAGATTGCCAAGAGGGTAAACGTGTCTCAGGCAACTTTTCACCACATAATAGCCAAAAATCTACAGTTAAGAGGTGTGTCACAAAGCTGAATTCTTTACTCTCAAAGAGCAACATCTTGAAGAGGAAAACAAATATTCGACAGCTCTATTGCGTGGATCTATCTATTGGATTGTCAAAAAAAATCGGCCATTTTCTACTGATAAACAAGGTTCAAAGGAGTGTTATTACTGGGTGCAGAAATGTAAGGAATGTTTCCCACATGGATTCATGGTTATAGCTGGCTACTCTTACAATGGCAAGCTTCCAATCCATAAAATTACACTTAATGCCAAAATAAATGTAGCTTACTACTAGGAGCACATTTGGGAACTGATATACCACAACAAGATATTAATGCTCTATGGAAGGGATGCTCTGAAGGTGGTTCACCAAGACAAGGCATTCGGCCATACTGTATGATCGACAATGGCCTATATGGAACAAATGGCTAAGGAAACAGATTCACGCTATTCCATATTCGAACATTCCAGTCAAATCACCAGATGCCGCTCCGATGGATTTTTGTGATTTCAGCCACCTGAAAAGAGGACTCGGGAACAGTCGACCTTATACCCTAGATGGTCTCATGAAAACCTGTGTGTAGGAAGGGGAGGAGGGGAAACAGGATTGAGTTCCCTGTGCTGAAAAGAAGTCTGCTGCAATGGAAACTCAGATGTACAGCTATCATTCGAAGGCCTCCAAATCAAGCACAAACGCTGGTGGAGAAAGGGATTCAAATGACTATCATATCCCATAGACTTTTGCTATCATAACAGTGAATCAATCTTCTGTATATATGTAAGTTAGCTGAGGTTTTTGTGTGTGTTCTTCAAATGTTTGCTCATCAATTATTATTCTGAGAATTCCTTCAATATGTCCTGTTCATTTATCACATATTACTCCTAAAAAAATGAATGACGTGATGTGTAAAAAGCTTATTTAAAAACCAATGTGGACTACAAATTATTTGACCAGAACTGAACTGACAAGCTCATATTCTTGTCATGATAGCGCCAGTAATAGCCAAAATCTGTAAATTACTAGAAATTGACAAAATTAAATTTTTAAACTGTCAAGCAAGAACAAAAATGTAAATCAAAAAATAATGTTAACTTTGGTTTGAAAATTTGATTTTACCGAATCAGTCTTTTATAAAATATCATCCTTCATTTGACTTAAGTAACATTTCAGAAGGTGCAACTGAACTGACTGAAAAGTTACCAAACCTAAAATTGAGAAAAATTCTTCTGAGATTTATCACTAAATTAAAAACAATACCAAATGCTTGGTGGTAACTCTTCCTAAAAGAAGGCAGTTAATTGAAATCTTAACTTTAACGTGAATCAAGATGCATGGATGTTGACCAATTCATTTAATCATTATATTCTGCATTTATGTATAGACTGTCAGGGAAGCAATAAAAAATTCATTCTTACCTCTTTAATTACTTGAGCTCCCTTCTTTTTAGAAAATGTTAACTGTGTCACTGCTTCATCAACTGACATTCCTCGTATCTGAAAGAGAACCATAAACCAATGTATTAATGGAATAGATTAGGACAAGGTGTTATTTTCTTAATCAAGCCAATTTATCAAATAATTGTCAACAGTAAAACCAAGAAAGAAAGAAAAGAAAAATAGGGAGGAATGGCTTTCATATTCTTTTGTAATTATTTTTATTTAGAATTAGATCCTTTATATCATAACAGCTCTTTTGACTTTAATAAGCAATTACCTGCCCATCTTTATGTTGGGACAAAGAAAGCATTGTAGAAAAGAGAAGAGTTAAAATGAAACTGAAAAAAGCCTTAAATCCAAACTCAACCTTAGAAATTACTAAAATAAACAATTTTTCTGAATATTAAATTACACCAATATCTTCAGTTAAATGAAGCAATCAATGAAACAATAAAACTACTATCATTGTTACTTTGATAGAATGAATTGCCTGGAAATATTTTTTAACAAAAGAGCAAATCCATATTACACTGAAGTCCAAAATTCTTTCTATGAAAATATGAAGCAGAAATACCAACTCCAAAAGATATTTCATATTCAGTAACAGTCATTAGAATACAACACTGTTGGTGAATTGACAATCAGATTTCTTATCCTTATTAATATCAAAGATAAATCCACTGTTTTGTTTGATCATCAAGATTTTCAAATTTGGAAACAGTTAATACATAACCATTCGGAGGTTATCGTTATGAATGAATTATTCACTGTAGTAGTAAGCAACCACAACAATATTGTAAATTTTAAGGCAGAAAAAGGAAGCTTTTAATATGTCTAAAACAAACACAAATGCCAGTTTATTTTTTTTTTAAATTCAATAATACTATCATACTACTATATAGTATTTTATTATTTTTTTTTTATTTTAGTTGTGTTTTTTTGTGCGTACGCCATCATTATATACAATAGGTTTAATTGTAAAACATTTAAAAAGCAGATATTGGCTTTGTCAGATAGAAACGTTATCATATAGTATTTTAGTTTGTTACAAATACTTGTTTTGCCAAATCTTCATCTCTGAGTGATAGGAAAAAGAAATGTATCAATACTTTACATGAACTGCAGTACTTAGTAGGGAACAGAATAAGTCAATTAAGAAATAAAAAGATGATATTAAATTGTGAGGCTAGTGGTCAGATAAGGGATTGGAATTGGAAGTTATATGTTTGCAACTTAACAGTTAATTAGATGAAGGTGTGCAAAAGAAATCTCAGGATACATTTGGAAACACACTGGAGATTAACAGAATGAAAATACTACTGGCTAATTAAGAAAAAATAACAACGACTTTTAATTGAGGATGGAAGACATTAGAAAACAATTTGTGTTTAGGGAAGTTTACAATAATTCATGTTAAAAATAGCAAGCCAAATAATACAAGTAACTTAAAGAAAACAAAAAAAAAAACAGCAAATGGGAAATAAACGACACTGTAAAAATAAAACCTATATGAATGTAAATACATCTACTATATCATGTTAGTATTCATCGTTTATTGTTGGTGTCGCACTGATGAAGACTTAGTAAAAAAGGGCTCAAACTGTTTTCTGTATTTAATTTTATTGCTTGTGTTTCTGCAGCCAGTCAGTGAATATTCTTAGCTGTCCGGGTATTGAAGTTTTCATTCAATACGTGGCACCACCAGGACAACCAAGAAGATTCAAACTGTCTACTTTATTATAATAGTAAATGATTATCTTAACAAAGTCTCCAGAGGGCACATCCAGCGGTTTTTCCCCATGTGCTTCTGTTTACACCGAAGTTTCAACAGCCTACACCAGAGGGTATGTCCACCGACAATCTTATTGGTTAATAATTGATGAATCCGATTGATGCCATCCTACGGGGACAGCAGCCCCTGTCACAAACTTTATCCTGATTGATTTCATTTTCTTTAAAAGCAAGACTCCACAATTTGTACGTTAGCATTGAGAATGATTTGTACACCTTCAAATCGAAACGTCTGCTCATTAAATTTTAATTACAATTTTTAATCATGTGTGAATCGGCCTCCTTTATTTTAGTTTGATTATCTTAACAGTTTCAGTTTAAATTTTTAGGCTTAATGGCAGAAGAACTGAGTTCATGAAGTTTTAATATATGCTTGGATTTTATTATTTAGTGCAAACCATATGGAATTATTCTTCTAAAATGTGCATTCCCATATAAAAGAGAAGCAATGCAGTTTAGATATTGCAAATTTTGGTTTTTTCAGCATTACTGAATATTACTAATCCATATATCTTCTTTAAATCTCTTCTTCTGCTTATCATAATTTAAATAAATACTACTTCTACTCTCATAATATTAAAAAAAATATATTTTTTAATGCAAACGAATTTTCGAAAGCATATTCCTTGCTTTCTTTTTCAAGTTTGTTTGATAACAATATGTTCTCAGGTGAACTTACATTGCGTATACTTAGTTATCAACAATCACAATACTGTAATAACATCTACAGTCTTACGTTAATATTACAATAATTGATAATTTACAATTCATTGAATTCATCAAAAAGATTGTAAAAGCAGGAAAATATTGCAGAGCTTCATAATAAGAAATACTAAGAACTTAAATTTCAATAAAAGTAGTGGCTTAGAAGTAAAGTGTATGTTTGTAAAATTAGCTAATGAAATGGTAAAAAAATGCTTCAATCTGTAATAATTGATGAATTCAATGAATTGTAAATTATCAATTATTGTAATATTAATGTAAGATTGTAGATGTGATTGTTGATAACTATGTATACGCAATGTAAGTTCACCTGAGAACATATTGTTATCAAACAAACTTGAAAAAGAAAGCAGGAATATGCTTTCGAAAATTCGTTTGCATTAAAAAATATATTTTTTCAATGTTATGAGAGTAGAGGTAGTATTTATTTAAATTACTGAATATTATAATTTACCATAAAAACTGATATTTCAAAATCACACATACAACCTCAGTGTCTCTATTTACTAATTATCTGTTCAAAAATGAAACAAAAAATCCAACTTTCTTTCTTTGCTCTATTTATAAAACAAGAAAGAAAAGCATTAAGTATTTCAGATTTTTTAGCCCAACTCAAACAACTACAATGATTTGGGAGGCTTTTAGTTACTAAAAGAGTAAAAAGATGTTAATTTAGAGAAAGAGGAAGAACAGAGAAATTTCTAAGAATTGAAACGAGAACAACACTAAGATTAAAAATGAGGTTGACATATTTTAAAGCGATAGAAAGCTGATGTTTTAAGCGATAGAAAGTCACTTGTTGCACCTTCCTATCCCTTCTCATTCCAGAATAATGGAACAATCCATGACATCCAGTGGTGACGTCCGGTTGAAACAAAGTGGTTTCAATGAAACAGGCTGTCATTGAATAGCTCACTGCAGAAGGTTGTGTGCCCAGCAACATTCATCGCCGTATGACTGCAGTTTAGTCCGGATCTTGCGCCCTGCACCTTTTGGCTCTTCCCCAAACTTACGGATCACATTAAGGGTTAATGCTACAGTTGTGACGCGGAGGTGGAAGCAGCTGTTCGGCAGTGGTGTCACCAGCAGCTATCACAATTCTTCGCAGATGGCACGCAAAACCGTGTTTCGCATTGGTGCAAGTATGTTGCTCATAATGGGGACTATGTTGAAAAATGATGCCACCATTTGTAGCTGACATTGCAAGCTTTCCACTGATACCTGTATCGGTGCTATCTGTCACACACAAATGAAGGTATCACTTGGAGGCATCACTTTCTGAATCACCCTCATAAATAATTTCTTCTTTAATCTTAATAGTTTACCATAGTTGAATTAGAAAAACAAAACAAAACAAATGAAGTCCACAACCAACAAATGCTTTGCTTGGATTAATGATGGTAAAAATAACTCCTTAAAACTAAATCCTGAAAAAAAAATAGGATAATAATTTATTCAAATCTTAACTTTGGTTGTTTGAAGTGAAATCTCAATGGAAAACAAGGGAAAAAAATAAAAGGGAAATATATCCTAAAATAAGAGAGCAATTTAAATATAAGCAGATTCCTTCCAAGCAAACAAAAAGAAAACATGATCATTCTGAACTCTTTTTATAAGTAGTTACAGGACTATGAAATTTTGAGGAAGGCAATCGAGTCCAAACCATGTACATAATATTCAGTACCAAGTTGATTTAGGGAGCTATACACACTCATATTTAAACAAATTTCTGTAACAATTTTAGCAATGACCAGATTTCTCTTGGATCCCCCCTCCCCTTCTTTTACGGAGGAGGGGGGGGGGGATAATATTTTTCAGCTAATAAGTAACATTTTAAAGAACACCAATCTTTCTTGAAATCATTTTCTCTCTCCTAAATGCTTATTTCATTATCACTAAATTCATATTTTAAAATAACATCAAAAGCTATACTCACCAATGCAGCAACATACATCATTTTATCGGGGCTGTATTTTATTTGATGTCGCATGTGACAAACCCACTGAAAGAAACAATATAAGGTAATGTGAAATGAAAGGTATTAACTTCTTAAGAATGGTAGATAACCTAAAGTGTGCTTTAAGGTGTAATTCTTATGGAAAAAATTATCATCTATGAATCACAATAACAATATTACTTACTGCTGGTCTTCTAGGTTCCCCCTCTTCTTGAGGAGGATAAATGACATCATTGTACTTTGGCCATTTCTTCGGAGGTTCTGAAAAACCACCCTGAATATTTTTCTTTGAGTTTATGGAACTGGTATGAAAATTTGAAGCAGCTACGGCCGCAAAGCAATCCTTACTTATTACTTTATGGACTTGTGTTACGTACGGAAAGAAATACCTTTTACATGTTCTGAAAACTAAATGGAATAACAAAAAAAAAAAAAAAAAAAAATTCTATTATCATGAAACAAAGCAGATTTTTTTTTTTTTTATTGTTCAGCAGTTCATTTCTATTATTTATCGAACTGCCAAACATTACTGTTACTAAATGATCTAAACCATGAATTAAAACAAAATCATTATGCTATCAACCATCTTGGAGAAAAATGTACAACTGAACTGTCAGCCATCTTGTCCCCATCAGTCAGAGTTCATATTGAAAAGTATGAACCCCAATAAAGCTGACAGTAAAGTTTGAAAATGTTTCTCAGAAAAACTATGCAACAAAATTCAAAGTAAATTGTTAATTTTATTTATCCTTAAAAATATTTTTGTTTGCTTATAATATTGGTGAAAATACAGAATCATCATATCTTGTCTATTTGAAATTTGGCGACTTCGATTTGAGATCTAGATTTTCTAAAGATATTTATATTATAGTTACCAAAACCTGAAGCAATTTCAAAAAGATTTCCTCACTAAATCTTATTTGGTTTTTTTTTTTTTTACACACATATTTTTTTACCCAAAATCTGGTCTTAGAAGCAATAGGCTGATAACTGATGGAGAATTAAATAATACTGCAACAACTAAGTTCATTTTTGCTTGCTTTTTTTTTTCCTGCCAATTGAAAACCCTGGAAAAAATGTAAATCCAAATTAATCTAACCTTAGCATAATCAGAAAACAAGAAATTAGGTTTTTCATTGTGTACAGTATGGCCGGGAAGTTCCCATATTCCTTAATTGGTAGTCATATTTTAAGAAAATATTTGCATATTAAGTGTCCAATGCATCTGTGTGTTAACCATCATGCTGTACACACAAGTTCATATGCTGCCAGGTCCTACTTGACATTTTTTGGAGCATGTTCGGTGTGATGGTTCCTCGAATGCATACTCAACTGCATTGAGCAATTCTTCATTTGTAGCATAACAACGTTCAGACACGTAGGCCTTATGATTCCCCACAATGACTTGTTCGGCGTCGTGAAGTCAGGACTTTGTGGTGGCCATTTCAATAGAAATACTGGAATACCGCAACCAATCCAGCGTCTTTGAAAATGTTCACGAAGAAACCCGAGCTGCACAATAACAGCAAAGTGAGCAGGTGCCCTGTCCTGCTGTGGCTATACCCATTCATGATAATAAACACCAACACCTATATTGTCAACAATTGAAATAACATTCACTACTAAATATGTACATTTATTACTTCATAATAGGGGCATGGGACCATCCAGGCCACACTGTATGAGTTGAAAACGTCCGAAATAAATCTACTATTTTTCTAAACTTTTGGAAAAAAATACAGAGTTCCTCTGAAAGATGTTGGCAAACAGTTTCCAATTCGTTTGGAACCAAAATTAAATCTGTATTAAGGCCTACAAACAATTAAGTTGTTTGTAATGAACTAGGAAGATACAGATGTTTGTGAAACTGGAGAATGTGACTAATAGTGCTGAGTTGGAAGGCAATTCTTTCCTTCAATAAAGTAAAGCAGTGGTATTGCTGTCTACCATACACACTGGATGGTAAAAGTCTAGTTAAAGGCACCCCGGTTGACTGGAAGTCGATCGGATGAAATCTGTTTGGAAGGCTAATGAATGGGAAAAAATTTTGAAAGGGTCAAAATTGTTTCCAAATTTACCAATACATACATCCTGCAGCTAAGCAGACCTAAATTCACCTAACCTACAGCTAATTGGAATAAATGCTTCGGTCCTTCAGACCTCATCAGCATGAAAGTTGTTTCGAAGGCTGTAGGAGGGGTGCCGGATACTAGATTTTAGCCCACTGGATTATAAATGTTCTTATTTACCTGTTCAATAAGAAATAGAACTCGGTTCAACCCTTAGCCCATATTTAATTACAGTGCATTCTCGATTATCAGGGATCGGATTAACTCTGGGGTTAAAAATTACGAAAAATTTTAATAACATTTCTAAATATTATTTAATAAAACTTCAAATACTGCTCGCCTTACAAGTACGATATATTATCGTGTGATCTGTATAGACCAGTAAAACTGAACTGTGGATAAAAATTTAACGAGGAATGTAAAAAAGAATTATCCGGATCTTTTTTTTTTTTACTCTTATCACCCCGGATAATCTAGGATTTACTGTATTAGATTTAGTTTCGCATCGTTATACCTATAGATTTCTTATTTGAGACTGAGATTGATGTGGAGATATTTAGTTTCAGACTCGGTACATTACGATTCGTACAGCACTATCGAAATCCATTCTACGTTATTCCGAAGTTTAACATATAGATATTGAATAAGATAAAATTTAACTTAAGTTCAGTTCGTAAAGATCTACTCTTTCGAATTCAAAATAAATCCATTAAGTAAAAATAAAAGCTCAGAATATATCTTAAAGCAGAATTACTAGGTAAGTGCGACGCAGCCACTTATAGAAGAATGATTACGAGTTTCATTCATTCAATCTTATTATTTAAAAAAAAATTATAATATAGAAATTAATTAAAAAAAATTAATAAAAATACCGATAGATCCCACGCCGGTCGGGGATATCGCCATTTTGGCTTGTTGTCCGGTGTCCGATGATTTGTTTTCATGTGATTTTATAAAATCTAAATTATTTCTTTTACTATTGGTTTTAAAATTTTTTAATTGATTTTAAAATTACTAAAATTTCAAATCTACAACGTTTTATATCAGTTACTTCTATAAAGGAATAAAAGCTAAAGCATAATTCTAAATGTTTCATTTACATGGGGACACACATCTTTCATACATCAGTTTAGAAGTTTCGTCTTGTTTCAATTTCGTTTCTTGAACGGTCGATTTATGAGTGACCCATTTGGGAGCTATTATGATAGCGACCAATAATCTGTAGCTGTTGCGTCTGTCCTGTCTGTCCATCCCTAACAACTCCCGTGCGGTAGGTCGGATCTACAAACGGATTTCCCAGTGTTCAGAGGCCCAAACACTGTAGGAATTTTCAGGGGCCAAAGCCCCCCCCCCCCTCCCATATTCGAGATATTTGTTTTCTTTGAATTTCCGCTATTAGCTTAAATGTTAGAAATGCAACCTTCTCATTTCAAATGTCAGCTATAGCTTGATGTTTAGATTGCGGACTCATATTCTGTAGGTTCAAACCCGTATATTTTCTTTTTTTTTCCTCTCAATCTTTTTTTCTCAATGTCCGCATGGTTTGTTTGTTTGTTGTTTTGTTTTGTTTTTTGTTTTTTTTTTTCATATTTTCCTATTTTTTTTTTTATTATTTTTTCTTACGTTATTGTACTTCCTTTTTTTATTACTATTTTTAAATTTTTTATATTATTATGCGTCGCCCTTAAATTTATGCTTTAGCACAAAATTATATTCACTTGCTTTAAACTCTTGCCGTCTTGAAACAGCAGGCCTTAACGCATATAAAGTCAAAACAGTATAAAAGAGTTTTCTTTGGCCATTGCTTAAACTTTCGAGGTGGGAAGGGGGGGGGGGGGTGTAGTAAGGTAGCCTTTTGTTTAAACCAATAAAATTGAAAATTTATTGAAAAGAATATCATTAGATGACGAAGATTCTGGATATATTTCTGAATTGTACAATATGCTTTTTTATTTTTTTAATTCAATTTGTTTATTGATTATAGGCTAGAAGACTTCATTAAAATTTATTTAACGGATGCATGTTAAAATGATATCATTAATCATTAAATGATCTTTATACAGGGTGTCCATAGGAAACCTCACCTACTTTTGAGGAGCATTAACAGCAAATGGGATAATGAAGTGTGTGCCAATGGAAAAAAACAACTCAAAGAATTTTGACTCAATTTTTTGCTCAGTCGCACAAGTACAAATGGCGTCCGAATAATAGAAAGCGCTTTGTGGTTTCCTAAGCATGTCCCACTCCAGCTTCTGTTCCGACGGACATATGGAATAGATCTTCCTGATAAGAACTCTATTAAGGACTGGAACAACAAATTTTTGGAGACGGGCAGTGTGCACAGACGAAAAAGAAAGCAGGCATTGAATGACAACAATGTCGAGCAAATCAGAGAAGCTTTTTAGTGAAGACCACGTAAATCAGGGATGCCCAAACGGTCGATCGCGAGAGCTTTTGGAGTCGATCGCGGAAATAATATAGGTATCAATACAAAATAATCTAATTTCTGCGGCGGTCACTCTTACGCGACACTAAATAATAATAACGCATTATTATTTAAATTATATAATAATTAAAAACAATTTAAATTAAATAATAATTACGCATTACGGATGCCAAAAATTCTAGTCTACAGTAATTGTTTAATAATAATTGTTTCAATTCAAGTTGGGACCTGTCATTCATTAAGCATGCGCACTATATCTAAAGCATTGTTCTCTAGACAACACTCGATTGCGCCACGCTGCTCTCTGATTGGTCGGAATATTCCTGAAACATCGCAACCGCGTGACGTTCAGGGCACTGATTGGCTAGAATTTTACAGATTCTTCTAGAATTAGTTTTTCATATATAAAACATACATCTCATTCATTTTTACTAAGTTATTAGAATACTTGTACATAGATTTTGTAACTTAAAATGATTGCGGCGAAAAAAAGTAAAACCTACCATTTTTAATAGTGATTGGGAGGACGATTTCTT
>JAFIDM010000001.1:113723560-113802142 GCA_023159025.1 Thereuonema tuberculata | reverse complement strand
AACTGTGAAATTGGGGATGCAGTTACAGATAGGTATATTCTATTGATATTTAGCGTCTTTAGTTTATTTGGATGCGAGTACTTTCAGCGAAAAATCATCAAACGGGTCCCATAACTTTGCTAAAGCTATGGGAACTCGTTCAATGTGTTCACTACGGCACTTCGCTCTCGTCCAAACGGATTTTTTTTATTTTCTTTCTAAATAAAATTATGACAACTACGAAATTGGGAGTTACAGATAGGTATACTCTAATTATATTTGGCATCATTAATATATTTGGAGACGAGTAATTCCCGCGATAAATCGCCAAAGGGTTCCCTTGGGAGGGCACACTTCCTTTGAGCACTACGGCCCTTCGATGGCGTCGAAACAGAATTTTTTTATTTTCTTTCTAAATAAATTTATCACAACTATGAAATTGGGGGTTGGAGTTACAGACAGGCATATAGTCTATTGATATTTAGCGTCTTTAGTTTATTTGCATGCGAGTACTTTTAGCGAAAAATCATCAAAGGGGTCCCATAACTTTGCTAAAGCTATGAGAACTCGTTCCAATGTGTTCACTACGGCACTTCGCTCTCGTTCAAATGGAACTTTTTTTATTTTCTTTCTAAATAAAATTATTACAACCAATAAAAATGAATCAGACTGTCAATCTTAAACATCTATAAAAATGTAAATATATAATTACATATATCATATATTATATTATATCGATATTATATAATTATAAATATCCTTATTGGCATTTAACAAAGATTGGAAGTGAAAGACAAGTCTTCCTGAAAAACATAGTATCCGCTATTGTTGATGATCACTTCCATGGACCCCAATGTCAACGGAAGTGACGAATACTTATATTTCTTAACCCATGTGCTCTTCATTTTGAGGTTAGGAACACGTGTCATTCAGAAAATTAAGTTTACCATATTTCAATTATCATGCCTAGAAATAATCATTTTTCCATAGAAAAATTAGGTTCTAAACAAGACCACAGAAGTGATGGGATGAGCTGTGCAAATTACGAAAAATTAATAAAAAGATAATATTTTCCTGACAAATGTGCGACTCAGATTAATAAAATCATTTCCCAATCCAAAATCGCCGTGTAAACTTTTGTTTTTAAGTGAGATGGAAGAGAACTAGCGCATATGGTGGATTTTTTTAGAAAGTTTAGGAATGTCCACAAAAGCGATGGCTAAACCTTGTGACAAGACTTGAAGTTGCAAAAAAATTTTACTGATAATTCGAAAAAAAATTTCACTCAATATTATGTTAAATTTATGTATTTTCTGATTTCACAATATATATATTATTTGAAAAATATTAAAAAATAAAGCAGTTTCGATCTTTAGAAGCTATCCAACTGTAGCTTGTGACAGTCCACGGAAGTGACCAATCACCTTCTGTGGACAACTTTTTTTTTTGGAAATTCCATAAAAATTAAAAAAAAAAAAAATTATACTAAACTATATAGAATATTTTGTACTTCAATGTGTGATTTTGAAAAATGACAAATATTTTCAATCATTTTCAATTTATTGCTCTGTGACACGAATTACAGGTTTTCCGTAGATTCACCCAAATACCATTACAAAGATCAAGTTTGAAATTCTTCCCCATCCACCTTAAAGTTCCGACCTCGCTCCCAGCGATTATCACTTTGTTTGGACCATTCAAAGAAGCAGTATATGGCCGAAGATTCGATAGTGATGAGAAGGTCAAGGAGGAGGACGAGCACAATTGGATCAATGACCATCCCGAAAACTTTTTCTCTAAGGGAATCCGTAAGCTTCTGGACTGTAAAGGAAGACTATGTTGAAAAATTATTAAATTTGCGTACACTTCTATGTTAGGCGAGTAAAACTAAAAATACCTTTACTTTCTGAATTACCTTCGTATTTTGAACGAGCAATTGTTTGCTTTTTTTGTTTTTGTTTTTTATTTAACATCTGTTTTTTTTTTTTTTCTAACTCGTATGAGGCGGGTATGTGACAGTTGGCAGGCCATCTATATCTTCTTAACTGTTGGATAACAGGGAGAGTGAAATAAGGAGAAACTATCACCATAAGACAAGAAATGAAAATTTATAGGAAATTTCAAGATTTTCAGTTTCATCATTTTGCTTCAAGTTTTCTTCAATCTTTCTACAGTATGATTCATTACACTCGAAAACAACCAACCGATTTCTTATTCTGAACTGTTTTCTTTATTTGTGGGTGAAGGGATGTAGGCTTATGAGCGATAGCTTACACCTTTTATTGAAGCGCGCCTCGCCTTTACAGCCAAATTATCGCTTTTTTGAATACTGAAATAGGGCATAAATATAATTATTTTCTGGAAAGATAAGCAAAACAGTAATAATGGCATTAAAAGTTTACCTCCATACTTCTGTTTAGAAGAATGTTGGGTAATATGCTAATCTCATTCTTTAATATAATGTAGGAAGACCACGAGACCGTAGGGATTCTAGAAATTTAGGAGGAGGTAAGATGATCCTTGCCATTGAATAAAAAAAAAAAATGTTTGTATATTTCCAGGAAGTGGGGAGGATTCCAAAACAATTTGAGTCCTAGTGTGAAGTATCTTTTGACTTCACTTCTTTTTCTTTTTACTTATGTTAGGGACTAGGTTAACTATCTTTACCTTGAGTTTATCCCAAGGCAACAAAAACAAAATTGTTAAAACAAATAAAGACTCGATGGCGCCTGGTGCGAGGGCACCAGTCTCACCACCCTTGCTATAGCACTGTCTTCGACAAAAATTTAAAAAAGATCAGGAACATTGATTTTTTTTTCTTGTTTTTTTTTTTTTTTTCGGATACAAATGATAGGATGAGGTTTAGAACCCCATGAATCTCATCCTTTCGGTGCCCCAGCACCATGATAATAGGAAACTATTTTATTACTTCAGCAAATATATCTAAAACTATTTTTCTTGAAAAACCTGTAAAATTTCTTCACACATAAGTTAAAGATAAAAAGATGTACTAGAAATAACAGAATAATACACAACTATAAAATTTGAATCTGTCTATTTCATTTGCTGGGACACCATGTTTGCGCTATTGTGACATCAACATCAATAAGTTGTTTCATCAGCTGGAGTAACTATTAACCTTGAAGCAATAAATTTTCCAGTTAAAAAAATAAATAAATAAAATCCCTGTATTAAATTTTCTTATAAGGATTTATAAATCTTGTCTTCCATTTAAGTAACGTAAGATATCTATTTATACCAAGATTATATAGTGATAAAAAAGTGTCAATTATTTTTTTTTTCTTAAAATCTGATTGAAAAAAAAAAAAATGTTTTTTTTTTTTTTTTTCCCTAAAGGACTCTTATTTCAAAAGCCTTTATGTCTGGCGCCTTTACTTGTAATTTCGATAGAATTGATGCATATCGTTCGTTATTTATATGTCATGTTCTAAAATTACAACTTTTTTATAGAAAAGAATTCTTGAGATTAACTTATAAATAAAAAACACACGCACACACAAAGAAATGAAATCTGCATAGCCTCAAACTTAATCATTAACAAATGTAAGAAAGCATATCAATGAAAAAACGCAAATTAATATGTAAATTTTAAAGAGAAGCACAAATTATCATTTTATTTTATTTTATTTTAATACTTGAATTAATCTAAAGCTTTCTAAATAAATCTAAAGTTTCGTAGCGCCAGCTGGTAGCCATTATTCGTACTAATACGTGTTCTTGTCGAAACTGTAACTAAAGTCGTTTGAATATCCTTAGAATGAATGTTAATGTTAAAATTACATCGAATGAAGTAAACTTCTCGTAGTGCTAGTATCAATGGGTAACAGTGTCGCGATGTCGTCAAAGAATATTTCTATGGAAGATGACGATAAGTCGTACGGTGACGATATTAATGGCTACTGTTTATCCAATGTTGTGATAAGTGACGAGTTACTCAGTTATATATTATCGTTGGTTCGTGCAAAGGATTTGGTGATCAATTGCCGACTAGTTTGTAAGTGCTGGAAACAGATCCTTGATGAAGAAGACGTTTGGAGGATGAAATGTACTCGACAGGGCATCGTTATTCCTAGGGAATTTATCCAAAACGTTACTTTGCCGAAACATTTCTATAGAACAATCATTTTTAAGAAGCCTTATTATAGGAATCTAATTCGAAATCCTTGTGGTGATGGTATTAAACCTTATATTAATCATTCATTAGTTTAATTGAGAATAATTTTGTTATTAAGAAAGAAACAAATCGTACCACGAAGAACTGTCATATATCTAGTTTGTATGACAGGAGGGATTATAGTTTTATTGCGGGATGGTTCAATTGGGAACAGTCTAAAAAAAAAAAAGAAAAAACTTAGACTCCAAAATTTCGGAGAAGGGCCCAAGAACCTCTCAACCGACCCTCCAACCAAAATAAAGCAAACCCAAAGAATACGGTTCAGTTCTGTACATTTCGGAGGGTGGCCTTGACGGTTTCTCTACGTATTGGTGCTATTTCAGTCATTTTCTGCGTTTTCTTAAAATTCTTATATATTTTTTTTTTTTTTTTTTTTAATGTAACTCATTAAGTTTTTGAGAATTAAATTTGCTTAGTGCTTCTACCAATAAATCCTGTAATGGCTGGTAAAAGGAAATTTTCTTACCTTCAAAAAATTCTTAGGTAGCTCTTATTTCGTGATATTCTTAAACTAGCATCACTTCATATATTGAAATGTTTGTCCAGATGTCCTTATTTCTATCAAAGGTCTTTACTGTCAAAGTTACTGGAATATTTACATAAAATTTGTTCAAAATTTCCTTTTATATGATTCCACCTGAGTGTAATTGTTAAAAACTCTTATCTCATTTGTTTTTAAGATTGACATTACAGTAATTCATATTATGAAACTTTAAGAATAATTTCAAAGCAATTTGAGTGATTTAAAAGTAGCTTGTTATAAAACACTAACATAACCAATGCCTTATCAAAACAAAGTAATACTGTCAGCCTTGAAATTCAGGACCTCATATAAAGTCTGACATTTTTGCCATAAGTACAAATAAGTATATGAATTAATCCCAGAAAACACTAGTTTTGCTAAATAGTAAGGTGACCAATCGTCCTCCTTTAGGGAGGACAGTCCTTCTTTTGTAAGTTATGTCCTCCCTCGAAAAGTGTCCTCCCTCATGTCCTCCTTTTCGACATTTGAAAACTAATCTTTAAATCTATTGTGATTATGCGACAAAAAATATTCATTCAATGGAAAAATACTCATTTAAATAATAATTAATAGGCATGTAAGCATAATTACAATATAAAATGTTACAAATGCATTTATCCCATTATAGTGTATTATTGTTGCAATGAATATTATAAAATAAAATTTTAAAAAAATCTTCAATTTACTTTCCTCCTTTTCATTGTAAAAAAGTTGGTCACCTTATAAATAGTATTATCTGTAAATCATGTCATTAAAAATTAAACACACACAAAGAGCCATAATAATAAAAAAGCAACTTAGAAACAATTCCTATATCTTCACTTAAGCAAATAGACAAATATCCATTTGGTTGTTGCTATTTTGACTGTACAGTAGCATACAGAATGTTGCCATGGATTTCAGACCAACTTTAGCCAATTTTCTGAAGAAAAACGAAGGCATTGAGATCATTATGTCGTGTGTATGTAAATGCCACATTATATAACTTTTGAACCAATGAACAGATTTCTTGAAGTTTTGACTGCCTATTATTGGAAAAGAAACTCTCTCTTTTTTATTGAAAAATAAATGGATTATATCTCTTTGGAGAACTCTAAGCACAAATTCTGAAAAACCACCATCAGAAATGTTATTAATGTGAAAACATGTACGAGGGCTGTAAATAAAAAGTGGCAACATTGATAGAACGCAATATTTAAAGAACTAACACCTACAAATTGCATTACATTCAATATAATCACCCTCAAAGTTTATTACCTTTTGCCAAGTGTCGGGAAGCCTTAGGGGACCTTTGGCAAGGCGTTCTCTGGTCGATGACGGCGACGGAGCACTCCACTGCGCAGAGTACAGATGCCACGTCGTAAACACCCTCTTAGTCGTATGCCACAATCAGCATAAGCTTCACCCGACTGGGTTCCTGTCGAAATTTGTGTGGACGCCAACCTGGGCGACGATTGGCGCTTTAATTCATGCTAATTGTGGCTAAGAGGGTGTTATTCTTACGCATGCTGTGCCTGCGGGACAAACCGTCACCAGTGACTACTTTTGCCGATTTCTGGAGCGACATCTGCATCCGGCTATGCGGCGCAAACGTTCATGTTTCTTGCGAGACGATCACCCTATCGTGTTGCATGACAACGCACTTTGCCAAGTCGCACACAATGTCCAGCTCTTATTGCAACGGTGGCATTGGGAGGTATTGGAACACCCTCCGTACTCACCAGACATGAGTCCTTGTGACTTCGACCTGTTTCCAAAGATGAAGGAACCCCCTCTGAGGCCGCCGATTTCCTGACGTGGCATCTGTACTCCGCGCATTAGAGCGCTCCGTCACTGTCATCAACAGAGAACGCCTTGCCAACGGTCCCCTACAGCTTCCCGGCAAACGGTTATAGACTTTGCAGGTGACTATATTGAAGGAATGTAATGCAATTTCTACATGCTCGTTCATTAAATATTGGTTGTATCAATGTTGCCACTACTTTATTTACAACCCTCATATTTGATGGACAATAACAAGTTAGCATTACGTATGTGTGATTCTTTAAAATCTTCAAAATTTTAAAGAAAATAGTTGCCAAATTATTTCAGGAACTTTTTTATTACTAATGTTAACATTCTCAAAAAGTATAATTTCTGCTACAAAACTTCTTTATTCTGTTTTACAAGACAAATGTTTTGATCAGTATTTACATGAAAATACATGTCATATTAAAAAAATATATGTATGAATGATACAGTATTCATTATCATGGAAGTAATAAAAAGTATGTTTAAAATTTAAACCTATTGTGCAAGTTAAGCAACTCCAGAATTCACAATATCAGGGAATAATAAAACACAGGGAGGAACAGCACATTTTAAGCAAAGATACAAGATACTGTGACAGATTTTTTAAAAATAGTCAATAAATTAACAGCCATTATTAAGAGCTCAAACAATGTTGCAGATTTCATTAGAAATAATCATTTGTAAAAAACAAAACCAATGGTTGGTTTTTTGCAGATTTTCTGGCTATTAATTGGTTATCACATTGAAAAGTAATGAAATATCTCTTCCTTCAGTATGTGTTGCCATTTTAAGATTTTTTTTGATAAAACCCAATAACAACAAAAATTTAAACAATTTTAATATTTTACATAAATATACAAAGATCTTTAAATTCCTAATTTACTATGCGTCATATACTAATTTTTCACATTAAGCTTCGAGAATTGAAATGAGATCCCATTTTGGTAATTGAATTGTGGTGCTTGCATCCCCTTTGTGCATTGCCATCACTGAGTGGAATTGTATTTCATGTTCAACAATTATTGTAGCCAAGTAAATTAAGAAATCTTCTTTCTTCAATGGAGATGAACAAAGTTGTGATTTTCAGTTAGAAACTTCTTTCAACTGTCTCTTAATACACTTTTATTTCCATCCATCTTCTAGGATTTTTTTTTTTTTATATATTAAATGGTAAGAAATCTTAAATAAATTGGAAACTTATTTAAGATCATTTGCCTTTTGTTTTATTCTAGCTAAATCTTAGAGAAATCAAAATTGTGCCTGAACTATTAAATACTCTGATAATTTCAATTTTTCAGAAGGAATGCGTTTCTGGCACTACACAGAGGGAGGCGATGGATGGAAGATAGAAAAGCCTCCTAATGGAGCTGATGATTTCAGTTTAGTTCCAGAATTAAGTGGTATGATTATTATAAATTTCACATAATAATAAGTGCAGTAATGTAAAAGTAACCATAATTTCTATTACCAACCAATACATTTGAGTTTCAAATTCCTTTTCTATGCATACAGACGAATATCCTATAAATTATAAGCTTCCTAATATCAAATTTAAAACAGTATATTGACACTACTTTATGAAAATTGAGTGGCTGTCTCTTCGTAGTCCAACACAATTCTGATTATTTCTAAAAATCCTAAATAGTAATAATAGTTATTTATTTTGCAGTTATTAAATCATAATTTAAAATGATTTAGAAAAAATTTAGAAAATGGCATTTACATAACTTCCTTATTTCTTTTATATATCTAAATGTATTTTAAATAAAACATAAGATATTTTTCTAATATCTTTTTATTTCAGTATTTCTGTTCATTTACATTCATTTTGCCCATAATCCCATGGCAATTGTCATCCATTTTTTGCTTGTAAGCAACATTAATAAAATAATAAGTTAGCTGCAGAAAATTTTCTTTCAATATTTTAATAATGAATTGTATGTTACTTCAAAGTATTTTTTTAATTTAAAATAGAATAACATGAGATTCATTTATTATAATGCCTTAAAAACAGATGTGATACTCACCAGAAATTATTTCATTACTAATTTTCTTTTTTTTTTTTTTGTATGAAATTTAAAGTATAAAAATCTTCCTTTTCATAATCTCATTAAGTAATAAGATGCTTAATGCTGAATTTTAAGTTTCCTCAAATTACTTATTAACATTTTTTAGTATAGGAAGCTGTTGTACATTTATTGAATATATTGTCGAACTTCATTTTCTGAGATAATAAGGGATTCTCAATCTTAGATATACAGAAATTCAGTTATTGAAACTTACATAACAATACTCATGTTGTACTATATAATAGACTATTCACTATCAAAACTTACTTTAAATATTTCTAGAAGTTTTTTTTTAAAAGCGACAGAGAGAGAGAGCTCTGTTGATGGTTAGTGAAGAGACAGATAATTGAGACTACTGTCAGATGTTGATCATTTTGTTTATCCTTGGCACTATGATATTTGAACAGTGCCTGTAAAAATCCAATTACTATAATAATGCTTTTGCTGCACTTCCAGATTACAAACTTGGCAATCAGAATTACTTGCTGTGACTTCATGGACATCAATTCTAGACAGATTTAAATACTGAAACTACATAAAACAACAAACATTTTTCATATCTAATAGCTCCTGTTATTTACAGGAGTCTTCTCTTTCCATACAATCAGTCATCCTACGAATGGCAATATTTGTTGCATAGCATTTTCAAGCATGAACTTCACATAGGTTCCCACTATGTTTTGTTCTTCATCCTGTTGTCTTGTTGCCTAGCAACTGAAGTGCAATGCAAAGTCAAAAACACAGTAAGTTTATTTGAAACGACAAGGAGCTATTAGATAGGAAAAATGGTCATTCCTTAATGAAACTACATAAATTGCAATTTGAGGATTAAGCTTACAAGGTTTTCTCAAAATTGATAATGACATTCTTTATAGTTAATTTCATTCAAGCAAAATGTAGGCAGCACCGTATGTATGCAACAGTTGATTGGTCTGTATTTGTTTAATCTTAATTGTAAGTTTTGAGGCAGATACTCATTTTCTTGAAATTTAACAATATGCATTCTTTTTCATATACTTTAAATACCATTTATTACAACAGATCATTCAATTTCAATTTATATAGTGCCTCATTTGATCTATAAATATTATTATTATGAGAAATCTCTTAAGATTGAAACTTCTACTTTAGGGCAAGTTGCTTTATTGGACATTCTTCTAATATATAATATATATAATGGAATAAAATATTACAAATTATATCAGTGTTGAGCATTGACAGTGTTAATGGTGGAGTTTTTTCTTATATTTATTGTATTGTTATTTTTATTTATTTCCATTCTTTTTGAAACTAGGCATTACAAGATGTTTTGCGACATCCTTCAGGCCCTGTGTCAAGTGGCAAGTTATAGATCTTTTAGCAGAGGGATGTCATTCAGAAATTCTGGATAATCATCAGCCAAAAATTCACATTTCTGATTGGTTAGTTAACACATTGTTAAATTTAGTATTTAAAATATAACTTGTTTTGATAAGTTTTTTTCTGATTTAATTCAGTGACATTCTGATCACAACCAGTGCATGATCATGATACTCAGGCTTAGTGTACAGTAATTTCATTGTAATGGTGTAATTTAAAACAGAAAAGAAGAGCAAAGATGGAGCTATCTTTAGGGGTCTCTTAGATTTAAAGATATTTTTAATTCTCATAAAGATTGTATCAATGCAGTGGTCTTAAATATTATAAGATAGTAACAATGTTTTGCCAAGTTTTATTTGAAAATTGCAATACTTTTAGTATTATTCAGTCATTGGTTCAAAATAAAGATTTCTTTTTTCTTTTAATTCTTCTTATTCATTATTAAAAGCTTTCACTTGTCCGACGAGTAACTAGCTTTCCTTGTAACTTGTAACCTTGTAACTAGCTTTCTTGCCATACTGTTCCCAAGATTCTGTCTGTTGTTATTCTCCGTCTTACATCATACTATGAAACTTTTAAAGTGATATCTCCAATTATAATGAACAAATGTGAAAATTTTTCTTTTAAAAAAAATAATTTACAACCACTAATCAAAATTGATACTTTAAGCACTTACACTCAGTATCTCCAATCTTTCTTCTCTAGGTATTGTGGCCGCTTTGATTGTGCATGTCGTTATGAACTGCGTGTTATAATGAAAGATGGTTTCAAAAATGTAATGAAGCAGTTTGATTTTGGTCCGGAAGAAATTCCACAGTGGACTGGTAAAGCATGGAATAAGGTAAATGAAAATTAGGCTTTTCTAAAGAGAAGGTTGTCCAAAAATACAGCTCACATAATTTTCCAGAAGGATCTTTTTTTTTTTTAATCTCTCTAGCTCTATTCTCTCTAACCTCTCTAAGGTTGGCTAATACAGAAGGAAGCATTCCAGTGAAAGAAATAATGGAAAATATAAATCTGAAGGAAGGCAAGAAAAAGAATGAACAACCAACTGCTCATTTTCAGTAGCTGCATGTAGTTTTGATATTAATAGAGCAGGAATGTATATGGTTTTATAAGAATTTGAATGAGACTTACTGATTTTATATTTTGACTCAATTAGAATAGGGTTTTTTTAAATTACAAATCTTGGAAAATATTTCTGTACTTTAAGTATAATGTTTTAATAGAATTTAGAAGGGTTGCCAATACAACCAATCCATAAAGTGTGTTCAATAGCAAACAGGAATATTTGTCTATGAAGAAAGTACAATTTCCTAAGGATGTCCAAGTTTAGAGACTTTATAAACACTGTTTAGCATGAAGATTCCAGAATAAGTGGATATCAAAGAGAAATATCTAAATAATTGAAGGAGGACATTTTTTATAATAAGAAGCTAATACAAATGACAGGAAAGTTATTATTCTATTAAGAACTGTTATTTTCTTAATAATGAAAAACAATGTAAAATAGCATTTAATGGGAAGTCAATAGATGATAGCCAAGATTTACGAGGGTAAATGACAACTGAACATCAGGCATGAGTTTTTTACATTTTTTATTAGTGAATGGAAGGGGCTTTGTCATCTGCATAGTAGATAAGATCATTTATAAATAAGCTGAATAGAAGAAGTTGGTAGTTGAATTGGATCATCTGATGAAGCTCTCAATTGAAATCAGTTTAGGAGAAGACCTCTCACTTGAAACGACTGCTAATATCCATATTCTTTAATCTTTGAAGTAAAAAAATTTAGCATTAATTATGACAAAGGCCTTTTTCAAGTCTAGAATCTATAATGATCTTGTTTTTGAAGCCTTATTCTCTGTAATAAATGCTGTCAGATCAGTCATCACACTTTTTTTCCCTTTGATTTTATCAGGCATCACACTTTTTTCCCTTTGATGAATTCAGTTTGTATGGAGTGCAGTGATATCTTTTTATAACAGATGAAATGAAATAGTTTAGTTTTGTAAAAGGTTTATAATTTTCAAATATTTTGAGCAAAAGTTTACCATGGAGATAAGGTGTTAGTTAACCCAAATATTCATGTCTTGTTTTAAGAGGAAGTGAAATTGCCTTCAGATTTGAGTTATTAAATATGTGAGGAAGACAGGAAATGCAGTTTTATCCTTGATCTATTTAAGAAAGACTTCATTAAGTTCAGAAGAATTTGTGTTTAAAAGTGAATTGAAGTCATTCGACTTCATGATGAGAGACTGGAGACAGAAAGAAGGTGTTAAACTGCAAAGTAAAGGTTAATATTTAAAGTTTTCAAATAGAATAGTTTTCAGAATAGTAGAAGTAATATCATGGTAACAATATATTAAGAGAATTATTCCATTCATTTTGAATTACTAATGGAGTACGATTAGAAGGGTTTATATATTGAATTATTTGGTTTTTGAAGATATCTTTTAAGAATGGCAACAATATCCATGTTTTGTTTAGTTTTTCTGTTTGACTATGGCTTAGAATTTCAAAGAAGAAGAAAGGTGATTATAGAATCCAGGGAAAAAATTTTGCTGAACATAGAAAGAAAGAAAGAAAGAAAGGCATTCTCAATAGATGTTTGATTTTGCTATTCCTTCACCAAGTTATTATTTAGTTGGGTTTTATTTTTTGGGTGAATTTGTGATTCATTATGTTTGGTGATCTTGTAAGCACAATGTTTTTGAATAAATTGGAAAGCATCACAGTCACTGATTAAAGTAAGGAATTTTGCTTTAGGTTGAGGAAAAATTTCGAAATGTCGAAATGTCTAGTTAGAAGTGAGTGATGAATTGAAAGAATCACTCTGTGCTGGAAAAGGAGTAGCAGTTTATTGATATTAAAGATTGGTGACATTTTTCAAATTTGCATTTAAGAATGAAAAAGAGATTTAACGTACCTGAATAATTCAAAAAAAGGTAACAAACGAAGGCACAGTGCTAAAAGAAGGAATTCACACCCTGAGCTGTCACCGGGAAGAGACTGGGATGGACTGTTTCGTCCTTTTTAGGATTGGTCAGCCAGCCAAACTCCACCGATGACAGACTCAGAAGGTGCGAGAGGTTAAGGATTGCGGGTCTCGCTCCTAAGAACGGGACCTCTCCCCAAAAAAACCCTAATCAAAATTAAACAAAAATACACAATACAAATATTCCTTGTCCTGCAATCTGCTAGGCACAAAAGGAATTAAATGAAAGGAAATATTCAGGCACATTAAATCTCTTTTCATTTTAAACACGTGGCTTCATTGCTTTCTTTAATGTTGTCATTTAATTCCTTTTGTGCCTAGCGGATTGCAGGACAAGGAATATTTGTATTTTTGTTTAATTTTGGTTAGGGATTCTTCGGGGAGAGGTCCCGTTCTCGGGAACAAGACCCGGGATCCTTAACCTTTCGCACCCTCTGAGTCTGTCATAGTGGAGTTTGGCTGACTGACGAGTCCTAAAAAGGACGAAACGGTCTGTCCCAGTCTCTTCCCGATGACAGCTCACGGTACAATTCTAGGTTTGTGCCTTCGTTTGTTATCTATTGTTTGCATTTAAGAAGTTGATATAGAGTTGATCATTAGTATTCCTCATTTGTAATTTGAGTTGATAAATTGAAAAACTGAATTGGTGCTTTTTTTGAAAATGAAAAGATGGTGGTCTATAATTACTTACAAATATAAGATCTTAATTTACTAAATAGCAAATGCATTCTAATCTACACTGTTAAAGAACAATTTCATGGTCGTTTTGATATCAGTTTTATCATGACAATAAGAAGAACGGTACCCTCCTTTTTTATCATGTCTCTTTATAAAGTTTTGGAACAGTCCATTTTTGTTTGGTAGCACTTATGGTCTAGTGAACCATATATGAACAAGAAGAAGCAAGTTTTGAAATTTTTGAGATCTCTCTAAGGAACTAGGTAACAAATCCAAGTTATGCAGCAAATAGTTTGTGATTAAACAAAAACAGTGTCACATGAAACATTGTCACATTGCATAATCAGGTACCATTTACCCCCGAAATGCATAAGTTGTATCATTGTCTTGATGAAATATAGAATATTGTTTTATTCACTTATTAAAGTGATGTATCAAATATTTGCTAAAATATTTAAGTAAAGCGTAGGAGTACCTTGAGATTTGGAATGGAGGTGGGAAGAGTTATAATGGTCTCACTGTTAAGCCAAACAAAAAACAAGCCTCCTTTTTCCACATTTATTATAAACAAAAAAAAAACAAAAAAGAAATGCTGGATTTCTTCCTTTAGAGTTAATGGGGTTCCAACCTTGACTAACTAATCTTAAGTTTTACTATACAAATTATCTTTTTCTCTTTCTCAGGTAAAGCATGTGTTAGAAAATTATGGATCAGGACTGCGATATATTGAATTCCGTCAAATGGGAAGTGACCTTCAGTTTTGGGCTGGACATTATGGAAGCAAAATGACCAATTCCAGAGTAGAAATTAAATTGGATTAGAAAATAATAAGATTGAAAATTAAATGCCATTCAATGATTTTATGTATCATTTCGAATTTACAATAACTGTCAGAGTTGAAGTGTGTGTTATATTATTTGTATATTAAGCTAATTCCATCAATTACTTTCAATAAAGAAAGTCAGGAAAATTCAGATGGTGTAATTATAAATTATAAAATCATTTTTTTCTGTTCTAAGTGTGATTAAATAAATAATTCTTTCGAATAATAGTAAACCTGTGATATACACACTATCGTCTTTTTTTTTTTTTGTCAACTTTATATTTATTCCTATATATGCTTCAGTTTTATATGTAACAAGTTATATTTTCATCATCATTGTGTGACTTTTTGTTTCTTGAAGTGCTGTCAATTATTTCAAATATTGCTGTTAATCAAGATTAATTTAATCAAGTTGTATCTTAAGAATTTATAACTTTACTTTATTATATATTATTATTGCCACTGAACAAATTCTGGGTTTTTAGGAAATTTTCATAGAATTCAAAATGAGCACATAGTTTAAATCAAATATATAATGTGAAAAAATAATAAAAAAAAATCTTTATTATATCAAAAGCTCTGATAAGAAAATTAAGATTAAAAGTAATAGTTTCTAAATATTATAGTTAAAATTTTTTATTCAAGAAATGAGTTTTGGCACCTTGATGAGGACCTTAGATAGAGTAAATATAAGTATTTATTATTTTTAAATATCATTCTTAATTTTTAAAAAATGCAAGACAGAAAATGATGATTATTATGATTTTATTTATATTTTAATTGGGAAAGAATCGCGGTCAGGAAATATGAATTGACACTACTGTGAATTAATATATATTATTTCTATTCTTGTTCTCTTAGTATTTTTAAATTTTCAAAAGATACCCTAATAATTGCAAGATATCAGTGTAATTATCTATTTGTTTCAACTAAGTATTTATGTTTATGATTTAAGACAGTCATAAAGGCTTTTTATAAATTCAGATTGCAATTGCAAGTGCCTATTCATAAGCTTAAACTAAAATTCATTGTATCATTTTGAATAATTTTGTAATGTAAAGATAGTTCTTATACCCCATGAATTTGGAAAAAATAAAATGACAAGCCCAAAGCAAATGGTTTAAAGTTTAAAGAAGCATTTGAAAAATACAAAATTTAATTTTAACCTTCGTAGATATTCCAATATTTAATGTCTACATTTGTTATTATGGTTAAGCTCTAATTCTTTTGTTTTAAAAGATATAAATACTTTTAATGAAATGTTTTGATATAATATCACCGTTAAAATATAAAGAATGTTAATTGAAGGAGTCAAGGGGAGTTATTGTTATTTATATTTCCTCTTTTTTTTTTTTGAGGGGGGTAAAAAAAAACTTAAAAAAAAAATCCAATGTTGAAGTTTTGAACTTCAATGAAAACTTAAATTATTTCAGATGGTTTATTTGTAAAACAGCTTGTGTCCTTTATTAAATGGTTGTGAAATCACAAAATATTTTCATGATTAACTCTGTTGTCCCCTTGCTCTTTCAGATTTTAAAATTTTTATTTGTTATATATCAAAGTATTTTAATAAAGTTATATTGAAAATAACAGCTACCTTGATATTTTTTTATTCAATAAAGAACAATCAGAAAATATATACAGGATTTGTACTTAGCTTTATGCTACATACATAAATTGAGGAAGATTAATATTTTAATTACTTATTATTATTAGTTTTAAATTATAGAATTCTGCAGTCAGCTTGCTTACATACTGTATATGAGGTAATTTAATAAATATTGAAATTTTAAGCAAATGTTCTGATGCAAGCATTGAAGATGGAAATTAGAGACTCTTTTAAAAGGGTCAATTCATACAAATGATTTTCTTCCAAGATTTATTACTTTGCTATTGCTTACAATGTTTGTTCTAAATTTCTCATAGATGCTGATTTAAATTATAATCAGAAATGGAGAATTATTGGAGTGATGGATATAGGCAGTCATGGAGAGGTTGCCAGATGTACTAATGTGTCCAGTAAAGTTAAATTAGGGCTAAAATGAAATCAACACGTAAAAAAATGCAACTTGATCGACTTCCCATGACAACTCGCTCAACAATAACCAAAGACGGCTGGAATGTTGGCATGCTAACTTGTGATATCTTTTTAATTTTGGTAGCAAGAATCTCAGTATCAGAGTAGATGGTATCCCGAAGGTAAGCAATAACGCAGAGAAGGATTGTATGCCAGCAGATAATGGAACTAAAGTCTGTCTCAGATTTCTATAGATCATTGTTGGATGGCTAAAAGTGGCATTTCCGTATTTTCAGCAAAATTATCATTACTGAATTTTACTTGGCATGTTTTGCAGTGGTTTAACATATTACTGTTAGATGTTAATACATTACTGTCATTGTAAGTAATGTACCTTAAATTGAAATGGACATTATATCCACGAACACTTTATCAGGCTTACTTCTTACCAATAACAAACTATGGCCTTGAAACTTGCACCATCACAGGCAGAGATGAAATTCCTCTGAACTATGATACAGAAAACCAGGAGAGATAAGATCCACAATGAGAAGATTCGTCAAGAGATCCAA
Source organism: Thereuonema tuberculata (assembly GCA_023159025.1). Taxonomy (NCBI): domain Eukaryota; kingdom Metazoa; phylum Arthropoda; class Chilopoda; order Scutigeromorpha; family Scutigeridae; genus Thereuonema; species Thereuonema tuberculata. The sequence continues at coordinate 113,785,139 of JAFIDM010000001.1, read as the reverse complement.
ATAAGAGAATCTTTAGGTGAAACCATAACCAGCTCCAGATTAAAATGGTATGGCCATGTAATGAGAATGGATTCTCCCAGAGTAGCCAAAGAATGGCTGCTGAAAACTGTGGACGGCAAAAGACCTACAGGCCGACCTAGGAGAAGATGGTCCGATCAACTGAAACCAGATCTGAAAGATAGAGGAGTGGTTTGGAGCCAGGTTCAAGAGGAAGAGTGGTATCTTGAGTCGACAAAGATAGAGAGCGCTCTTGCACTGCACCCAGGAAACTGGAGACGGTTGAATGATGATGATGATTATATTCACACCCCACTTCCCTTCTAATCACTTACTCATGCCCATAAAATAATTTGATTTTGATGGGCATCACAGTTGCATGTGCTCAATGATGATATATATTCTTAACAGACGAGTTGTGATCAGCTGATTCTCAATACCAGTTTGGAAGCACCAAAATCATGGTTTCAACATCATGGAAAAAGACTGTTTTGGAGTTGGAGGGATAATGATGAGGAAAGAAATTATGTATTGATAATTTTATCTCTGTGGAGTTGAGGTTTTATAAGCATGGATTGCTCTGTAGATGTGTTTATGTTGGTGAAAGTTGTGAAAATCATTTCTATGGACAGTCAATTGTCAAATCATTATTAGATATAAGTGATTCGGAACTTTTTCTTACAAGAACGAGAGTTGGATTTGAAGCAATAGACAGTATTGCAAAACGTATGTGGAAAAATACCAATACCTTTTTGGAAACTCATGTTGTTACCCATTTTCATTCCATAAGAAAGCAATTAAGAAGAATTTGAGAAAAGTAATCCATTTGTTGTTCATGCCATTAAAAACTATCTATCTGTAATGAAAGAGATGATGTCAGTGCCAAAGAAGACCTTTTTACACTCCTGAAGTCATTTTAGAATCTTTTAGTAAATCAACTTGAGGAGTTTCAAAATAATGAAACTAAGCCATGAGAAAAACATTCAAAAGTTAATCGTAAAGTGAAAAAAATTTCTGGTGTAATTAAGAGAGCACTTAAGTGAATCAATCAATGTACATTCTGAGTTGGACTATACTTCACTAATGTAAAAATTTACAACCAAGTCCCAACATTCTTTTTATCATTCTTCTTCCTGATTTCAGTAAATTCACTTCAGGAATGAATCCATATTTTTTCTGAAGAGTCCGTGTTTCTTCACCAAGTACTCACTCACATTTAGTTCCTGTGATTATAATTTAATCAGCTCTTGGGAGATTCACCGATGACTAATTCTTTCACCATTTGATGTGCAACTTTTATTCTTTTTTTTAAGTATCTTGAAAAGGAGTATTTCTTTCTTGACTAAAACTCAATTTCCTTGGTTGCAGTATCACATCTTTTTCTGTTTTCTTCATTCTCTTTTTCCCTCTCCAACTCAGGGTGTACATTGAATGAGTGTTTTCTTAATTGCACAATAAAACTGTTTCACTGTACAATTAACTTATAAATGTTTTTTCTCATTGCTTAGTTTCATTATATTTTGATAGGTGAAACTCCTAATGTTTTACCTGCTTTATTTAAAGATTCTAAAAGTACTTCAGGAGGTGTAAAAGGTTCTTCAAGTCCAACTCTCTTTCTTGCAAGAAAAAGTTCTGAATCACTTGTATATGATGATGACTTGACAATTGACTGTCCATAGGAATGATTTTCACAACTTTCACCAACACCTATAAAGCACTCCATGATTTTCCTGTAACACTGTAATTTCAAACTAATTACAACATTTAACATTTACTTTATTAGTATTTAATTATTTATTATGGAACTATCAAAATTTAGCCCTTCTATCAATGAAGAACTATAATAGAAACTTAATCTACATGTGCACTCTCCAAAGGCTCACAACAGACTGACTAGCTGGCTACAACCCTATTGTTCTGGTTTGTCACAACTTGCAAGAACCTGTGTGCTTATCTGTGCATGTCACAACATGGCCATCGTCAATGTCGTGCACTGTGACAACTAAGAAAAAAAAAATCGAACTTACCATACACATTATAATGAATAACATGTATTTTAAGTTTTTTTTTTAATCATTATGACTTTATTAGATTACGATATAATGAAATGAGACCACTTTAAGTCTTTCATCATATAAGTTTTCCCATTGCTGTTTTTATAGGTATTTGATAGCCTGTAAAACGTATACCAGTTTGAACCACAAAATGAAACTTACAGGTTTTATTAACTATTAGGAAGAGTATCCATGGACAAAATTTCAAATTTTTTTGCTGGAGCAAAAGTTTGGAGCAAAAAATTGTCAGGAGGTACTTCTAACCCAGACTTTCTTTCACTATTTCTGGACACAATTTCAGTCCTAGTTCTTGTATAAAAATGACCATCCTGTGGTTTCAAAGCCTTTTCATTTTACAGACCTTTAGAATCAGCAAAATTCCTCATTCTGATAAACTTTAAGGCCTTTTAAAGTCCAACTTATCAAAGACATCTCTTCCATTTAGATAGTTACTGAAAGACCAGGATTTTTGCTTGAAGACAGTGCAAACCAGAACTTTCTCTCTTACAAAGAAACCACACAGCAGCCTTTCTTCTAAACCATTGCAACCCCTTGTTTTCGCTCGTCAGTGTGGCAAAAAATGAACTTAAATTGAATACTGTGGCAGATAAAAATAAAACAAAATACTTTTGAGCAAGTGACTAGTAAGGGCACCTGTGGTGAAAATATAAAAACTTAACACAGTGATAGAGCAACCATTCTGGGCGTTTTTACACGGAATGACTCACAGGGAATTTTGATGTCTTTCTCTTCCTTAATTTCTGTATCCCATTATTAGTTTTATTGAAGAAATAAAAATAGTTTTAAGAAAGAAAAATAAGAATAAAACGCACAAGACTGAGAGTTCACTGATCTGTTTTTGGAAGTTGCGATACCAGGAACCCAAGATGGACCATTTCTGGTTTCCTGACCTTCGTCAGTTGGATCCGCCCAGTATCTTACATTTCAGTGAACTCGAGAAACATATAAATAGAACAAAAGTAAACATCACAACAGCATTCCAATTAAAAAAACATCAAAACCTAAATAAAGAATAAAAAGGGTCAATGAATTAATCCCCTCTAAAGACCCGCTTAGCATATAAGAGATTAATTATAAAACAAGAAATATATAACGCATAAAATTAACGTGCGTACAACAACATAAGAAAGAAAAATAAGAATAAAACACACAAGACTGAGAGTTCACTTAAAAACAGTTTTAAGTAAATGTTTTTTATTTTGCTTAAAATATTATCTCAATTAATAAAAGCCTATGGTATATGCTGTCAGCTTACACCTAGCCAGATGATTTTGGTTACTTCCCAATAACTTTGAAAGCTGAAATTTGAGAATGCTGTAGAGACCATTTTTGACTTCTTCATTTTTGTATCAAAAATTATGCAACAAGAAATTTCACCAAAAAGGAATAGAAAAGAAGGGAAAGGCTGAAGATCTATGTCCCATCAAGTTTTGTGTAGGCCTACTTGCCATCAGTCTATAAGGCTTAAATTTTTAAAAAATCACCACCGAATTTCACAGTTGGGTTATACACTGAGGTAAGTGATGTTCATCGGACATTAACCACACCCACATCCATCCGTCCTACCAGAAAAGTGTGTGATGTAATTTGTCACTCCATAACACAGCTTTCAAGCTTCCACATCCTAGTGTTTACGCTGTTTACATACTGAAGATGTTGCTGCATGATGATTCAGGTAATATGGGCCTTACATATCATTGTCCTACCATGGAAACTTTAATGATCCAGGGCTTGCTACATCAACCTTCATTTACTACCCCTTATCTTTTGCCATTCTTTGTAAGAGATATCTTTAGAATATATTTTCAGTTCTCATTCATATTCTCAAACATTGGTTTAGGCATTCTTTTTTTCCTGCAACAGGTATTTTCCAGATGGTTTCGATCATCCCTCTTATACAACATCCTTTTCCACAATTTTCTCTTTCCTTTTGGGCTTCGTTTATTACTTTCCCTCTTTTGAGCTTTTATAGCCATCATCTTTTCTCTTTTCGGCCAGGGACATAGTGTCACAGATATACACTTAGACCAGAAGGTGACGTCTCTCCCCAACCTGCTACTCTCCTTGGTGAAGTCATTCAAGTGCTGATTTGTAGAAACAAAGAAAAGAGAACATGGACAGAGTGAAGGGAGCATTCAAGAAGGGTAGGGGGCCAGATACTTGTTGCCCTTCGAACGCTTGCTCCAATTGAAACAAATGACAGCTTCTGTGCTAACTGAAGACTGCCTGGCCTGCCTTTGCAGAGAATTACCTGAGGTCTGCTCGGAGAGCAGGATTCAGTTATAATTAGTTTCACGGAGGATTTGTTGCATCAAAGTGCATTCTGCAAATCCTTCCCCCCCCCTCCCCCACCCATGCAGAATGAAAGGCAATACTTCGTTTTACAGAGGATTTGTTGCGTCAAAGTGTGTTCTGCAAATCTTTTCCCCAGTGGAGCGAAAGGAACATGGATCAATCACCTGAGCAACAGTTCTAATAGCAGCAGTTCCAAGATCTCATCGCCCGAGTATCACACATAGTGTTTTGTTTCATTTTAATTGCGAATGTTTCACCCCTTTCTCCCCCCCCCACTCTGTTTATTAATAGTCGGCTCAGCACATCTAGTTTCTTAATCTTTTGTTTTCTATTTATTAACCTCTTAAACAAAGTAAAACTTGAGCCCAACACTTCGTAAATCCTTTCACTGCCGTAACTTCCGTCCTTTCTCGCTCTCCTCACCCCAGGCTTAAATGTAGGCCTACAAAACTCAACTTGTAAGTCTTGGTTCTCAATGTTTTTGTGCAGATTTGTGTTCCCATCGATAAACAGAACTCCACATTCAAAATGTCGGACAATGAATGATAGTTTTGCCCTTTGTAGCTCCCTATGGTCTCATTTGGTGAGTTTGGTGGGTCATCCATTGCGGGGAACACTTGTTGTTGACGACTTGCTTCCATCTCACTGACAGTCGACCTTGGATGGCCCAATTTTTCACCAATTTGCTGCACAGATTGGCCTGCAACATGGCATCGTATTACAACAACTCATTCAAACTCTCTGTGCCCTTTTTACAGCCATTTCACATGCACACAGTTCCACTACCTTGAGTGCATTGTCAACAGCACATTTACACTGGTAACAGATATGTGCAGGGCCCCCACAAAAGGGGGGTCAGTTGATCCCTCAGCACCGGGGCCCGGCCGTCAAAGGGGCCCGGGCTGAGATCTTTTTTGGTTGTCAATTTGGAGATTCGGCTTTTTTTTTTTGGCTGTCGATTTAGAAATTCTGTTTGTTTTTTTTTAATCTTAAGGTGACCGCGGCAGTTGGAGTATACTTGAGGTAGCCCTTATCTTACAAAAGTCTGCCCACCCCTGGTGTAGAAGTATGAAATCGTATGGTATTTTCTTGATATTTTTGGCTAAGAACTTATGATTTTGTTCATAACATGGGGGAAGGGGGGAAAGGCCCAGTATTGCATTTGGTACCTGGGCTCGGAATTTGATGTGGGGGCCTGGATACGCGACATGTAATTTGGCACTGTTTATCCTACCTATGAGATTGTGTCTGCTGACTTTCTTCTAAGCAATGTATAAGAAAGAAGAAAAAAGTAAGTTAATGGAAGTATAGAAAATATTGAGAACTGACATTAAAGAAAACAAGAATAACTGTTAGCCTTACTGCACCAGATAAGTAACAGTAAGATCAGCTATTATTTTCATAAAGGAGATGTGTCATAACAAAATGGCAGTTAAATTGAATTTCTTAGATCTATTCTAGCAAAATGATTAATTTATATAATTCAGTAAAAATGATATATTATAACATAATTATACATATATAAAAATCATTAAAATAAATAAAAAAAATATGGCCATATTGAAATAAATTTTCAAACTCTTCTGTCATCAGAATCTGAAACTTCCATAACTGAATTTAAAGATATTTGTGAAATATGTACAAATATTCTAAAGAATGTACTGCCTTTTTTTTATTATTATTATTCTTTAAAAATCTAGTTTCAGTAAATAATTTCAGTTACAGTTGCTTTACAATACAATATTTGATTAGCTGAAAGTAATAAATTTGATTGTTTCACTCAAAGGGAAGTAAATAGAATTTAGTCTTTCAGACAAAAAACTTTCTTGAACTTTATATTGTTAGTACCTACATATTTTATGTAGATTGCTTTCTGAGGCCTACCCCAGGGCATAACTTATTTGCAGTATAGCCCACAGCATAACCCCATATAACAGTAATGCCACAAAGCTAACAGCCTTCTTTTCAGTTAAGATCAAATTTCTTTAGTTAATACTCACAGCAATCACTTCAAATTTATTTGAATTCAATTAAAATTTTAATTAAAAATGGATCAAATTTAACAAGAATGGTTATTTGTTGTTAAATTAACTATGACTGTTTTATATTTAGAATATAAAACAGTCATAGAAACTTTTATATAGTTTCCACTTTAGCTGTAAAAGCATAAGAGCTACTTGGTTTATTTTCCCCTGACTATTTCTCTACATGGCTTTCATGATCCATCAAATATCCATGGGAGGAGCCGTCCCCTACATACGCCTATGCAAAAAATTAAAAGCTATAGGAGAGCCAAAAAAGTAGAGAAGGATTATCCGGGTCAAATATGGCTCCATTCTCTCCTTCTTAGTTTTTCTTTTGAAAAAATTTAAATCATTTAGTTTAAAGTAACTGCTGAAGCATTCATCAATCATTTAATACGTTTTCAATTTTTATATAGGCTACTTCTATTTAATTACTTACACTGAAAGAAGAAGGGCTTTTAACAATCAATGTTGAACAAATATTTTTTTTTTTTTTTTTAAATTTATAAACTACTTGTATCTGTCTTCAGGTATTTCAATTTGTGATTATTTTTTTTAACAAGAATATTCAATTATCCGGATCTTCTGTTGTCTGATTAGTCCTAGTCCGGACAAGGAGTAAGTCACGTGATTTATCAATAGTAATGGCGGTAACATTTGAGTCAACTAGAATGTAACCCCCAAATTTTTTTAATTTTTATTATTTTGGTAAGTTGTCTTAACCAACAAATCGTTATTTCGTTTTGCCATTTGAAAAGACATTTAACTTTTATTTAAGAACGGATATTTTAAGTATTGGGAATGGAAGTAAATGTGCATATTTATAAACACGGTTTTGATCAATAAGCCTATGTAATATGAAATTGACTTTTAAAGTATATAATATTCGTAAAAATGTAGTTTAAAAAAAGATAATTTAATAATCAATCTACGTTTCTAATTAGATTCGGATCTTTTGTATGGTATTCATTGAAAAGTCAAATTAATGAAATATAAGGTTTCTGTTTTCAAGTTTTGTATGTAAGGAATTAGTATTTTTTTGTGATTTTTTTTTTACTTATTTCGCTAATTTTCTTTTCCTGAAACGTTTAGCAATGCCTCCACACTACTTTGGATTTTTTTTTTTTTTTTTTTTTTTTTATGATTTTGAGTAAAGGAATAGGCTTAGCCAATATATATATATATACGGTAATTACAAAAGATGGGTCAAAAATTGAGTTGTTGGTTCTATTCATGAAAACAAACAAAAAAAAATTCCTATAAACATGGATTAGTATTCGAGAAAAACGTCTTGTATCTTATTCAATGTAGGTGTGTTTATTAATTGTTTTGTTTTGTTGGCACAGTAGACAATGTATTGCAAATATTCATAAAATGAACCACAAATAAGCAAAACAGAACGAATGATTTAATAAACGGTGTTGAATAAAACGCATGCCTATAAATTAGCGAATGTGAATCAGTGGCGTGAATCAGTGGCGGATCTAGCTTCGACCTATGGAGGGGAGGGGCAAATGTTAAAGCTCCTTGTATTGTGGCTTGTGGGTGGGAACTACTGATCCAAACAAAGCGTTCTCTCTCGTTCCTGTGCTTAATGTTTAGTGTTTTGTTTCTCTTCTCCTTTCCTTCTCTCAATTCTTCTCTCTCCCTTCCTTTTCTTTTTGCATTTTTAAAAAGGCGGCTGAGCCCAGGGGGGGGGGGGGGGGGCAGTAGGCCTGTTGCCCCCCCCCCCCGTATCCGGCAGTGATGTGAATGAAATTAAACATGGCTGCAGCAACAATTGATTGGTTTTCTCCTTAAGTGCATGCGTTCTAAACAAGAAACAAAAACACCTACATTGAATAATGATACAAGACGTTTTTCTCGAAATTGGTTTTCCTATGTGTGCGTGTCACGTGGCATGAAGAATATGTTCGTCTTAGTGTCAAAAATTATCTTAATCATTCTGGCTACAATTTTGCAATGCCTTTTGTATTTACAAATGGCGAATTAGCAGATATGCATTTGATGTATGGTAAGGCCGATGGAAATGAACTTGAAGCTGCTTGTCTATACGCCGAAAAATTTCCTCATCGACACCATCCAGATCGACATATGTTTATCAAGATCCATCAACGTCTAAGCGAACATGGAACATTTGAGCATCTGAAATCACCAGGAAGGCCCAGAAATGAGGACAAATGATTTGGAAGAGAGGGTGCTACAGAAACTCGACAAATCGCCAACAAAATTGGTGACAGAAACTCGACAAATTATCAGTATTGTCGAATTGCTATGGAAGAGGGAGTTAATCAGCACACAATCTGGAACATTGTCCATGAAAATCTATTCATTCCCTATCATTTTCAAAGAGTTCAATCTTTAAATGAAGGAGATTATCAGCCATGCTTACATTTCTGTGAGTGGCTATTACAACAGTTAGTAATTCCGTCATTCCTTAGCAGAATTCTCTTTACAGAAGAGGCTCAATTTACACGAAATGGAATCTTCAATTTTCATAAGAACCATATTTAAGGTTAAAATGTCCCACTATAGGTCTATGCAGGCCCTTGGGGTCGCGGGAGATAAGGCTCCCAGCGCTTCATGACCAAACGGACTACATTGAGGTTGGGTAGTTGGCCCGACGCCCGCCCACCTTTAACTCCCGGGAAAGAAACATGGTACCCGTTCTACAGAGTGTTGGGTAGGCCCTAGGACCCGTTTGGAGGAGAATGGAACGTGGAAAAATCTCCGCCAAGGCCGGGGATCGATCCCACCATCTCCAACCTGCAGCCAAGCGCTCTTACCCACTTGTCTACCGGGCCCACAACAACCATATTTGGACCTACCGAACTCCACACACTATTCACCAACAACGCCATCAAGTGCAATTTTCAGTGAATGTGTGACCAGGAATTTAGCAGACCATTTATTAAGACCATTTGTTCTTCCGAACAGACTAACCGGGGAGGCTTATTGCTATTTCTTATTAAATGACCTTCTTCAGTTAGTTAAGGATATTCCGCTTTCCATTTGCAGCACAATGTGGTTCATGCATGATTGTGCGCCAGCACATTTTCATCGAATTGTACAGCGCCATTTACATGATCAATTTGGTGTCAGATGGATTGGTAGGTTGACCCATGGCGATGGCCTCCACACTCCCCTGATCTTAATCCTCTGGATTTCTGTATTTGGGTATATTTAAAAACATTAGTGTATTCTAGTCCTGTCAACAGTCAGATCAAGTTACAAGAACAAATAACCAATTGCTTCAGGACATACGGCAAAATCCTGGAATTTGTAAAAGAATTTGTTCATCACTGAGATGGCGAGCAGAAACATGTGTGCAAGCCAACGGAGGACATTTCGAATATTTATTATGACGAATTCCAAGTCGTTTCCATTATTTGTGTTGACTCTTATAACAATACATTGATTACTGCAAACTATGTTTTGTGCAAAAACTATTAATTTCTGGATCCGTTAATTGTTTGTTTTTGGTTTACAACACCGTTTATTAAATCATTTGTTCCCTCTTTTGCTTCTTTGAGGTTCATTTTATGAATATTTGCAATTCGTTTTCTCGCATCATAAGTATGCCATCAACACAAAACAAACACACCTACATTGAATAATGATACAAGATGTTTTTCTCGAAAACTATTCATTTCCTGACCCATGTTCATAGGAAACCTTTTGAAATCACCCTGTCTATATATATGTATATAGGAATACTGAAAATAAAGAGGATTGTATGTTTTCTTTGCCAGTGTGTGTTATATATTAAAAAAAAAAAGTTCCGACTTCGGAATTTGGCACTACTATCTGATAGATGATGATAGTCATTACTGTGCAACTGCTCTTAGGCACAGGCAAATGGAAGCCTTGTGCAATACTGAAAACATTAAATGTGTTATCACATCTCAGGAAGGATCCTTACTTCACACAAAAGCTTTTGCAATATTTGTTTTATGCCTTTTATTTGCAGAAGAATTTTTTTCCTTTGAATTTTAATAATCTGTACAATAATTGCTTTTTGAAATTATCAAAATATCATAGCTCAAGAGATCATGCAGTTAATCATATATATTGATATTTCGAAACTTTTATGTTAGATAAACTCCAACTGTTTACTGGAGGAAACAATGAAATCTGATTTTTTTTTAAATTTGTGATATTGGGTTCAGTTGTAATGGAATGGTTAAGTTGTAAAATAAATGTGTTCTTAAATTTGTTAAATTATTTTGGAGGTTTCACATTGGCCCGTACCTAACAAAAAGACCGGTATGCCTTTATTGCATAGTATACATCCCCATAGTCATATCCTCTCTTTTAATTATGTGATGCTTTTATATATTTATGAATTGTCTGTGGATGATTCTTTTCTCAAATTATTCATGTTCACTTTGTTGATAGCTTGAATGATTTACTAAAGGCTTTGCGACATCTTTTAATAGCTGTAAAATTCTCAACTTTTCATTTTTGATAAAAGTTGATAATTAAATATACAGGAAAATGTTATCTTCTGCAAGTACACCAAAGTTAATGTTTAAAAAAATTGATATTTACTGTATAAATTGCATGTAATAAAAAGATGTCACAGTGAAAGTACTTTTAAGTTTTAAATTTGGATTTTTAAAATAATAACATATAGGCTTCTCTAAACTTTCTGTATTGCATTTCTTGCAATATCAATTTTTAAATAAAAAAAAAAAAAAAATGGCCACAGTGCTATAACACTACTGTGGATGTATTCACAGTGAAAACACAGAGGGTTAAGATGTTCATTGTAGAGAACTCTTTTATTGAAGGGAAAAACTCAAAGGATGAGTATTGGTTTTATTGCAGGCAATTGTATTGCAGTTTCATCACCCATTTCCAGATGCATCCACAGTTACAGTTGATTACACAACTGGTGGAGAATATGGAAAGAACTTGTGCCAAAATAGTTTTAACATGTTTTTCTAAAGACATTAATTTCATAAGCCTTCCCTTACTAGACCTTCCCTTACTAGACTTGGCTCAGATCTTTTATCTCAGTCTTTAGATGCTTAGATCTTTAGGCAAAATCATTTTTTTGCAAAATGGATTGAAAATCCATGTAAAATATTTCCAAAGTCATGTTAGCTGATGTTGTGTATGATAATGCCTTAATTATTCAAATGCATGAATATATAGTGATGGATTACGCATGATATAAGCTTAGGTAGCAGCTGCTACTGTTCAGAAATTTAGATGTTAGACACACATTCTTTGCAATCTAATTGGAAGTTTGGATTATAAGATTTTAACTCATGATGTTTCAAATTGGAAGACATGACAGTTATTGCTTGTTGGGGTGCAGATTTTATCCTCAAAGCTTCCCATTTTATTGGTTTTGAATACTTCAGCATGCATTATCATTAAGAATGAGATAGCACTGAAAGGAATTTAACTGAAAAGAAATGCATACAATAAAAGGTATACATTATATTACATTCAATATCCAAGTGGTATTTTGATAAGTAGCTCTTCCATTTCACATTTGCTTATCTCAAATTTATGTTTAAATAAAGCAAAATAATGCTACAATTGTCTGGAGATAAAGCAGGTTACACAAATGTGATACAGAATATACTACAGTTATTGTAATTGTTTTCTTACATAAAATTTGATGTAATAATGTAGCACAAGGAATTGTAGATAAATATAAGAAACAGTTTTGGAGATCTGTATTGCAGGAAAGCTTTAAAAACACAGGAGTACAGGAATTTGCAACAAGAAAATAATAATAATAATAATAATAATAATTACACTTTCTGTAAAATGAATCAAAAAAGCAAATTTTCTGACCCAATCAAAATTATTTTTACCTGCAGTTCTAATAATAATGTGAATTTGTTGTTATCAAAATTTTTATTCATAAGATTGTATGAAATTTATCTAAATGACCAAAAACAAACTAAATCTCCACATATTGTAAGTTTGTGAGTTGTTTCTCTGATCAAACTGGAATTATTCAGACTGACCATTTGGAAACAACTTTGAAGGATCCCTAAGTTTTAATATAATTTTAAGTTTTATTATAAAATATCCAATGGCGCCCAATTTTTATTTTCATTTTTGAAGAAATAAAGAAATTCCAAGATTCAAGCATGAAATGGATGATTAAAACATGCTCAGCAAGTAAAGTGAAATTAGCAAGTAGTACTGTAACATGAAATATTAGGAGCACAATGGAAGAAGTTAAAAAGCTACAAGAAGATTTAGCAAAGGTGAGATTATTTTGTAAAAGAATGGTCTTAAAATATATTTTTATCTTTAAGAATATGCTATTTTTTTTTTATTTTAACATTTAACAATAATAGTAATCTGTGTTTTCCAATCGTTTCCCTACAGTGATGATGGAAAAATTTATTCAATGTTGGTAACACTTCACATTTTCAGACTGAAATTATTAAAAATTTAATGTTTTCAGAAAGAGGTTGCAAATAAAAAATAAACTGTTATTTCAATAAGGCAAATCAGTTTTTTCGAGGATTTTGGAAAATGGTTTTTTTGTTTGTATTCATTACAGAATTAGCATTTGCATCCTGTGAGCAAGTTACGTCTTGAAAATGAAGATTCACATTCAAAACAGTTTTTGATTTAATTGTTAAGTAAAAGTTTTTGTAGACAGCTTAGTACATTTGTAATACAATTAGAAAATCAACTGACTGAAATCATAATGGAAAATAATTGTGTCTTTATGATTCAAAATTAATTTTTTTGAATAAGTTTTTATCAGTTTTTAAATTATCTGATGTTTTTGCTATAAAAACCTAATCTAAGCAATCACTTATTTGAAAAAATGCATGATGCTTGTAAGAAAAAATTACAAGTTCCAGAACATTAATATGTTCTTAATTTTTTCTGTATGTTGCTGATTTTTTAAAGTATTAACAAACTAGCTAACTCACAAGCAAGACATAGACATACATGTATCTATTTTATTTCTCTTATTGAATAAGTACCTGCGATGACTTTTCAGTTATTTGACGATACCTTATCCGATACCATTATCAGAAATAACTCAACATTAGAAAAAAAAAAATGTTTCCAATCTAGCATGTATCGATTATTCATTGAAGTAAAGTATGCTTGTCAGTTGCAGAGTTGAGTTTAGCCATGATGCCTTTTTACAATGCATTTGTCGGTTTTAAGTACTTTTTTCAACCTAACTGTTGAAGTGGTCAGGTTGAGATGCAAAAAGCAAATGAAAAAACATTCACCATTGATACATTGATTAGATAGCTTAATGCCATTGGCGGATAGAGGGGGGAGGACTGTCTGAATTGCAGCCAAGGGCCCCCATATTATGAAATTAAAAAAATATACTACAATTAAAAAGTTAATGAGGAATTCACATGGGTATGGGATTTACGTCACATTTGAGGTTATATAATTGCTCAATTGCACTTACTGCAATCGAGCCTCACATTTAGTCATTCGCATACAGTTGGTGCTTTTGATATGCAAGTCAAACATGCTGCTTAAAAATGCAATAATTTTTTATTTTTTTTTGAGTTCTTCAATTTTATTAACAATTTATGTGGTGTAGCAGTTATGATAACAGACCAGAATATGATCCCTTTTTACTAGTAAACTGAAATTAGTTTGATGCATGGGCCCCGACAAAATTTTCAGCCAGGGCCCCATGCAAGCCTAATCCGCCACTACTTAATGCAGATTAGATACTGATTGTTATTGTACATTTACTGAGATTCTTGATATAGTTAATAAATATAAATAGTATTATCAAAAGCAATATGAATATAAAAGCAAATGGTAGTGTTCTTAATAACTGATAAGAGTTTATTATATATTTTAATATATATTTATATAAATAAAAATGTAAATGTTCGTTTGTTCAAAATCTTAAATCTCCGAAAGTTCTTCACCGCTTGTTTTGAAATTTTGACACAACGTTGCATTTGAATATGCGCGTTTTTATGTACCTATTATGTAGATGTCGCACCTGTGACAGGTAAAAACATGCTTTTTTTGAAAAAAAGGCGCCATCTGTTGGACGTAAAAGCAACACACGCAATAATAAACATTGCTCATGCCGGACAGCATGCTTCTTGACAGCTGCTGTCACTTAGCATTTTAAATGTTTCCGATTGCATTGTTAAATTGAATCATAAACACATCGTAAACATAAACTTCAACCAATCTGGCAAACTGACCATGAAGTGTGTGGCGGCAACCCAGGTGTGTGGCACCAACCCGCAGTTCACCTGAGTTAAGCGGAGAAGGCTGGGACTGGGAAGTCATATATTCTCTGATCTCGATATTAATTTGCTAAGTAAATAAAGTTTTTGTTTTCATTGCTATATATGCAAGGGTTCCGGAGCGATGCGACAGTACCCGGTTAGTTAAAGATAAAAAAATATAAAAAGTACAAAAAAAGGAGTAAAATTTAGTTTCTGTTTGCTCATTTATGAATTTCTGACGAACTTCAACTAAGCAAATCTTAGTTGCAAAGCACCAATTTAATACTAAGTGAAATATTCCTTGTTTATCTGTATCTGTTAAAATAATTTAATTTTATTTTTACAGCAAAAGGCTATCTATGAATGTCTTGAGTTAGAACTGAGTCAGACAAGACGAGCTCTTTGTAGTCTTCAAGAATATTCTAAAGAAAATATGAAGCACTTTCAAAAGGCAGCAGATGAGTTAGAGCAGTGCAAGACTTGCTACAAAGAGATGAGAAGCATTAATAAGAAACTATGTAAAGACCTGGAAAAAAAAGAAAGGGAATCAAGTAAGGTAAAAAAGAAAACAACACCCTAATCAATGAAAACAAATTGCTAATATTTTTTTTTGTCTTATTAAAATGTAAGAATATTAATAGTGGTTTTATCTAAAATGATAAAAAAAAGGCCGGACCTCAAAATTAATAAAAGTATATTTTTAATATCACTTATTTCTTTCTTTAGAAAAATTAATTATTAGGCATCTGTTTCAAAATCGCTTCTACCAAATGATAAGTTTTTTTTTGTTTTTTAAGCTACAGACTGCAATATCTATATATAGTTCATTTATAGAAGCATTTTGTTTTGTTTTCTAAAAATACATTTTTGTATTATTGCTAGTGTGTACTTTACATTATTAAAAATTAAAGACCATTGAATTTAACATCCTTACACATTTAATCATATCCTGGGTAAGTTTTTAATCATATCCTACTTTACTGACAACTTTTAATATATGCTGAATTTAAATTCAAAAATTGAACACTTAAAAATTTAAGTAATTTGCAATATTGTTCAGAACAATTTATCCTCTTGCTTAAATAGGTTAGGCTCATAACATTTCATGTATTTGTGTGTATGTATACCCCTCTGTTTAAACCAGTGCATGTTTTCTTGAAACTTTATATATATATATTATTAATAAGACATTAGCGTAGTTGGAGGGGGGGGGGTCTGTCCCTGGCGGCAGTTTTATTCTCTGCAGGTTGGAGAATGTCCTATCGTCGTATTAACTTTTTGTCTATGTATGTTTGTGCGTATTGAGAGGGGCAGCAAGTGCAGGGAATGTCCCGGATGGCACAAAATATAGCTATGCCACTGTGATAAGATGCTTTATTATATATCTATATATATATATACATATACATATTGATGCGAGATTGAAAAGTCTTCCCGATTGGTCAGTTAATCTGTCCTGTGATTGGTTGAATCTGGGACCAATCAGCTACATACGAGCTCTCTCCTCAAGTGACAGACCTCACAGAGATCTCGAGAACATTTGAAATTCGGTCCCATTTGTATATACGTCTGTACATAATTGTAAATAAACTGTGTGTGCCTTCGACTAAACCGTGGCATTAGTCTCTGTCATTTCGACCATACATCAACATTTACTTTTATGGTGAAGAGAAATTTACACATGAAGTTAACAACAAAGCATTAAAAGCAAATATTGCTGCTAAATAATGAATTTCTGTTGAAGTCTTAACAATCCATCTTTTAAATGTAATTTATAATCCACTTTAATTTTATTATTATTTTTTTTTAAATTTCCAACTTGAGTTAGGCAATGTCAGCAAACTGTAACCATCTTTGTTTGTTCTTGGAAGCTAAAGTTATTAAAAAACTTGAATTTTAGGGCAATGGATATATTAATTTGAGAAAAATTAAGTTCAAGTGCTTTCTTAGTAATATTTTATTTTAACCACTCAACAGATTTTAACACAAAAAGGAAAACTTTAATAAAGCAATAGAAGTTTTAGAGATAAAACAATTCTTCTTCTTCGCCTATTTTCAGTTTTATTCTGGATAGGGGGAGCATTTTCACCTCAATATTACATATAGGCTACAATTACGATGGGTGTGCCGCTTCCTAAAGGTATTTTAAAGCTACTGATAGCTGAAAGACAGTAGACACGTACACTTCTTCACACTTGTTGAGTGAATCAGTTGATTTCTACAACAGATTAGTTAAATTATTATTAGTAGTAGTAGTTGTTGTTTTATTTTGCTTCAAATTGTGGTTCTCGGTTTTTTATTTGTGTAAATCTTTCTTTTAATCAAGTTGAGAATGGAGATTGAAGATCTCTACAATGAACTGGAAGTTGTTTGTGAGCAGTTACAGTTGGAACAGGATAAATCCAACCAACAGAAAGACATGAATAATAACAATGCTCAGCAAGGCACTCAAGTACTGATGCAAAAGTTGCTGGGAGAAATAAGAACAGTTCAGTCGGAAGTCTGTCAGAGTGCAGCAAGAATGTAAGTACGATCATTATAAGCCTGGATTGTAATTTATGAATTTAAACTATTATCAGCTTGAAATTGTTTTTATATTTGAATGAGCAGCTTTTCTGGATTAACATTAACAGACAACTAGATAAATTTTAACAGCTCATTTTCTGTAGAATTCTCACCTGAACTTTTGTGTCCTTTCTGATTGGCTTAGGCAACATTCTGGGAAAACCATTGATATATATTTTTTTAGTGAATTTCAGCATCGTCACATATGGTGGTTCTCTTCATGATCTACCATCAATTAATTGATTTATTTATTCACCAATAAAGTTAAAGGTCTTATAGCTATAGTGCATTCAAACAGTTTCTCTGCAGTAATATAATGAGCTCTTTGTCGTTAACTGTGTGCTTTAACATACTGCATGTTGGTCCTTTCTACTGTCCCACATCCTAGTAGAGCCAGTTTAATGCATTGACTGTCATTCACAGTGTCAGTATGCTAACTATTGATGAACATAAGTTTTTGGTTGAAAAATACAGCGGAGACTGGCACATGAATTTTCTTTATTTTATTTTTAATTTTATTCTTGGAGATTCCACATTTTCTGCCAATTATCATTACAATCACCTCCGTACTGAGACGTTGTTTTACTGGTGACTATTCTCAGCTGATGAACGCTAATGAGCATGAAATAGCTATCCTGAGATGTCACTTAGTAAAATACTGGGTCTCAACCTTTTAATGGAATTTTTTTTGAATATCCTCAAATAATATAGAAATCCAGAGGATTAAGATTAGGTGAGAGTGGAGGCCATAGATGTTGGCCACCCCGACTAATCCATCTGTCACCAAATTTTTAATTTAAGTGTTTTATTAAATTTAATAAATACAGTTTATTAAATCATTCTTTCCCTATTTTGCATATCTGTGTTTTACTTTATGAATATTTGAAATACGATTTATTACATCATAATATGCTAACAAAAATAATAATAATAATAATAATAATAAAAAATAACCATGATGATGATTAGTGGCTCAGTCCGAAGACTGGTTAGGATGAGATCCATGTCATGTTCTCCATCTTTTTCTATCCTCCGCCATCCTCTTCAACTCCACAAAGCGTCTAACTCCCAAATTCTTGCATGATTGTACTTTATTATTGTGAGGTCTTCCTCTTTCTCTACCTTCGCTTGGAATCTTCCCCTCTAGAACTCTCTGTATATGATTATCGTGTCTTAAAACATGTCCTAGCCATTTTAATTGTCTTCTTTTAATTATATAGTAAACTCCCGATTATCCGCGGGATTGGGTGGCGCAGCAACCACGGATAAGCGAATTCCGTGGATAATCCGAAAAAGGACGAAAAACAATACAAAAATGTATAACTTCTAACGGTCTTCATATAAATAACAAATAACTACTCACAACTTCGAACTTGAGCCAATATTTCATCTTTTATAATCTTAAGACTTTTTCAAGGTTTTTCACATGAAGTAAATAAAATAAAATACAAAAATGTTTTTAACATATTTTATTTGCATTAAAATGGCAATACATACAGTTACAATGCACACATTATAAACAATTATTTTATTTTAAATTATTACGGGAAGGCTCTTGTAATTTAGTGTAACCTGTTGGCCTAAGCTCCACCCACAAAGTCATTCTTTAAATTGTTTCACTTACTTTGTTAGTCTCTTTTATTGTTTACCTTATTCTAGATTTAAATTATTTTTTTTTAATTCTGTAATTTATTGTACAGTAAACAAAATGGAAACAGGAGAGGTCCGCGGATAATTCGCAGTTTACTGTACTTATAATTTTCTTTTCTTCCTCCACCATTTCTAATATCTCGCTATTTGTCTTTCTTTCAGTCCAGCTCACTTTTTCCATCCTACGATAACACAACATCTCAAAAGCTTCTAAATATTTATTTTCCTTAGTGTTGAATGTCCATGTTTCCGAAATAACCATACAACCAAAACAACCATACAAGGAATAATGAAAACTACATTTTTTGCGGAAACTATTCATTTCCAGAACCATGTTTATTTGAACTTTTTTTTTTTTTTTCAGTAAATTTTTAGGTTAACATTTCTATATGGTTGATTACATTATTTTATATTTTATTTTCTGATAAGCAATCAGACGTATGAAGATATGCAAATGGCTATTATGCCAACTGTTTCATCAGATGAAGATGAAGAATGTACGGAATTTGCAGAATTTCTGGCAAATAAAAAGCTTCCCTATTCTTCTGACAGGTAAAATTTTGTGTATTTATAAAGCTTGAGAAGTGTAATCTTTTTAGTCCCGATTTTTCTTTTTTCTATTTTTCTTGATTTGTTAACTTGGATTCATCTAACAAAACCAATATATAATATTGTTTAGATTAATTTCTTTTAATTTTCATTTTGGTGTATTTCAGTACGGATTGTCAAATTCATAAAAATGCTGTTGAATCAACTGACTTCATACGCTTAGAAGATGATAACTCTTTCAGTTGTTCAAAATTGCTTCAAGAAATCTGGAATCATAGAGATTCAACTAAACCATCCAAGTAAGAATTGTATTGTAATTTTTGAAATACCATACAAATTTCAGGAAAAAATTACAATTCGCTAAAAAAAAAATAAATGAAAAGAAAAGGAGTCTCTTAACTTTCATTCATTACTATACTTAAAAAGCAACTCTAAAGAAAGAGATTATAAAATTATGATTCACCTTTTCTCCCAAAAGATTCCCAATTATTTAAAGAGATTCTTAAAATTTCTTTTCATTTTTTTTTTATTTTAGTAATTGTCAAGTTGTCTAGTTCATATGAATTCTAAAAATTAAGGACCTCTTCATATTATATTTATATATAATCATGATTGCCAGTCAGTATTTAGGCTCTAAGTTCCAAGATCAATTGGCTGGTCACCCTCCCGCTATTTTGATGATAGGTTTTGGTGTTAGGGGTATGGGGGTTAGCTTACTCTCATATCCTCCCTTTCTGTTCAGGCATAGTCTCTTTATACCCTGGCATCACCTTGAAAATTTTTTCGGCTTTCATGATGTCTCCTCTTTGGGCTCTGTAATTTTTTTTTTCTCTTTAGTATGGATTCTGCAACATTGGGAAGCCATTCCCTCACTGTCGGACAGCCACTTGTTCAGATCTCTACTAAATCGATCACTGCACCTACCTTCATCATATTGCACTCATCAAAACGTTCACTGCTTTTAAGGGGAACTTGTATTGTGTGCGGCATCTCAGTAGACACCTTGAACTGTCGTAAACAGTAATTGGAAGCAGATGACTTTATCAGTCATTCTTCTGTTATACCTCTTGTGGACACTGGGTGAAGAACTTGATGGATACACTTCAGCTTTACCTATCTTATCATCTACACACTAAAAATATAAATGTCAAATTGATTTTTTCGTAAATAGACAAGCAAACACATACATAACAGTCTTTCAGTCTCTGCACTGTGAACATTCATCATGCCACTTAGATTTCACAACTTTTTTTCCAGATGGATCTCTTTGTGCAGTCTTACTCTGAAGGTTAACCCTATTCTTTTATCATTTTTAGATTTATTACATCTTTTTAAATGTAGCATTGTCATTTTGTGCTGGATTCCCAGTTATGTTGGAATTGCTGATAGTGAACTCGCCGATTACCTTGCCTTGCTATCAGTTTGCCATTGCAGTGAATCTCTAGCCTTTTGTTCTGACATTTATATAGTTAATCTTTCTCAAATGAGAAGTATTTAGCAACATAGTTTCATAGTAACAAACATCATCTAGTTAGTCCTGAAAATAGAATGCATAATACTCAACAAAAAGATGTTTTCTAGCATGTTTTCCAAATAACATACACACAAGACTCTCGCCAATATTTACTGCTTAAAGATTAGCCTCCCCCCCCTCCCGTTATGTGTTTTGTGCAATACACTTTTAATTATCCAACATAGTTAAATGCAGTGCATTTAATCAACTAAAATATGATGTTGATGTCATCATTGCTTTTATCCTCTTTTTAAAGTCAACATTGCATTTCATGTTTCCTTGCTTTTAAATAACAAGGATCTTTTACCATTCATCTTCCTTAATATTAATTCATTACTTTCTTATAGTTTTTAGTTTCCTTTTTACTTTTTTTGGTGCAGCTTAGCCAAAGATTTTTTCATACCATTAAAATTCAAAAACTAGCCAGTAGCAAACTGAAATATGCAACCACAACTCTTTCAAAAGTAAAAATTCTTTTAATGCATTGAATTTGAATAATAATTAATAATTATATTCTCGTGACAAAATATATGTAAATTTGACAACTATTTTTTTCCTTCTTTTTCCACCTGCTCTACATTTTAACTCACATATGTACTTACACAATTCTTAACAGAGAAGCTCCTACAATGCATCGCTGGCATGGAAGAGGAGGTCCGAGGGTTGCTGAAACAGCCATTCAAACAGAGGAGTGAGTTTTGTTAGATGTAAGTTGTTTTTTTTCTGTACATACTTCCGTCATATTTTGTACAAAGAGAGTAATTTATTCTTCTTGTTATGTTATGTTTTGAAGGCTTTCTGATGAAGGACAAGCAGCTGAGGAGGAGGATGTTGGTGGCAGTGATGCTGACAAAGGAAGCAAAGCTTCTGATGAGGGTCCTGAAATGAGCTTCACCAATGAAAAGGCTTCTCCCGTTCCATCGCCAGTCCCAACAGAGGTTAAAAGCGACACAGGTTCAAACGGTCGAAGTGTAGCAGGAGATGATTCTCTCACCCTCCTTTCCGACGTGCCACAGCATCCATTAACTAACTCAAGTGCACCGGATCTGACCCAAAAGGATGAATGCATTCAAGGTGAAGGAGATATTCGTTTTTGTCCACCACCTGTTTGCACACCACCTCCTTGCACCCCTCCTGAGTGCCTTTCAATTTCAAGGGGTGATCCATGTACTTCCCCTTGTTTCAGCAGTCCCTGTGTAACCAGAATTGTTCCTCCCTGTTCAAACATTTCTGCTAATCGAATTCCGCCTTTTACGATTTCAAATCAAAGTGATGTGTATCATGTCAAATCGTCGCAGATGCCTTCTGAGCCCGACCTTTGTGAAGTTTCTTCCAATATAGCTAACCGCAACACTGTGCTACGTGTGTCATCCTCCTGTGAAAGTGGAAACGTCAATCGTAGAATGGGCAGCCAAAATGCCTCCTATTCAAAAGCAAACCAAGGACGGCCTCATGGCTCCACAGGAACATATCAGTAAGTCAGTTTTGGTCTAGAAAAATTAACTCGGATCCTATATAAGGAAATAAATTAGTGATATCGAAGAGTAAAAAAAAAATCTCTTTTCCAATCAAAGATTTAGGAATTTAGAAATATTGTAAATGTGTTAAGTGTGGTTAATTATTGTTTAATTGCAATCTAATGTCTTATTACCTTAATAGGTTATATTTTTAATTAAAGCTGCTTGATAAAAGGATAACAGGATTATCCTGAAACTCATATTCCAGAGTTCTGGAAATACAATACTTGTGCTGTAGAAAAGCTTATTGTAAGCTAGAGTATGGAAGGAATTTTTGAGAAAAAAAATTGTTTTCTTATATTCTGGACTAAATTAATAATTTGAGATTTGGAGTATTGAAACCATTGCAGGACTTGTAATTTTTTAAGTTATTTTTATTTTAGCAATTACACCCTACAATAAAGAAATAAATTTAGAAAGAAAATGCTTAATAATAAGCTTTTAGTTGTTAATATGCTTAAACATGATTTATTATGAACTGTATCATGCAATAATTTTTGATTTATTTTGATCAAAGAACATAGCACAGATCCAGAATAGCATTTTTTAAGTCTTTCATTTTGAAAGGTTAATTAAGTTTTATAAAAATTAACAAAATTTAAATAATAAGCTTTTACCCAATACAGAACTGTGGAAGTCAAAACAATGAATTATTCTTACAGTTTACAATCTTTTGTATTTGTTTTCACTTAATATGCTTTTTGAACCATAAACACTATTTGTTTAACAAGCAAATTATGAATTGAAGCATCTAAAGTGATATAATTATTAAACCATATAACTTTCATCAGGATTTTGATTGCATGTTTTTTGTTTTTTTTTGAAAGTACAAAGTATGAATATAAAAGCTATTCGTCACCACCGAAGGCTTCAATGTTTCGTTGCATTGACGCAGTTCCACCTTCCACTGCTCCAAGTCCTCAAGTTATCCGTCCACAACCTACTTACAGCATTTACCAACCAGGATCTGAAAATAAAACTGCACAGCCTTCCGCATCACTGAATGATAATTTGTAAGTTTATCTAATTTATAAAAGTTCTAAATGCTAAATCGTCATAGTCAATACAGGTTTTCTTATTAAGTCCCACTGCTTATTCTACTTGTAAAGAGTAATATTAAAAGCTATTATAACTTTATAGTTAAATGAATGAATGGTTAAAATATTTTTTTTTTTTTTTTTTTTTGCAATAAAAATCTTTAATAATAGCAGCAGTGTAGTTAATTTTCAGTTATCGAATATGTTGATTTGTATAAAATTGTAAAATGCTTTACAATTCTTATTAGCTTGGTTTTATAGGAAAGTGAAATGAGTTGATCTGTGGGTGTTCCCCCTCCCTAATAATTTAACCTCTATTGGATGGATCCCTTGATAGTCCAGTCAAATTAGACCAAAAAAGGGCTGTGCCTTCCATTAATTCGTAAAAAGCTGGAAATGATTTTATTTCACTTTGAGCATCCCAAATAAGAGTAATATTCTTAAGATATTCAAATAAGAGTATAGGAAGTTCTATATTCTCAGCCCTCCTAGATAAAACGTAGAGAACCACATTGAACGATTGAATTACATAGAAATTCGATTCCCCAGACGAATTGCGGAAAATGAGCGCTACGACTATTTTTGGTTTTTTGCGTGTATCTATGCATAGGAATGAGCAAAATTTTAAAATTAGGTGCTCCCTGAAAGCAGAATTTGATGTTCTAGAACTTTCGTATCTTACTTTTTTCATTTGAAATAGCCGTTTTCAGGTCACAGGCATTTGAAAGTGAGCGTAACGCACTTTTCAGCCGAAACAGAAAAATTTGCTCATCTTTGACTACTGATTCTGATCAAACCGTTGAACCAAATTTAATGTTTAAGGACGTCATTCAACGCAGAATTTAATGCTCGTTAATTTTGGTAAGAGTGATATTTTCTGTAAGATGTTATAAGACAAAAACTGAAAAAAACTGCCAAAATTTTGAAGTTTTTTGGCTCCCAAAAATTTAGCTCACCACAGAAACCGTTGCAAACTCATATTCCTCTTATTTGGGATGCTCAAAGTGAAACGAAATCATTTCCAGCTTTTTACGAATTAATGGAAACCAAAACTCTAATTTGACTGGGCTAAGAAATGAGACAAGCAATTTAAAGATAGGAAACAATTTTAATTTTTATATTTGAATCTTTTTTCTGTGTAAGTCGTTGTCAAGAAATTAGCACGAGAAAGTGACAGAAATCTATAGTAACAATGGATATTGTTAAGTAATCCATTAACTTGGGCACATTTTGATATGCTTACAGTTTATTGGTGTACGGAGAGAGAGGGTTGATGAAGTTGTAACCCCCTCCCCCCTACATTGCCTGCTAAAATGGAGGAATTTGATATTTTTTGACTGCTTTTTGGTTGGAAAGCTATCATTTTGTTTGTAAAACCTCCTGTGTGGAAAACGACATTTTTTTTTTTATTGGTTGAATCGCGAAGAACCATCTCTTCTTTTCCGAATTCCTGAGTATACCTATGTTAAAATTAGCCATATTTGAACATCTTAAATAAATAATAAGGGATTAATTAACTTTTCAGAAAATGGAAATTTGTACTGTTTATATAGTCTTATTATATTGCGATTTAAAAAATAATTAGAGACTTTTTATTTATATCGTTTTTCATGATTTAAAAAAAAAATGTGTAAAGAAAAGAAATTTTAAAGTGCAATATTATAAGGAAAACATTGCACTGTAAAGTCTATCAGGGATTTTTTAAAGTAATGTCTCATTAAGGAAACAAAATTTTATAGACAGTCCTTTATTGTTGAATGTTACAATATTTTTAATTGTTATGACATATAATTGTGTTACCTTCTGAAAGAAAAAAATGGATCTACTAAAATTTCACAAAATTAAATTTACAGCTTTTACTTCAATTGCTTCTATATTGTTTTATAATACAGAAACGTTTTACTTCAGTAAATTCAATTTCAAAGTCTTATACAGTTGTTCATGCCAAAAATAAAAATGATTAGGATTATATTTAATGTATTGGTGATGTAATGTTTTGCATTGGGTGTCAATTGCACGAAAAAAAAAAAAAAGACATTCTAAGAACCTAGAAGATAATTTTTCAACCTTAATAGAGGGTTATTTTTAATTCCTTGACACATTTTAGAGGTTTGCATCTTGGGATGAAAAAAGGAATGTTTGCCCCCAAGATATCAAATGAAAGACAAATTCACCAAGGTTTTTTTTTTTCATAAATGTTGTATGTCTATCTTGTGTGACACATGAGATATCCTGGCAGTAATTGATTTCTGACCATACGCAGTACAAAATATCACTGTCAATGGTTGCAATCGCATTGGTGATTGTGATACGATGCCATAGTTCAGTGAGGTCAGCAGGAAATGAGGGAACAAACACTTTGTCGTTCACATACCATCAAAGAAAAAAGTGAAGAATTAGACAGGTGACCTTGGGAGCCGGCGGAGTATGACCCGAACACCTCCGGCTGTGCACTCTAACCAGTTTCACTCCGATGCCTCCTTTCTGAACTAACTTCTCTATCTTCGCTGCACAGTCACCACTGAACTCATTTTGCATATTCAGTCACAAAATGCCTTCTCACACGTTGCAAAACTGCCCTAACTAGGATGCAGTGCACTTCTGGGAAAAAAAGAATTGGCGAGTTTCTTCATCTGATATCTCGGGACAAACATCCCTTTTTTCGCTGCCGAACTGTAAGCCTCTGAAATGTGTCAAGGGATTATGAATAATCCTGGTTAACATGACTTACAATAAATCACTATTTACACATTCTAAGAAGGTTGGTCAGTTCAGTTGTTATCAACTGCCTTTTCTTATATTAGAAATAACTCAACATTAAAAAAAAAAATATATTGCACAACTGAAGCTGCTGCTAAAATAGAAAGTGGACCCATAGCATAGAAACAAATATAAAAATAGTTATTTTTAATACTGTATGTTATCTAAATAGATAGATGTTACTGTACTAATTATCTTTTCAGGTAGTTATTCCTTGTATTTCCATTTGTTGGGCATAAATCCACCATGAAAATGTGGTATTACTATTTCAAAAGGTGACGAGTTAATTTATAAAAACGATAGGACTATTAGCATCCCACTCTTTATTAATTAAAATTACATTCTTTGATTTTTTTTTTTTTTTTTTTTAAAGATCAAATTCTTCTGAGGGTGATATAAATTTCAGCAGAAAGACTACTTTACCATCAAAGCAGAAGAGATTTCAAGGGTAAGAAAATACTAACATATATTTGATTAAGGTAATGTCAACACATTTAACTTCGGAGAATCTTCATAGGAAATGATAATTCAGTCCAATTGATATTGGATTGTCTCTTTGTTGACGATGTAAGAATGAATATTAATTGAAGCTAATTCCAAATAACATTACAAGAAAGGAAGCAATCGTACACATGAATATTAATTGAAGCTAATTCCAAATAACATTACAAGAAAGGAAGCAATCGTACACTCTTCAAAAAAAACAAAAAACAAATAAATAAATATCAAACCCAAGTCTAAATTTCTTTAGAAAAGTCTATTGGGACATTAAATACTTACTAAGCAGGGAATCTACTGTGTACAGTCAAATAGAAAATTAGAAACATGTGGTAGTAGAGATTTATTGGAATAAAAGGAAAACAAGAGGAAAATATATATAGAAAGAGTTGCTAATTTCTATGCGAATACCAAACTTCTCCAAGACAAATATTTTTGTTCTGATCATGTTCTTAACCACAGGAATAAAAACAAATTTTCTTTTTTGTTTTTGGACTGTTAATTTAAGGAAGGCTTTTCAGATGTAGCTAAGATTACAGTCAGTTGCGTAGGGGTTGCAATAAAGTTGACTCATCAAACTTAAGAGATCTAAAGTTTTGATAACTGAAATATGATTGCCCCTATAACTTTTTAACTAGTCGAAATCTATTCGGTTCTATAAATAATCAAACTAAAAAAAAGTTAAAATTAAATAACAAAATTCAGTAAAAATGCTATTGCAGTTTTAAACATCTTAAATTTATATTAAATAAAGAAATATTACAGTAAATATTTACCTTGACAGAAGATATGAAATTTGCTTGATAGAAGTGGATGTGGTGAAGTGTTAAGGCTTTTGAGTTATGGAAAAGGGGTGATAAAATGGTAACACAAAGAATAGAGAACTCATGAAAAATATTGCAAATCAGCTAATACCATTTTACGTTATGATGATTTTTATTCTCTTTATTTTATCTACTTCGTCTGAATAAATTCACTACACCTCATAAAAGTTGCTGCATTAATTTCAATTACCAAAAGGTAAATGGGAGCCTTTTAAGTCGAGCTGGGACAGCTGTTTCGAGCTTGTTAGGCTCTCTCTCTCTATTTCCTTTTCGTTAGTTTCTGAGGGGTCACCTGACCTCTTAATAATTACCAAAGGAGTTAAATGTTCTCAACTGGTGAAGCCATGACCATCTAATCATTAGTGGCATCATGACAAGGTTCTTTCCAATCCCTCCCTCCAAAAAGGATGTTATTTTACCTATCTTCTCATTTTGCAACCCTTTTCTGTAAAAATGGTTAGGGCCATTGCTACAGTTGCTATGGTACTATAAATTTCAGACACTGTATTTATCTTATAGTGATGGAACTACTATAAGATAAATGTAGCTGTTATTTAATTCTATGAAATCTGTCTTTTATTATCTTTTATTCAAAAATCTTATTTGTTGTCGTAGACTATTCTGATTGCAACTCAAGATTAAAGCTTTTGATCCCAACAGGTTGAGTCGTGTGACGGAAACTAAGTATGTGGAGGCTACCCCTGATGTCACTTGTGAAGAAATCCAATGCAGCACTTTCAGCTTTGATGTCGATGGTACCTGCACAAGGAAGATCAACAAAGAACACACTTGCAGTTATCCACTACGTCACCATCATCACCACCATCACTTCAATGTGTGCCCAGCGATGCGCAGTAACCCTTCCGATACCAATGGCTTGCAAAATAATCACTCAGCGAGATACCCAATTGACTAACAAGTTTAATGCTTTAATAATAGGAATTTAGGTTAGACTGCGATGATTTTTTTTTCATTTTGAATTCATTTATAGTTAAATTAGTAAGAGTCTAGTCTTTCAAAGTCACTTTGACATTACTTAAAAAATATAATCAACATAAAATAAGAATAGGAAGTAAAATTAAAAATAAAATTTACATGCTTATTACTCATTTCACTAAAAAAAAAAATCATCCATTATTTTTTTAATAAAAGTAAATAATTATAAATAAAAAAGAGGGGTAGGGTTAACAAACTTCAGTGTGCATAAGGTCATTTTTTTCAGGCATTTGAAATACACTTTTCTTAATATAGAAACAGTTATTAATTCTGTATAATGCCAAGCCAGTAATTGCCTAAGGTTTTGATTCTGAAATTTTTATTATTGCAAATTTTTTTTTCTTATTTTTATAAGAAAAGCAAATTAAGTTAAAGCTTAAAAAATTAAATTGTAATGATCTTGGAATTTCTTTCATTTTTAATTCTAAAATAAGTTCGATTTTTATAAATTTATAAACAAAAATCTAATAATATTTGTAATTCTGTTTTGGGAATTAACAAAGAATTTTCTGTAATGATATCATTAATAAATTGACACTTTTTTGTTAGTAAACGATTAAAAATTTTATTTCACAGTGACAGGATTCCTTCATTCTTTAGAGTTATTAAAATTAAGATACTTTATACAGTATAACTAATTCATAATATATAAACTACCACAGACATCAACGGCATCAATATTTCGATGTCTGTGGTAGTTTATATATTATGAATTAGTTAGTTAAGTATGGCATTTAAAGTTTTGAAGATGCTCTATCAGGGTGTCTACCAACCGGGAAATTTGGGTTGACTATGAAATGTACGGGAAATGTCCTTAAAAATTTTCAGCATGATATGAGGCCATGATGTTTTTTTTTTGGTTGAACAGATACGTTTACAGGGTTTTTTTTGGTTGAACAGATACGTTTACAGGGTTGTTTTTGGTTGAACAGATAAAGTTTTTACCCTTGATAACATTTTTTTTTTCTTCAAATTATTTGTGTCCTCCTTTTCATTTTAGAAAAAATGTTCTTAAATTTTTGTGAAAATGTTCTTAAATGTACGGGATTTGTCCTTTAGTAGACACTCTGTCTATACAGTATTTACAGTCCTCGACAGATTTCTTGATCATTACAACCCTTCAACCAAATGATCAAGTATCC
Organism: Thereuonema tuberculata; assembly: GCA_023159025.1. Taxonomy (NCBI): domain Eukaryota; kingdom Metazoa; phylum Arthropoda; class Chilopoda; order Scutigeromorpha; family Scutigeridae; genus Thereuonema; species Thereuonema tuberculata. Next base: position 113,755,481 of record JAFIDM010000001.1, on the reverse strand, counting down.
ATCAATTCTAATGGCGGTGTGCACCAAACTTCAGTTAACTTGAAGGACTGCTATTTGGACGGAGCTAAAATTAGTGGGGGGTGCTGCTCCACAAAAATTTTAGCCTTTGTTTTAAAATTATGTGAAAGGAAACAAACATGTATAAAAAGAAATTTATCAAGTTTTTGAATAAATTTTCTTTTTGTACATGTTTCCTTTCACACAATTTTAAAACAAAGGCTAAAATTTTTGTGGAGCAGCACCCCCCACTAATTTTATCTCCGTCCAAATAGCAGTCCTTCAAGTTAACTGAAGTTTGGTGCACACCGCCATAAGACTTGTATATTCATGTTCCAGTAGTACCAACCTCATTTCTACTTCAGATGAATTACCATCTCCCAATTTTGCATCACTTCAGTATATTATTTCAGCGACTGACTAATAATTGCCCTCAAACTTTCTGGGTTTTTTTTCAGTGTACTATCTCAGTTTGAATTTTATTTATTCTGGGGACTCGTACATATTATACACTTAGCTATGATTTTTTTTCTAGTCTTAGTTTCTTATCAACAGGAATGTGCCATCCAGAAATTTTGCATTCTTAAAACTCCATATGACACCCCCAAAGCAGAATATCAAGCGACGGCGCGACATTGTTGCAGAACGAAAATAAGGGCTGCAGAAGATATCGTATAGAACAGGGATGGGGCAAGATGTCAATCGCAACCTTGGATTTGGAGATTCCGTTTTTTTTTTTCTTAGTCTTAAGGTGACCGCACCATTTGGAGTATACTTAAGGTAACCGTTACCTTACAAAAGTCTGCCCATCCCTGCTATAGAATGAACGTTTTTTGAGGGACATAAACGAAAAAAACACCCGCAGAAAGTTTTTCTTCTTAGCATCAATCGTTGCAGAAAGATAAAAAACATTCTGCCTCCAGATATGACACTTCTAACTGAAACAGATGTCTCTACCATTTTGGTCAACTTCTTTTGCATTCTTCATCTAGAATTTTTGTAACTTCATACAATTTTAAAACAGTTAGTTTTATTTTTTCTTTGCTTCAAGTTCCTGCACAGTCACTCTAAAGTTTCAGTAATTTTAAATCTCTTACTGTGAAAATTGGTTATGGGAAACTTGCAACATCTTGTTATTATAATGCAATCAACTTTAATAATTTTACATGTCACTAATTCTTGTGATGAAAAATATGTGTAGGATACCTAATCAATTGGATTGGAAGCCAGTCAGTCAGTTATGTACCACTGTCTTCTCTATCAGTCATCATCATAACAGATTAAAGTAGTGTCTTGCTCACAAAAATTAGTATCGTTAAATGTGGTCAAAAATTATGTTCTATTATAAAACGCAATTCAGTGTATGTAGTGATTCTGCACACTAACTGATATGGAGAGAATGTGGAACTATTACCAACAACAGAATGTCAGTCAACACAGCCATTATATACTTCGTCTTGATGTAAGTGGGTATCATTGATTGATGGCAACATGGCATTACCTGTCTTGATAAAGAAATAACATGAATTGAAATTCTGAAGACTCATGTTTGTCGCTTCCATAAACACAATTAGAATTTCTGTGACAACCCACACAATGGTAGAGATGTTGAGTGGCCTGCTTAATCTCTAGTCCTGAACCCTTATCCAACACTGAAGTTGTACATGAACTATCTTACCTGCTTGTTACAGTAGAGAAAGACTGACATCACAGAGAAATGGGAAAGAATCCTTAGTTAACTCTTGCAATCCACTTAAATGTCAAGCATGCATTGTTTCTACAGAAGGCCATACACCATGTTTAAACACATAGGCAAAGAGACAGTTTCAAGAATTGTGCTCACAAGATGTACATCCATTTTGGTCCAACTATAATTGTCACGTGACTAAGATATCTGGCGTTGAGCATTTCAGGTGGTAAGTATCAATTCTTCTCACCAGTGTCGAGGTGGATTTACTGACCTTGTGAACAATGGTTTGGCAGTTACAGAATTTCACTGTTCCATAGCATTGTCAGGCACTGCATTACAAGTTGCACAAAGAAGATAGTAACTTGTTACTAGTAACTTTATTTCCCAACTTGAGGTTAAATCAGTGTTTATATGTTCACTGAATGTTTACAAGGTGCCTGGAACAATCCCTAAAGACAGTGGCATAAACTTCATTTTCCCTTTATGTTCCTGAAATTTGTATATTGTCTCTAAGCTAAACTTATTTCCTTCAATATTATTAGGCCTACTACACTGGCACTCGTCAACAGCTAAAAAAAAATAGATAAAATCGCAACGTACGTTTCGGAATATCAAAACATAATTCCTTTTTCAAGCTAAAAAACCCCTACCTTATTTAAAAGTCTATCATCCCTTATCAGGAGTCGTTAATTGAGTTAGAACCGGCCGTGGTCTTTTTATAGGATGCGATCACCCTTCCCCTGGTGGGTGTTTCTGTAATTACTTTCGGAAGAAGCTGTCTGCTATAAAAGGTCGAAGCGCCGTAATCAAATCAACACGAGTGCCAGTGTAGTAGGCCTAATAATATTAATTTTAAGACACGTTAAACTTTTTTATTATTATTTATTTCCTTCAACTTCCCAAGTCCACAAGAATTGTGCATATTGTAAAGGTTATATTAGTTGCCAAGTTCCATAACCTTGTCTAACAATAAATTTGTTTTAACATTATAGAATTTCATAAGCAATTCAGATTTAAATATTTTTATTCTTGAAAGAAAATGCAAACAGGTGTCATTTTGAAGCACTTAATGGGACTGTGGTGAAAACTTTTTAATGATATAAACATTCTCTTTTAATTAAAAAAAATAATTTCATATTTAATATTTACATTATATAAAAATGCAAAAATCTTGTTTTAATAAAACTTAATGTATATTTTGCCACTCCTCTTTCAAAAGCTATATACATACATACATACACACACACAAAATTACAGTAGAAAAATAGTATTATGCATTTGTAATATTGCCAATATAGCTGAGATCATGATGTTTTTAATGAATTCTGATGAAATATGTTGACTGTTGTCTCATGACAGGGCCGGAAATCCAAATCAAAGTAACCTATACTGAGCTTGCTTTCGGGAGGTTTAAAATAATCCAGACCTCGTCCTATTTTGATAATCCATCCATTACTTAATCTGAAATGAATAATTAAAAATTATGCAACCTTTTTTAAATATAATTGGAAATATCGCACATCATTCTGTTTGGGGAGAAATTAATCTTTAAACATTTTATTCCATTGGACATTCAATTGAAATCTTAGATGAAATGACAACATAAAAAACATTTACTGGTCAATTCAGAAATTCATTCAGTGATTTTTTTTTTTAAATATTAATGTTTGCAACAATTTTAGAAATGTCTCAACAGAATGGCAATTGAAAACCAATAAGATTTAAAAAGAGGCTTCTATGGGTAAGCAAATTTTGACAAATCACTAATCTATTTCCAAAAGTAATATGAGTAATGAATAATAAAAAGAACACGTACTTTAGGAAAGGAATAACATACTGAAATTTATAAAATATTTAAAGTATATATTACAAAACAAGACAGTTTTGTCCGGCAGTGGATCAATCAGGACTTGGTCAGGTAAGTTACAAATGACAGGGAAAGGGACTTTTATACATTAAGTATTTTGGTAAGATCAGGAGACAGCCATTGGGATTCCATCGTTGGAGGTTTTTCGAGTTGTCCTGCCATCTGGTGTCTAGTAAGGGAACTTCATTTTAAATAAAGTCTTGTGGAAAAACATACAAAGGTGTTAATATAACGGTGGTGGTTATGAAGGCACCTTATTTTCTAAAAATGAGAGAGAAAATGAAATAATTTGTAATATAATCTTTAAATAAAATGTTCGGTTTTTCTTTTCATGGTTATGTATTTTCTTGTATGAATATAAAGAAAAATATCATAAGAAAATACATAACCATGAAAAGAAAAACTGAACATCTTATTTAAAGATTATATTACAAATTATTTCATTTTTCTCTCATTCTTAGAAAATAAGGTGCTTTCGTGACCACCAGCATTATATTAACATCTTTGTATGTTTTTGGAAACAAGCAGAAGACTTTGTTTACCGTGTGTTCACTTACCAGACACCAGAAGGCAGGACTCCTCAAAAAACCTCCGATGATGTAATCCTGATTAGCTGTCTCCTGATCTTACCAAAATTAGTTTTTGTATATAAGACCCTTTCCCTTGTAACTTAGCTGACAAAATCCTGAGCAATCCACTGCCAGACAAAACTGTCCTGTTTTGTAATACATACTTTATATATTTTATAAAGTTTTAGTATGTTCCTAAAGTATATGCATTGTTTTTATTATTCATTACTCATATTAAACTGTATATATACAGAAAATAATTGTGCCAGAAAAGCTTATGGAATCATGCTGCATTGAAAGTCCCAGGATAAGTGACCTTAGTAGCAATAAAGGGTATATACGAAGATGATGATTGCAGATGATATCTATTCAAAGATATACCATCATTAGAAATGCATGTCCCAAGTATTCCTATCACATAAGGAAAATGAAGAGAAATGTCATTCTGTTGGGTCATTCCCAGAGCTACAGAAATTCAATCAATACATATATTCTGAAATTTCGTTTTCATTAGACTTTTTGAATTATTATATAAACAATCCATTGGAAAGCACTATTCCTAAGCATTTTGCTCACTGGCCATGCTTTAAAATTCAATTACTAGCTAAAGTGTCAGCAGTGAAAGACTTCCTTACATGATGAAATCTAATTACTTGTATTCGTCTGGAAATGATGTCTTTTCAAAACATAGAAATGGCATCTTTGCAAAGCAAGTTACTATCCATACGCGAGGGAAAACGTTACAGACAACCTACCTGTATAATTTGGAACAATTTCAATATTTGAAGAGTCAGAATGATCAAATTTGTATTTCTGAAGCGCTGGATAGAATGACTACAGCAACAAATTTGTCCACTACGAAGGTGAAGAAAATTGTCCGAGGCGGGAAATTGTTTTCCAATTCTAAATCAGAATCGAGTAAAGTCAGTGGTGGATATGGACAACTTTGACTTATCTATTGTTAGAGCTATTATCAATGAGAATATTATATAATATATAATATTTTGTGAGAATGAATACCCAACATTTGATATCATTCATTCAAAGCTTCAGTCAGAGATTTGTATTCAACGAAGCAAAACATCTTTGCAACGAATTCTGAAAATGAAACTGGGATTGAAGTAGGGAAGAATTAAAATAAGGAAATTCTACATTGAAACTAAAAAGACCCTTTTGAGGGCCAATAAATACACAAAAGAGACTATTTTACTTATTACAATTTGAAGTAAATTGAAATAGAAACACATTCAACTCCATTTTTAAAATTAAAAAAAAAAAAAATGGCAATTAATAAAAACATTTCAATAAAATTATTTAAATAATAATAACAATAATATAAAATACAAAACCAGGCAGTTTTCTTTATATTTGTAAGATTTAGTTAAGAATTTTAACAACAGATGTCACTGTTGCATCCTGGAAACATCAAACCATAAGCAGATTATGTCAGCAGTGGATTTCTTTTATGAAATGAACCTTAACTGCAATGGATTATTAATGGGCCCAAAATATAATATGTAATATTAATTTGTAATTTGTTGCTAGAACTTTTGCTGTGTTAGTAGCAAAGCCAGATCCTCTCCCCCGATATCCATCATTGAAACACAATGAAATCGTGTTTTTACAAGATTATTATTTTTACAAGAAAACTCAGCAATTACTATTATATTTACACTATTACAATTATACTTTTAATTACATTATTGAAGGATGAACTTTATTTATGCACTAATTTTATAAAAAATAAAAACATCTCCCCCCCCCCCCTCTAAAAAGAAAGTATTTTTTAGGTTTCACTAAAATTAGATATTTTTAAGATTTTATTTTCAATGAATTACTAGTGAAATTAAAAGAATTGACACATGGTCAAATGTAATAAGCATTAATGTGATGGAAATGATTTTAATGTATTAAGATGGTGGTAAATGGAAGTGTAGAGATAGTAAATGAACATAATTTTAAAATGAATACCTGATTTCACGATCATGAAGTGTTGTTGACAATTTTAAGACGAGCTCTATATTGAATTTACTTAAACTACTTCTGATAGAATTAAGTCGTTCTTGTTGCTGGAATCCTGCTTGTCCCTATAAGAAACAAATTATTATTATTATTATTTTTAGAAAACAGTTATTCAAATTATAAAAACTAAAGCTGATGAAACTCTCTGATTCTCTCTCGAGTAATTCTTCAATAAAATGGAGATTACATACAGATATGAGAAACTGTAATATTGTCCTCCTATCATTCAAGTACACACATAAAAACCCTAAATAGTAATGACATTTTTTCATTATTCTTTACATTTCAATCAAAATTTTAACTTAAGCACATGTAAATCATCAATACTAAATTATGAGTTTTCTTGATAGTTGAATGTCAAAAGTTAAGAGTTAGAGAGTAGAAAAACCAGCTAGGTTATTCAAAATATATTCATTTTTAGTGAAAATTACTGTTTCTTGAAGCCTGGTCAAATAAACCATAGCAAATTAAAAAGATTCATTTTTTAAATAATTTCTAATTTTCCATAAGTTAATATTTTGCCTTTTTTTTTTAGCTGAGAACTTATCTACAACATTAATTTAACAATTTGTTTTTAAACAGTGGATAAATGAACTTTTTCTGATTTAAGAAATTGAAGACTCAAAGAGTGAACCATCTTGATCTTTTTCTAGTATTAATGCTTTTTTGACAAGATGGTTCATCTGTGATTAGTTTAATTTTGTATTTTTTTCTTTTGAATTTATTTTAGGGTTTTTATTAAATTAATCTTGTAAATATTTATTTATTTATTTCTTAAATTTTTGTTGTGTGAGCTATAATTTTTAATACAAGCCTATTCATTTTGATAAATGCTCTTATTTTTTCTTATACCTTTTCTAAAATAAAGGAAAATATTTTTATTTATTCTGTAATATTATTGTGAAAACTTATATTTGCTTAATTTAGTATCATTAGAATGTAAGAATTTAATCTACAGTGTGATATGTGCTGTAATCCTCATGCAACAATGCGTTCACGAGGATAATACTATTAAGAAGATTAGAACTAAGTTAGTGGGTGGTCATACGCTACAGAAGAGAGCAAACGTATAGAAATTTGATCCTTGTCTGGTGATCGACTCAAAGTTAAAGAAAATGCTTTTGTTTAAGGAGTTTTAGAAGACAAAAAGACTCTTCTAAGGAGATCCTAACTGGACGTGTTCTTAATGAAAAGATGAGCAGTTTTCCAATGGATTTAAAAGTAACCTTCCAGTAAAACCTAGGTACATGACGAGTATGAGAATAATGCCTAAGAAGGCCAGTCCTAAACCGTGGGAGAAGAGATTAAAATGTATAACTTAAATATATGAAGAGAAGCCAACATCGATGATGAGCACAGAAATTAAATGGAATCTTGTAGCATAAGCCTAAACATAGATGTGTCAGCAGAAAATAAAGACAAATTTCCAGCATGGATAATTTGTTCTGAAAAATTACTTTTCAGTGCGGAAAGAAGAACGAAGAGAGAGAGAAAATCATGTTTATTTATAGAGTCTGAAATGGGAACCAGAATCAACTTGTTCGAAAAAGTGAATTTTTAGTGTGGAAGCAGAACTTAGTGCTTGATTAATGTCCGAGACTAAGCTGCTGTACTTCGAAGTAAAAACGCAGTTATATGTACAAAGCCTCTAGTAAAACATCATATTAATTCTGCTTGTGAACCGGAAACAGAACCTGAATAAAATGCTTCGACTGCAAGATTACCATCTAAGCCTAATCTACCGTATCCCGAAGAAAAGAGTACAAGTGTGTGTGTAATACTTTAAATCAAAAAGGATTAGGTAAAACTTCATATATTAGGGTCGTTCCAAGTCAACTGGTCAGATGCTTGGCAGATGACTATTTCTGATTTGATTGATTTTTTTTTGCCAGACACCTTGATACGTCAAAGGAACACACATGAAATTTTTAGATTTAGATGTTTATAGTTAACAAGTAAAAAATGTGTTCAGCACTGCATTGGAAGCTTTTGCATTAACAAAAATGTATCATGGAACAAAGTGGCCATTTTGAAATTCAATAAGTTTTCGTAGAAATGAGCCATAAGGTTAAAATTTGTTTTCCTGGCAAATTTACGCATGGTCTTTCCGAAAATTCCAAGGAAAATGGAATAGGTATCTTAGTTTGGGAGATACAAATTATTAAAAAGCCAGTTTTAAAACGCAGTGTTTCACAGTGCATATTTATCAGGCTTGTTGAGTTATTATTGATTCACTTAGAAGAATGATTTTTTTTATTTAAATAGTATGGGTATAGGTACCTTTCCAGGTCCCAGGATTTGGATCTTAGGCTGCTGCAAGAAGGTGTAAGGAAGCCTCCAACTGGCCACAGAATGGAATTCAGCTTTACAAGAATGGCCAAATGGCTATGTGGGCAGTTGCCTAGAAGGCTCTTATTTTTTGAGAGGGATCATAAAGGTATGAAATAAAGCTTATTTGACCAAAAATTCAAGTTTGACCAGCAACTCTTAACTATTTTTGATAACTGACTGAAAATGTGCTTCTGATTACTATAAATCGTATTCTTTTCCCTGACTTTAAGTGCATTATATGTTAGCCTGCAATATGCATATTGTTTTATAATCACATATACTACAATATTTAAGAGAAAACTATTTAACATACCCACATTACACAATATATTCAATCCTACAGAAACAAAAAAAAAAAAAAACAGAAAAAATACTATAGAAGTATCAATTTAATTGTTGCAAAGTTAAAATCACTTCTTCCTAGTCAATGCTTGGGAAATCCAGAAGGCTGGAGAATCTCCTTAATCTGTAGCCACTTGAGGGAAAGTCCCTTTTTCCTAGCCAATGGTTGGGAAATCCCCTTAATTTTTAGCCATTTAAGGGGAAATCCCTTCTTCCTAGCCAATGCTTATAATTTCTGCTCATCAATAAGCAAGTTCAGTCGTATTGTCATTCAGTCTTGTTAATGCACTGTAATCTGCAATGGCATCAGCACCATGTTCTGAAATAGCAAACAATTCAGTACTGATTTGTCAGTTAATAAATACTATCTTATAAACTAGCTAATTTATGGAAAACTATGAACATTTTAACATTTATTACTGGTAAGTAATTGCAGTACATATGTAACATGTTACATTTCCTTCATATCATTTACGCTGAAATACTTTTAACACTGATGCTAGAATACGGTTGCATGCAACTTGATGTATTTTATAGAAAAGATACCTACACCGAAACTATTTAAATAAATAAAAAATCGTGCTTTTAAGTAAATTAATAATAATTCAACAAGCCTGATAAATATGCACCACGAAACGCTGTGCATTTTAAAACTGACTTTTTAATAATTTTATCTCCCAAATTAAGATACCTATTCCATTTTCATTGGAATTTCTGGAAAGAGCAATGCGCAAATTTGCCAGGAAAACAAATTTCAATCTTAAGGCTCCTGAATTTTTCTCAGTGTGACTATTGTGAATTGCAAAATAATCTAACAACCCTAAATCTATTATAATATCTTCGCTCTATTCCTCATCACATCATCTATGCTTACTATCTTGGTTATCTGTTGGTTCAATCAACAGCTCAGTCTTGTGAAGCCAAGCTACCTAAACAAGATTGAAATCCATTAAATGACCGTTGGCTTTCCGAATATTGCTCCAAGTCAACATTTTCCCAGGCATCAAAATTCATTAAAATTTGGATGCACATACTAAACAATAAGCAAAAGCAAGATTGATTATTGACTGTGCATCTTACAGCAACTATCCTTGCATCATTCAATTACAGAGATTGATTCATGTTTATAGTGGCAAAATTTGCTGGTTCAGACAGTAATGAAATACCATGGCCATCACTTATCTTGTGTTCTATATGTATACTGTGTTCCTGTACTATCCTTCTGCAGAGCAACTTCCACTGTAACAGGCTCTTTTGAAGACAGGCAAGAGCATTTTTCTCCCACTCCTCTTTGCATGTTTTCCATAGGCCATCAATTGTTTTGAGTTGTCTTCTTGAAAAGGCTTTTTTAAGTAATCCAAAGCTGCAGAAATCCATGGGAGGAGACGCATCTGGGGATTTCACAGGAATTGAGGAGAATGGTATAGCGTGAATCCCAGTTTCAGATTCCATCGATTGCATGAATGCCACCGAGGACTGACTGGAAGCCTTATCTTGATGGATCCATACATTTGAAACCATATCATCGTATAAGGATGGAATTCCTTCACAGTAAATAGGGTCAAGAATGTTTTTGTCTGATAATAACCTGCATTAATTTTTGTGTTCTGCTCAACCTTTTGCAGTTTTAGCTTGCCATTATAGCAATAACCTGCCACAACCATAAATCCCCGTGAGAAACTTTCCTTGCATTCACATACCCATTCTGGATTTGCCTTTACACCTTCTTCTTGATAGTATATTGCCCGAATTTTGTTAGTGTCACTAAGGTAAATCCATGCTTCATCCAAAGTGACCATAAACTGCCACCTGTCCCTGCTAGGCGTCTCTCATACAGTTTTCTGCAGTTTGTTATCTACTCTGAAATGTGGGGTTGGAAGGAGCTTGTGCACATTAGGCTTAAACTGCTTTTCTAAGTGCAGCTCAGATTTGATGATGCGGTTTACAGTTGCCTGTGAGACACCTACATGCTGTGTAATGCTTTTTTGCATTACTGGATTCTCTTTCTTAACAAGGGACCTGAAATTGAGCACCATCTCAGCACTCCTCTTTGGCTTAGGGTGTTCTTTTTGTGGAGTTCTGCACTGCTCATGCAAGCTTACCTTTTTTGGATTACTGTATATGAATAATCTTCATTGGAAAAAGCAACTATATATCCCTCCAAGAAAAGAATAGCATCACTCATGGAGGCATCTTAATAATAAGACAGCAAAATTCCAAATATTCTTAAAGCAGAAGGAAGCTACTACACATCGAACGCGGTTATATCATCGTGAATACCACATTTTGCCACTATAAATATGAATCAACCTCTGTATACTATAAGAATTTATCAATGAAAAGCAAATTTACGTCCGTAATAATTCATAAATAGAGAGAAAAAGATCGCAACTGGACAACAAATATACCTTCGCAGACTAAGCTAACATCAACGGGAATTCTGAACAGCTGTTTCATCCTTATTAGGAATCATCAGCAGAATTTACCCTTGATGTTTGGCTCAGTTGCAGACATTAAATTTGCTTTAACTCGGCCCATTCCCGGGATCGAGAATGCTTTTAGGTAATGTACTTGTCTGCTAATGGTATCAGAAAATCTTAATTTCTGGAATGCTCCCTGAATATTTGACTGTTTCAACAGTTTTTCTTTTTCCCCAAGAGAATCTTTTTTTAATGCTTTATGTTTAGGGAAAAGAAAATGGAAGCTGACTTTCTTATTACAGCTCTATTCCCTATTAAAGCATGGGAAACACAACAATTCCTCTCACCTGCTTTTTCTTAGTCACCTTTCATTGGCATGCAGCCTGTTAAACAATCAGCTGTCTGAGCTATCACTCGATCAACTAAGGAACACTGATTTCAAGTGCACTCTTTAGGTTATAAGGCTTCCCAAAATAAAATGACAAAAAAATGAAAAAGAAATTTTTGTTCTTTATTTCAGTTGAACAAAGAAAGCTGTGGTGGAATAATAAATTGCAAACATCAAAATACTTAGATATAAAATAATTTATGTTAAAATAACTAAAAGACCAACAATATAAAAAACTTTCACTTTCCTTGATAACCAAAAGAGTGCATGGATTTATTTAACGAAGTACACTGTTATATATATATATAAATTACATAAATAGATCAAGATCTTATATGATGTTGCTGCATTGTTTTCTTGTTGTTCTTTAAATATGAAATGACATTTTTGTTTAATATTTACATAAGGAATGGGTGGATATAAAACCATTAAAATTTGCTTGAAAGTGAAGATGTCAGACATTTAAAATGTAATGGCTTTTGTTTTTTTATATATGATCACTCAATAAAATCCATCAATCTTCATTAGCATTTGGAAATAAAACTATGACTGTATATTTAATTCACTATAACTCAAAAGAATTAACGGAAACTGCCTCTAATTAACAGCAAATCAAAGGCAACCAAAGCTTCTTGTCAAATAGATTTTTCTAATCAAGGAGATGGGTCATTTATAGTATTATTTGATATGAAAACATTTTCCTACCTCATCTAATGTTGTTAACAGAGTTATGGAAACAAGATTCTTACAGGATTTAACAAGTAATTCACAGAATCGAAGAAAGTTATAAACCTGAAAATAAAGAATAAATAATAATTTTTAAAGATTAATTCTCAAATGCCTGAAAATATTGTTTTGTATATCATTTACATTATACATTATTTTAAATATAGATGGAAAATCTTACATAACTGAAAAAGCTGAAATAAAAGTAACCTCGTGTCACCACAATAACTTTTTTTTCCCTAACCTGATGAATATTCCTTATGTAGGGATCTTCAACTTCAACAGATGTAATTGTGTTGTCCAGAAAATGGCCTAACAATGATTTATAACTGTGATTTGTTGAGTTATTTTCAATATGTATTTGTTCATGATATTTTCCAGCTGCAAAAGAAGCAAAAAAAGATAAATTCATTAAGTGTTGATTAAAAAAACCAAACAGAATCAATAATGAAGTATTTATAAAATTAATATTATATTGACAGTATAGTTATTTATTGCCATCTCAACTGTAGCTCAGCAGCCTATTTCTTCCCTTTGTTTAATTAGCATTTCTATAGTAATAGACAAATGAGTCTGGTTCTTCAGAAATATTCTGTAACTCAATTGTGCTAAAATTTACAAAATTTAAATATTTGAAAGCTACAAGACTTTTATATATATCATGTTTTCCACTTTCCATTAAACAAATTTGTCTATAAGTCTGGATCTTTAAAAAGTTGAAAAATATTTTAAGATATCTAATTTCAAAAGATTAATTCTGCAAATGTGAAACTTTGCACAATTCAGTGCAATGGCATAATAATCAGAAATGCAGCAAGTGTGATTACATCTGGCTTTGAAATCGAGGATGGTCCCAGTATTGTAAATGCATGAGGTGATAGGATTTAAGGAGCACAGCATGCTTACCTAACTTTCATTTTGTTGAGTTTAAAATTAAGTTGAAAACAAATGGTGAAATGATAATCATTTGTCCTTATCATACAAAATACTCGCAGAAATTATTCATCAAAACTTCTTAAAGTGTCAGCTAAGAAGTTACATATTGTTAAAAATGTTGATGAAAAAAGAAAAAAAAATGGAACTCTGAAAATGTCTGTATGTGATCTCGATATTTAGTTCTACCACTAATTCAGTGAGCAATTCAAAGACAACATATCCAAGCTAAAGATCCTCGGATTAGAAAGAGTTAAAATATAAATGGACCAACCAGAAGTGCTATTTGAATAAATAAGCTAGAATTTCATTGCAATGGTAAAGGATAATTACATTCAAATAAGTAAGGTTTTGTTCATTGTTTAAGTGCGTTTTTCCATTTCTTTGTTAAAATTAGGATATCTTCATCTTCCAAATGCATTTTTAAAAATTCAAATTTAAATTTCCAACAATGGATTTGGAAATGTTAAGGAATAGAATTATAAAAGGAAATGTAAAAGATGAAATGGAAAAATACAGTGTAGTTAACAGACACTGTATGCTAAAGATTATAAGCACACACAAAATTATGCAAAAAAAAAAACCCCAGGAAAATGGGTTTTTATCGGGAGGCATGGGTTGGGCTGAAGAGTCCATTGAAGGACAAAACGGCCGTACCCAACTCCTCTCCTAATAATTGAATCGGAAAGGCAATTTGAATTTGATTCAGGTGCTGTTCTTTTGTTTCTTATCTTTGTTTATGTTAAAATGGGCTTTTAGTTTAATAGTTTCGACTTGTGTTTCAAATTTGCTTATTTGAAGCTTGTAAATAGAAAGATCATATTCTTTTCCTACAGGAGAAGGATTAATCTCCATTCCTGTCTGTCATCTATTATATTAATCCTCAAGTTGCTGCTTGGTTTTATAATATACACATTATTTTAACTCTGTAGTGAGAAGTAAGGTAACTAAAATTAATAAGACATTATTTATCAACTTCACAATTAGTTAAATGAAAGAAAGTAAAACATGACTAAAGGTTGCCAATTGGTTTGAATTTTGAAAGAAAGTGAAGCGAAATGATATGATTCCATGTCTCTACTATCTAAATGAGCCACTAAATGTAAGATATTTAAAGCAAATGCACTGAACAGAGCACAGAGGCAAAGGAATGAAAAAATAAATAGACGTAGAATCTTTTCTATTATAACCCTATTATGCTGTTAAATTGGTATCTGAATAAAATTTTGTAATTCTCATGTCATTAAAAATTATCAATTAACTTGCAATATGTATACAAGTAATGTCATAGTTTCGTAAATCTTCAGAATCGTAGTATTCACGCTCCATTAATAGTCAAAACAGGAGTGGAGTTAAGACAAGATAAGACAACGATTTAACCTGCTTTATCAACTATGTACCTTGTTTTTCTTTATCGATGAAAGCCTTTAATTCTTCAGCTCTGTCCATATATTCGTTGGCTTTCGCCCGATATTTCGCTTTCTTAGTGTTATCCGTAAGACCTGTCAAATAAACGAAAAACGTAAGTATTACCATAACAGATGAACGTATATAAACAAACATTACAAAACATTTATTTATAAGATTAAATAATACTAATTATAACTGCATTTAAGGTACGATAACTTCTGCTATTTAAAAACTTTAATCAGTGAAATAGTTGAGGGGGAATACATTTTTGATACATCAAGGTTGTAAATAAATCGTATTTCAATTCTTAAATCTTTATGTAAAGATATTCGTAAATTTTGAAGATTAAATTTCAAACAAAAAACTTTAAGATGACAACTGCCCATCACTTATGTAGGGCTATCGTTTTATATTTTACGTTTATGAAAACATTGTAGTACGAAAGTTTTCTGATTACATCTAAAAGTATATTATTATGTGTTTATGTTGTCCTTTTCGTAAAGTATCGGTTTCACCTTTCATAACATCCACCAACAACTGAATTCCTTCTCGGTAACAAACCAGTGCTTCCATGTGACGCCCTTTACTATCTAAATCCACAGCTCTGGAAATAACAGAAATAGCCGAGGCTTCCATGCCTGGCAATTTAGTATCAGTCATCTTGAAACTCGTTGTTAAACTTCACAACAGATTTACAACTATAAACCAGCGCTGTTTGGCATATTGCAGATGGCAGCACAGTCGGCGGGTTAAAGCAAAAACGTGTGTCGTCATAACCTACATCACAGTTCAAAGAGGCTGTTTCCAGGGTTTTAGCAATGAAATTAGTTACGACCAAGCAGGTGTTTGTCTTGGTTTTTCTTTGAGAAAAGACTCAAAAAATAATAAAAAATTATCAGAACGCATTTTTAAAGTTTTAAGAAAGCCCACCTTGGATTTTTTCCCCCTTATTTTTGTGAATTTTAGGAGAAATAGGACAAAAAAAAAGTTGTATTTATGCATATTTTTTAGGTTCGAACTGCCATAATTATCCTAATAACTTAATAAATTTGCAAATAATATGTAATAACAGCTAAATTGTACAATCGGCGGACCGCTCTGTATTACCACAGTAGCCTAAAACACAGGCTACTGTGGTAAGTTTCCTCGCATCTTTCGAGTGCAGTTTTCGAACGCCTCAAAATATGGTCAAAATTTGATTGTTTATTTTTTCTTCTGCACTTTCTGATTTTTAAAATGTCTTTGTAAAAGCTTTGTAGACGACAGTGATATTTCAACTATGTTAGCTACTGTAAATTATTAGAATCAGAGGCTTGTATCTCTTCAGCGTTTCCGTATGACCTCAAATTTTTATATGAAGTATAATCTCTAACCACCTGTAGAATTGCCAGCTGTGTTGAATTTCAAGATAAAATTACGGGATCTATTTTATATAGCGGATGCCCAGTAAATTAAGAAGGAAAAGGAAATAAATAAATAAATAAAATTACAAATTTAAGGAAAGGGGAGGAAAAAAAAAAATAAAAGATTAATATCAAATACTTTGTGGGTGATTATTTTACACTTGATTCTGAGCGCCATCTCTTATCATTACTTTTAATTAAACCAAAATAAAGTTTTTTGTTTCCCTCTTTGAAATTTCAATAGTCCGACCTCAGTATTCAACAGACTTGTGATCGTCCTATGGTTAAAGTTGCGATGGTGGTACACCTTTGGCGGACATCGCGATTCGGACAATTTGAAGGGTTGAAAAATTAAGGGTTATTTTTCAATACATACATCCTGCAGCTCAGCCAACCTAATCTTACCTAACCTACAGTTAATTGTTGTAAACGAATCGTTGCTTTGCAACTCATTAGGATGGAAATTGGTTTTGGTTGAAAATTAACACTGTGGTGTATTCCTCCGAACCGAATGACGAGGTGTACCACCAACGCAACTTTAGCCCGTCCTATCAAAATTAGGATAGTGACTATGTTTCATTTCATTTCTTTGTTTTGTAAAGTAAATACTCATGCAGTAAACTGAATATTGTAGTGATTTTTTTAAAGTTATTCTTATAGTTGTATCATAGTTTTATCGTCATTTTATCCTTTGTATTTCAGTTATTCCGTTTCTCTGTATTCTAATCTTTATTATTCAATTTCTGTGTAATTATCTGTTGATCTGTTTATTTTTGAATTTTAACGGTTGTGGCATCTTTTAATTCACTTTTATTTAAATCACAACGGTTTAAAAACCCGTTGTGATCACATGGCATTTAAAGCGCCCAATCATTTTGTAAATGCCACAACCAATCAAATCCTTTTGTACATAGTCTATAAATACCGATGTTAGCTGTAAATAAACGGACAGATGCAGATCCAACAAGTCTAAGCCTCTTTTACTTAACCACGAACCAGACACATCGAAACACACCACAATATGAAATGCCAGTCATGAGCAGCCGCAGGATTTTTCCAAGAGGGAGGGGGACAAAATATAGTGTCAATGGAAAAAAAAAAACTTTAAAAATTGTACTTTAAGTTATTTCATTTGTACTTTACAGCTATTTTAAATCCACATTACTTATTTAAAGGTGTCTAAATTCAATAATTTTAACCATATCAAAGCACGTGCAAATTAATGGATTACTGAAATGATTAATTTGCAGTGTTAAGATACCATAGAAATCCATTTGTTTCGCTTTTAATACTTTTCTAAGGGAGGTTTATTTTTTGTTTTGATAATAATAAATTTAGTTTTTGAGTGATTTATTGTTAATTTGTTTGCAGTAGACCAAGAAAAAATAGAATTGAAATCTGTCTAAACGATTGTGTACTTCTAACAAGTATTATCATCATCATAACGATTGTGTACTTCTAACAAGTTATCATCATCATCAAGAGTTAAACGTAGTGAGCATAAGCGTATGATTTTGGAAATTTTATATTATCAAAGACAGAATTGGTGTAAAGTACAAAATAAAAGGGGTCCTAAATTTGATCCTTGTGGAACACCTTTTTTTTTAAATTAAAAAGATTACTATAAGTGTTATCAAATTTTATTCTGAATTTTCTACTTTTTAGATAATTTTCAGTAAGTGTTTTAACATTTCCCCTTATGCCGATGTTTTCTAACTTATTTAATAATAATCTGTGATCTACACTATCGAAGGCTTTCTTGAAATCTATAAAGTGTTGTTTTGAATTAATTTGCCACTGCACAAATTCTAAAATAAAGGGAAAAAATAGTTAAATATCCAAGAGAAACTGACATTTGGAATGTACGTTTGAATTATTTTAATTTTATATTGATTTAATTGTAACACACAATAAAATTGAATTTGTAAACTTTTAGCCTCAAAGAGATACTGACACCTAGCGATTATATTTTGAATTATTCAATAGCGCTCAGTACGGGTAATACAAATCTTTAAAAAATAACATCATCATCTGTAATTAAAATAAAAGCATAAATAAATGAAAAATATCTGACGGTTCAGCAGGCCAGGATTTGAAGTTTTGCCTGTTTTGCTTTCTTTTTTAAATGTGTTTCCTTTGGGAGAGGACTACAGCCGGGTGCGGGAGTGGTGTCCCTTATCACTTTTGCAGTATCTGAGCATTTCATCTGGTGAGTGGGTCTGACTGAAGAGTCCACAAAAACGACGAAACGGCCGTCCTAAACTTTCACCAATGGAAGCTCAGGTATTTTTCATTTCTGTGTCATTTCTTTATACTTTTATATTAATTTATAGCACGTTAAATCTTTTGTTTATATTAAACATGTAATTAATAATTTCAATTATTATAAATTTCAATTGAAGCTAGGCCATACCCCTGTCTCCCCCTGGTAAGTATGAGATAATCCAAGAAGAATCGATTAACAAATAGAATAAAAGTAGGATTGGATATTGGGGGACCAGCAGTAGTCCTATGGTTAGCGTTCCTTACTGCGAGGACCAAGGTCCTCGGTTCGAATTCCATGTAAGGCAAAAAGAAAAAAGATACGATTTTTTTGCGGGCTCTAAATTAGCGCCTTCCAGCAAGGGAAACTAATAATTAACAATTGCGCCGGACAGACAGAGAAATAAAAGATTTTGGTAATATAGACTAGGCCATCCCCTGCCTCCCCCTGGTAAGTATGAGATAATCCAAGAAAAATCGATTCCAAGCGATTATGGCAAAAAGTGATATTTTATTCTTGTAGTCTCCGTGGCCTAATGGATAAGACGTCTGACTTCGGATCAAAAGGTTGCAGGTTCGATTCCCGTCGCGAACATTTCATTATAGTAATTATTCTATTTTTCACAGGAAATTAAGAACTGCGCCTGACAGACAGACAGACAGAGAAATAAAAGATTTTTAGTAATACAGATTCATTAATTTACACACAAAAAAAAGAAACAATTTTGACTCAGGTTGCAATCAAAATGACAAACCTATCAATGTCTCCCACAAATACTGCTTTAGAAAGCCCATTGCACATGGATCCGAAAATCGGTCGGTCGAATCCATGTTCAATAGGCTGAAGGGAGGAGCGTTTTTGAAACCAAAATTATCCTGTTGAAATGAAAAAAAGGTAAGGTGAATGAGGGTGTTTTGGAACCCAATTTGAAAATAGGTTGATTCAGTCCAAAATGTACATATTCAAAACACCCTCATTCACCTTACCTTTTTTCATTTCAATAAGATAATTTTGGTCTCAAAAACGCTCCTCCCTTCAGCGCATTGCACATGGATTCGACCGACCGATTTTCGGATCCATGTGCAATGGGCTTTGTCTGGAGTATGACAAGATGAGATTAATTGAAGAAGTTAAGTATGTGAACAGATTACTAAACGGCCTGTTTGAAATCGTTTTCTTCATATGATAACATTTTTATATTACTGAAATTTCTTTTGTGACCTGTATTTAAGTATTACTGGCTATTTTTCCTCCAGAACGGTTCTGGGTCCATCCCAGCCTTCTGTCAAATGAATACCAGGAATCATTCGTGGAGGTTAAGGTAAGCTATAATTGAATTGTTCTTAGAATAAGGCCTTGTTATCCTTTTAAAACTAGTTTTCACAGGAGCATCTACTTCCTATATGTCCACCCTCATTGGAAAATATAGACTTAATATTTTTAAGAAAGAAAAAGATGGGAATAAAGAAAAGAAGAACTGGTTTATTGAAAATAACAAGAAAGAATGTACAATACAAAAAGAACAATCATTTATCAGGATTATAAGGAATTACAAAAGAGACGAAAGAAGAATTACAGAGCAGTCATTTCATTGTTTTATTAGCTGGCAACGAAATATAGATCGAGTAATTGAATTTAGTCTTAACGATAAAGCATTGATTTCGTATTTCTTTCGATTTGTTCTACACTAAGTCTACATTTCAATTTCTATTACGTTAATGTTACTCGCATGTTAAAGAGAAGACTTAGGATAAGAGAAGTGAAGAAATTGGATAAACAATTAGAAAAGATGACAGCTACTGTATAAAGTGAATTTTTTATTACCTATAGTAGAGAAGAATAAAAGGAAAAATAACAATATTTTATAGGAATGGAACCCAGGATTTTATTAATATCTTTAGGTTGGTTGTTAGATTACAAACCTTATTAACCCAGGATTTGTTGATGGTGATGAGTATCACTGAATATACATTATTTGCAATTTAAATTTCCTGATTAATTTCGTTATATTATGATTTCATAGCTAAAATTTCTGGGCGCTGTGTCACGTACTGATTGAATAATTTACCTGCCTTTCACTATGAATTTTCATGTAATAAAAATATTGAATTACGTTGACTGCTTTAGTCAAACTACTTTCATGAACGTCAACGATTGTAATTTGTTGAGTTAATATCATTTCTTGTAGCCAATCATTGCTTTGGCTACTAATGAAATATGAACGTGAATCCATATTACATTGCTTTCATTAGATCAGAATCCATTTTTAATGAAAAACAAGTTTCCTTCAGTTCTGATCTTAATTTTTTAAATAATTTGTAAAGTTTCTGATCTTTTTAATTATTGTAGTTTAGCACTGTCGACGATGATGTTCTATAATTTATAATGCAGTTCAGAGTAAGTAAACAAATTCAATATGAATTCTATACAAAATACTGATAAAACAAATTTGTGAGAGGGACTTAAAAGAAGAAATATAGTCTTTCTATTTTTCTAAGTTTTTCTAGAAATATACCCAAAGTGAAATAATGATGAGTGGACTTCCCAGAAACGTGTTGTTGTGGATTCAGAGCGTACATTTGTCGAGTCCAATCCGAAATCCAAAATGGTAAAAATTGAAACGATTAATAAGTCAAACAATTCATAAATTCTTAAGTTTACCGTAGGAGAAATTAGTCTTTTTTTAAATTAGAATTTGAATAAAGAATGTGAAAACACGACAACTGTTAATCAACTTTTATTCAATGCATCACTTTTACGAGTACAATACTGAATACTTGTAAACTCTATTAAAAAAAAATAATTTTACAGTTTAATCTCCTTTACTTATATGGAGTTTAGTATAATTAAATTCTTTACTAAGTTCAAAAAATATGATAGTAGTGATTTTTGTAATCGTAGAGGTAATGGGCTACGCTTCTGATTTTCCTGCTGTGCTAACTTTATTTGTTATATAAGTTTTTGATACTCATAGATCGGCCAAAATAAAATATATTCAGTAGTTTCAATACTGAAACAAGAGCAAAAGGCATTTGGGGCTAATTTATATTTCGTTAGATAGACATTAAGGATACCATGTTGGATTAATATTTGTACTATAGGAAAAGTAAAGCTTTTTAAAGGAGATTTTAAAGAATTAAAAGAAAAAAATAGTTGGAAAAGAAAGTTTTGTACTTTTCCCTTTTACGCTGTTTTTGCCAATTTTGTATTCCAGTCTTGAATAGAGTCTATAATGAAATCACTTTTCGATGTTTCAACAAGATACATGCAAAATAAGAATGTCTTTGGGACAACTCTTCCTATTAGAGCTTGCTGAGCATAATTGTCTGTTTTCTCATTTCCAAATACTCCAGGATATGCAAGTGCATAGTATAATTTTACTTAGATTTGGTAAATTCTGCTAACTATGGAATATTCTTCAGAATTTGTGGTGATATATAAACTTATATTATTTTAATTGCAGTAAGAACAAATTTGGAATCATTATATATATATTGGCAAAACATATGATTCTGGATAATAAATGTAGACGTATATCCCAACCAGCTTTAGATTCGTCTATAAAATATCAATGTCTACTAAATAATCTTGTCACCTTCAAATTTACAGATAACTCATTACACAAATAAATAAATAAATAAATAACTGAATGCTTATGGTAGTTTCTTTTCACTCAAATACTACAATTCTCGCTTATGTGGTAGAATAAATAAAAATCATTAGGTGTGATTCCCTCACACATTCAAATCGTTTTGGAAAAAAAAAATACTTCTTTTTTATTATTTTTGTCGAAAATATGCTTAAAATCGCTTTTTGTTTTTGTTTTTCTACAATTTACCTTCATGTTGAGTTGAATCTGATCGTACCCGATGTAACTTTCTGCTCAGCTAAAGACAGGCAATGTACTGTACATGTCCTTCACAATAAAATTCGTCTCACGTTTCTCAAGTACATTATCTTTTCTTCAAGAATTAGTCAAGAAATTAGTAAAAAAACAAGTCTTAATCCTTTATAAGATCATCTTCAGTTAATTCGATTTGTTGATTAAAGATTAACTGTCCAAAGATTCTAATGGATAATGAAACAAATTTTTTTTGAAATCTTGGATTTGGATACCATCATAATTTGGCTAATTATAAGTCGTTAAAATATGCCTTAGTAATAAGTTTGATTTTTCTTCATTTGTATTTTTATCAAAAATTCTGTACTACTTTTTACTTTTAATAAAAAACCTAAAAATTGTCCTTACAACTTTTACTAGTACAGTAGAGCATCGATTATTCGAAACAATGCTGCACGGGGGGTGTTCGGATAACTGATATTTCGGACAGCCGATCATTTACGAAAAAATTGTACCAGTGCCATAGGAGCAATATGAAACACGAAACAGTGATACCTCATATTGTATTTTAAACATTGCGAATTATGGTCCAGGTCACGTTTTAGATAATAAATTACGTTATTTTAAATCCGTCCTGTGACTTCGTTGAGGTTTTTTTGTTGTTGTTAAGTGTTTCGGGAACTATGTCCCATATTCAGACCTACCACTCGAAAAGAGATCGTCAAATATTAAAATTAATTTTTAAAATTTTTGTCTACTGAAACGCCTTCGGTTGATAACCGATGTTTCGGTTGATTATAATTGGATAATCGATGCTCTACTGTAATGCAATATTCTGACAACACTTGTTTTCCTCCAGTGATTTTTTTTATTTCTAGACTTTCAATTTATTAGTTAACAAAAACTCATATGAACTCAAACATTATGGAGGTGTTAAGATTCCGTTATAAGAAATGAAATGAAAATTTCAAGATAAAAAAACAAAAAAACAAACAATCACTGTAAAAATGATACAAATATCACTTTTACCTAGTGAATTTCATTTTCGTGTTTTAGATCTGTATGTTCCACTTTATTTCCTAGGACAAACCAAAGTTATAATGTCATTAGAAGATCCTGCACTTATTGAATTTCGTTTTTGTTTTGTTTTAATAGGGATTTAGCTGATGGTTATATTGTTGCTAATATCTTCACTAGATATTATCCACAGAAATTCCACTTGTCATCATTTACAAAAGATGCTTCGTCAGCCAAAAGAATCCAGAACTGGATATTGATTCACAATGTAAGGAAACAGCATATCGAAGAACAGCGAGAGAACCGATTATCTGCAGTGCTTGGGGCTTCTAGGAATGCGCGCGATTCAAATAGGCTTAATTTTAACTTATAAATGCTTTGATATTAAGAACCAGTGCTCTTTTTGTCATAGAACGCATTGGAACGGCGTTCCACCACCTTTTTTCGACGGATTTTTATTTAAATTGATGCTTGGTCCAAATAGAATCACCCTGTTGAGCAGAGCAGGTCGGCAAACGTCAACAAAATTATTACGACGGTTCTGCTTATTCATAGTATAAAAAATTTTATATAGAATTGCAAAAAAAAAAAAAAAATATTAGCGTTCCACCACTTTTTTTTTTTTACAAAAAGAGCACTGTTAAGAACACTTCTTTTGTATATTTAGATCCTATAAATATATATTTAACTGACAGAACAAACACTATTCCCACAAAAATGTTTGTTTGCTTTGCAGTTAAGTATCTTTAGAGGATTTAAAAACATACTCACTTTTATTCTGATGTAAGCTTTATCAGTACGATAATCGGATCTCTACTGTATATTAATATGTGCACAGATAATAAATAAAGATACATAATACTATTATTAAAACATAAAATTGCTATAAATTAAACTATCAACAGTCAAGCGTTGCGTTATCAAACCAGAAAATTTATAGAGAATTATTATTATAAGTTTCTTTTTTTTTTTAAATCTCAGATATGTTATTTAGTCTTGATTAATTTTTATCATTTACAATATAAAGTAACTTATAAAATAAAGATTAGCTCATTATGAAGAAAAAAGTTTTAGTTCGTTTTTTTTTAATCCTTTTAGTCAGAGATGTCAATAAAGAAACATTTTTAAATTTCGTTTGATTTCAATGTTTGTCTTTGTCCCTTTACAGAGACTTAAAAACTTGAAAATTCAGCTTCCTCGACATTTGATGGAAGGAACATTGAACATGCGTGAGGGCGCTGCAGTCGCATTGCTTCTGAATTTGCATTCCTTTTTCACAGAAGGGAAGTGAGTCCAAGAATTATTTTTATTAAATAACATTTCAGGAATATTTTAATGTTAACATAAAATATCAAAAAAAAAATTGCTAACACTAAATCGTTAAGTTAATATACACTGATTGGTCACTTTATTAGAGACACTCCTCACTCTAACTTGGACGATAAAAAGATTTAAACGATTACGAATAAGGCATGATCTTCGGGGCAAGAAGAGATGTTCGTATAATGGGTGGATTAAGAAAAAATTAGCCGTATTTATGCCCTTGTTTCAATGTTGCTAATTTATGTAGGATGCCTTTTTTTTGGCTGGATTTTACTCTAAGGATATAAGATGGTGATATCTACGATGTCAAATTTTAATACATTTATATTTATGGTATTTCGGAAACTGTGAAGATCCTCGGCTTTTCTCGTGCAACAGTATCGCAGGTGTTCAGAGAATGGCAGTTGGGCCAAAAACCTTCAAGCAATAATCGCAACTGTGGACGGAAAAGGCTTGTGGATGAAAGAGTAAAATGCGACTGTCACGAATCGTCTGCGGCAACCAGAAGGATAATAACACGAAAGATTGCAACTGAGTACAACCCAGGTACACTAAAACGCATATCCGAACGCACAACACGACATACCTTGATAAGGAGATTAGTTTTTTAACAGCAGGAGATCAGCAAGAGTGCCTTTGCTATCACAGAAAAACAGGATCTATCTATCCTAGGAACATCGCAATTGGATACTTGATGAGTGGAAGCAGATCGCTTGATCCGACGAGTCTCGGTTCCTTCTCCACCATGCTGATGATAGCATGAAAATATTGGTGCAGGCAGTACGACTCCATGGACCCGTCTTGCCAAGTGACACTAGGGTGATGGTAGAATAATGGTCTGGAAAATGTTCTCATGGGACACACTTGGTCCCTAATAGCCCTGGAAACATCTCTTAGACCCGTATGCTACGGGCTACCTCAACATTGTTGCCGATCAGATACACCCATTTATGGCTACAGTGTTCCCCGACGCAGATGGGCACTTTCAATAGGTCACCCTGTCTCCGATTGATTCAGGGAACATGACTCTGATCTCCACTTGCTTCTTCATTGGCCGACTCGGTCACCTGATCTCAACCCCGTGGAGCTTTTGAGGGAGGACGTGAAAAGATCCATTCCAAGCCTAAAGATCCATCCAATATGAACCAACTATGGTCTGATCTTCTGTCAGCCTGGGCCAATATTCCTACAGAACAGTTCCGACAGTTTGAAGAGTCTAAGCCTAGAAGAATTACGGTTGTGATCAAAGCTGGAGGAGGAATAATTCGTCATTAGTATTGTATCTCTAATACAAAGTAGCCACTCAGTGTAATTAAAAGACTGATACCACTGAACTTGGGTTCGAATCCCAGCGTAGACTTGGATGGTCGTTTCTCTCTTCGGTTTCTATTTCCTTTACAAATTAACAGGGATTCTAAATTGGCCCTAAAAAGACAAGCGATGCTAGTATATACCAACAGGATATACCAACATGCTAGGATATACCAACATCCTAGGATATACCAACAGCCCTTCAAAAATCTACAAATAAAACATTTTTTATTTTTAGATTCTAAAGGACGACTTAAGATCGAAATAAATAAGACAAAACTTGAAGAGATCTTCATCCTACCCTGGATAGAAAGTGGTTGAAAACATTAGTAATAGTGATGATATATAATACAAATAAAGTAAATAAGTAAAGTCATTCTTTAAACTCTGGAATGTTGTTGATTTCATGAACATTGCTGTTATCTCTACATATTGTTTAAGTTACGCATTTGAATTTCAGTATCGAACCTAGTAATATTTGGGTTTCCCTATTACATATTTACCTTAACAGACAATAGTTTTGGATTACAAATTAGCAGTCAGTTATTTGTTCTTATCATGGTGGCATTGTGATTTTATGGAATACTTCTCACGAAAGCTATTACACCATCCACTGAAAATAGGAATAAATTTAAGGGATTTTTGCTAAAAAGTTTTTTATAGTACAATACAGGAATCCATTTTCTTAACAAACTATTTCTGAACAAACTATTTCTGAATAATACTTGACTTTTGTTCCTCTGTAGGCTCGCTGCTGAAAAGCTTAAAGATAATCCTTTCTTCTTGAACCAAGATAAGCTTCCAAAATACGCCCGATGTAATCTTAGCTACAGCATTCAAGCCAATGTAAGAGAACCAGAACTTCCTTACGGCTATGCAAAATGGCCAGATCAGAAACAGAGGGTAAGAGAAAATATCAAATGATAAATGTGAACTAACTGCTAAAAGCAAATAAAAATATAACAGAAAAATCAAAACTCAAATGACAAATTTCCACATCAGATCATAGCTTTCATTTACTATGATCTGTGAAATACAATGTCGCAATTATTAACTAATTAGTTTTAAATATTAACTTACATATCTAAGATGTTACTCAGTTGTAGTGCCACAGTTCACGACTGTGTTTGAATAAATTTCAATGTTTTCTATGTTACATCTAATTTTTCGATAAATGGTCAACTTTTAAGTTCTTCACCTTCTATAAGTTACATCATTTATTAATTTATTTATAAACTACTTCATTTCCTAAAATTAGTACTTCATTATCTTTAGTTGCTCTTTGTTTTAAACACGTAGCAATTTTCGTTAATTTTGATATATATTTCGAAACATCCACATTGATCACGTTTCATATAGAAATTAGGACGTTAACGTAAAGCAGAAATGAACTTGCAATAGCTTTTAAAGAATTCTGTGCACAAAATCATATCTTCTAAGTCATAGCCGTAATCTATTACAATATATCAGTGCTTCTTTGATTTCTTAGTCTAACAAGGAAATCATAAAAAATTCAGATTTTAATGAAACTTTGCAGAATGAATCTATAGATTGTGTTTATTAAATGAAATAAACCTTAGTTGTGGAATCGACGCGGAAGATGTCTAAAATGGGCCTTTAAAATTCTCAAAAAAATCGGTCGTTTTATCTTTCAAAAACCAGATGGCGCTAATGATTTATTACTAAAAGACCTACGACATCCCTGGCCTTTTAATAGAAAAGTAAAGTAACGCCATCTGTTGAGTTCTGATGTAATCTTATTCAACGAAGGTCGTTGATATAAATGAAAGGTTTCCAAATTCGGAAATATTCTTAAATGTAAATTGGAATAGAATCAGATATAAGGGGAAACCTTCCACATGAGTTAGTTATGATACATAATATACAGATACATGATCGATAAATTAGTTTCATTAATAGTTCAGTGTTGTATCGCAAGAAACAGACATTTTTATAAATTAAAAGTACTGATGGTTTACTTCAATAAAATATTTTGCGCATTGGGTTCTTTATTAAAGAATCTTCTCGATTCTTTTGGTATTATCTTTTATTTCTGTAAAGCTTAAAAACAGCATAGAAGATTCTGTTGTAGTCAAGTGACAGCTTATAAACTTAACTTCGAGAATCAGGATTCAAATCCCTGGAAAGGATTTTATTGTTTAATAAGTATTATTTACTCATATTTTTTTTCTTTGTCCTAATAGTAAATTCTTTCTTATTTCTTTTTCTTTTCTTTCTTTCTTTTTTTTTGTCGTAATTTTTTTCTTTTGTTTATCTTTACGTTAAGATCTTTTTTTGTCTTATCTGATTACTTTAGTGAATAAAAAACTGTAAACAAAAACTAAGATCATAATAACGCTTTTAAATTTGAAATAGTAAAATAAACAAACACATATAAATACAATAAATAAAAGTAAAAACCTTGTGGAAATTCGTAATATTTTTGTAATACTTATTAAAAAAATAAAATCCTTCCCACGGATTGGAATCATGATTCTCGAGATTAAGTTATAAGCTGTCAATGCTATGCACTTGATTACAACAGAACCTTCTGTGCGCCTCTCATTTTTAAGCTATTAAAAAAATAAAAAAATATCAAAACAAATATCGAAAAGATTGTTTAATAAAGGACCCAATACACATAATATTTTATCGAAGTAAACCATCAGAACTTTTAATTCATAAAAATGCATTAAAATTCGTTAGATGTCAACACAAGCGGTTTGTTTTTTACGATGTTACGACGCTGAACCTACTAATGAAATTAATTTATCGATCATGTCTGTATATTATATATCATAACTAATTCATGTAGGTGGTTTCCCCTTATATCTGATTCTATTCCAATTTACGTTTAAGAATATTTCCAAATTTGGGAACCTTTCATTTATATGAACGACCTGCGTTGAATAAGATTACATCAGAACTCAACAGATGGCGTTACTTTATTTTCCTATCAAAAGGCCAGCGATGTCATAGGTCTCTTTGGTTAGTAACAAGTCATCAGCGCCATCTACTTTATGAAAGGTAAAACGACCGATTTTTGAGGATTTTAAAGGTCCATTTTAGACATCTTCCGCGTCGATTCCACAGCTAAGATTTTTTTCATTTAATAAACTTAATCTATTCAAAGTTCTGCAAAGTTTCATTAAAATCTGAATTTTTAGGGTTCGAGAAGTTTCCTTATAAGCTATATTTATTTTTGAATTTGTTTTAAATATATTTTTTTCTTTTTAATTCTTTCAGATCAATAGAATCATTCGTCAGTACAATAAAATTAAGAAGAAGTGGTGTCAAGAAAATCGATATTTCTTTGGCATAACTTCTTCCAACTTATTTGAATTAATGAGGGCAGATAGTATGGACCACAGCTCGTCTGTAGCCGAAGTCGAAGATTCTGCTGTAGTAGAGAAAGGCAGTGGTTCGTTAAGCAGAATGTTCTCCACTTCCAGGTTAGCAATTAAAAATAATAGCATTGTCAAGAAACTTAAGACATGATTCATAATCTGACTAAACTTACAAAAAACTTAGGTTAAAGGGAAGAAAAAGATGAAAGATAATTGTGACAGTCGATTCAATCTAAATGTTTCGCCGGAATCCCATAGAACTTATTAAAGTATCGAAAGATCTGCCTTTGAATCCTCCTCCCCAAACAGAAGGTTAACACGAAGCAATCTTGATGAAATGGTGGAGCATATCTTCTACAATGTTCGAAAGTCTCTCACGCACCTCGTGCGTAGGGAGATAAGAGATACCCGACGGTCCCGAGCTTAGGGGAAAGGGGGAAATCCTCGACGAAATTAAACTGATAAATACCTATGTTTGTTTGTTTTTTTAATTTTTACTTACAGTATTATCTACTGCAATATTGTGATTGACTTTCTAGTAGTTCGTAGGTCTTCCTTCGCTCTCCGAGTTGTGTATCGGGATAGATATTCGAACATTGCAGAAGGTACACTATATCATGTTATCAAGACTGCTTAGTGTATATCTTGTTTGGGGTGGAGGATTCAGAGGTGGATAGCTCGATAATTTAAATCCTAAATAAGATTTCGGCGAATTCAATGGGTTGTGGTAAAACCTTTAATTTACTTTCCAACTGCTAGCGAATATCGGCAGCACAGCTGAGCCCATTATCCTGCTGCAACTCGTTTTACATTTTGATTATCGGTTTCTAAATTATCCTTAATACTAAAACCCTAATCCTAAAATCTACGATAATTAAAATTCTCCCTCAGGGGAAAAAAAATCATATTTAATGACTCATTATATTTTGCAATGTCATTTCGTCTTATCTAAAACTACTTTTATGAGAACTGATATTATTTCCATGCTATCTTAATGGAAACAATCTATAATACTTGAAGAAAAAAGCAGAATTATGAATAGCAGGATAAATTTCATCTACAAAATCTTTTCAATTACTTTTTTATTTTTCTTTAACTCTAGACCTTATATAAGTAAATTCTTTGTAAGTGGCATGATAAGTTAGATTACATTTATCTGTTTTTAAACCATCGTCATTACATTTACCATATATGTGATAAAAGATTGTCCGATTTTTTTTTAAGTATATTTTTTCTTTTATTTCAGTCTTCGCTATGAACGAATGTCTCTGCTGAGGAAAGAATCAGAATCTGTTTGACTCAAATTATTTCAAGACAGAATACCAATCATGTCGAGTAATTAACTCAAGTTTCACCTACGAAATCCCAGAATAAATTTGTTGTTTTCTCAAAATCAAATAAAAAAGAATTGCTCTTAACTAAAAGTCTCTTTTTTGGCAAAGTATTTTAACTATAAGCAATATATACATCAATCAAAATATTTAACCAAACTTTCTAGTAGCTCGTAGTCCTTTTCCGTACTGCAAGAACTGATGCTATGAGACAAGTTATGGAGGGGTGGATAATAGGCATTTCGTCAGAAATCCTTCCTACAGATTTATGACTATCCCGGAAAAAAAAATCATCATCTTTCACCTGAAGGTTTCAGAAACTTAAGTTCATTGACTGGACGTCTTCATTGAAGGTCTATATGGAGGGGCTGTGGGAAATATCACCAAATGTCAACCGACTACTGTTCAATATATTTTATTTAGGCTTATACAATTCGATGAAGCGTGGGGGTTGGATCAGTAACTGCTGTTCCATTCTTGGAAGCTAACTACATCACTCGTGAATAGACAATAGTACCTGTTTCCAAGATATACCTAGCCAAAAGGTACTCTAAAATCATGTCTTTTTCGGAGTCATCCAATCACGTTCCTTTCCGACGTCGATCAGCAAATTCGACTGGCCATAACACCACTCTTTATTGGAAATTCTGGTGGTAGAAGATTAAAAGGAAGACCACGACTTAAAAGGCTTGATGATGTGGAATGCGATTTGAAAAAAGCTCCAGGTACGAGGATGGAGGAGAAAGGTTCTAGATAGAAAAGAGTGGGCTCATATTGTTAAGGAGGCCAAGGCCCTACATGGGCTGTAGTGCCATGGAGTTAGTTATAACACCACTCATTTCTAACGTCATACATACTAGCTTTCACTATAATAAAAAGTGCCACCTGTTGGTGTGGAATGGCGATTTGCTAAGTACGGGATGGGCATGTTTTGATTGAAGTTTATTTTATAAACTTTGTCTTTCAAGTTTCTAAGGTCAGGATATCTCTTATTAAAATCTTTAAACTCAAGAAATGTTAGTGTATTAGTAAATTTGAGAATTTAACTGAATAATTGGAATGTAAAAATCTTAATAATTGAAAATGTGCTTTTGTTTTACATTTGTTATTATAGTCAGCTCCTAACCATATAACTTCGACTTCTGTTAAGTCAAGTCTATTCTACGATATCTCCTGCAGAGATCTTCTACCCATTGCTTTTGTTTTTCTTCCCCTCGGCAAATGTTTACTTTGCAGATCAAACAAGTGTAGGAAGATGTTGGAGAGTTTCGAAATCGAACTCCGTCACTGCAGAGAGAGCATCAGGCATCCAATGGATTTCGGCAACCAAAGTTTTCTGGACTTAATGGATGCTACTACAGAACAGATCTAAGAATTTAGTCCAGGAGTA
>JAFIDM010000001.1:113678047-113723550 GCA_023159025.1 Thereuonema tuberculata | reverse complement strand
TAATGGATGCTACTACAGAACAGATCTAAGAATTTAGTCCAGGAGTATCAGAGTGATGTTATATTGGCTGAACAGTGATAAAGAATTGGTGAATCTCCAGAACTGACGAAATCCAAACACCACATCCTCTTGATTTTTCACTAATCAATTTACCAACAGATTTTTCTAGGAAAACTGATTCACAAGATTTGTTTTTATTTTTTTAACGTAAAGTTTTATATAAAGAAGTCAAATTCTTCAGGAAAAGAAATACATTTAATCCATATCTAATTATTTAAAATAAAAAGATTAGATGTACGAATGGAGATGCCACAATAAGCAATGGTTAAATAGCCATTTTAACATATCGGCAACAAGATCTTTTGGTTATGGATTCGTGTCTCAGCTAAAGCTTTATTTTTGTTTCATTACTGTAATTCATGCATTTCTTCATTAGCTGCAATTTCAGGATGAAAATAATTTCAAACACATAAGTTGGAAGTAAGAATCTACATTTATAGCTGGGGAAGAAAAAAATAAAACAACTCGCAGGCCTATATTCAGTTTGTTGGCAGTTTAAATTCAAATTCGGAAAATAAAATTCTGATTCCAAAATTATCCTCATACTTCTCAATCTCCTTCCATTCTTGGCGACTGCTCTATACCAGCAGTTCTTAACGCCCGCGAACATGGTAAAGCGAATCGGGCGAGCGAAATGTTCTATTTTACTCAGGCACGACCAAGATCACAACCAATGAGAGCCAAGCATTGGAATACGTCAGTCGTGACGTCATGTCTATTCCTAGTGTCCGCTACCAAGTTTGTCTCCACTTCATCTGAACGAAGAGCAATTACAAAATTATTATTATTACAGATTATCTTTCGAAAAGAAATAAAAGTTTACAATTAAATACGTTAATTTTATACGTCAGAATTATCAGTATTTAAAAACAATTTTTGTTTTTTCAAAATTTCGCAGTTTCGGCATGGAATTCTGGGATCGCTGATTGGTCGCTAGTAAAGAATTAATCCTAACAAATCTAAGAAAAATTCAAAAATAAAATATATATCAGGATGGATCTTGCTAAATTTCATTTATGACGAAATTCACATTCAGAAATTAATAAGACTTCAATAATCAAATTTAAAACTTTAAAAATATTTTCGCCGATTGATTCACAGAGTAGAAACAGACTCAATATTACTCAATAGCGTTCGAACTCTTTCTTCAAAATGTTTTCTAGCGTATTTTGACATAGAATTATTATATTTCACAGTAAAGATTGTTTCTTACTACAATAATAGCTGTTTCATGGTTGTCAGTGCAGTCGAATTGAGAACATTCAGCGGGGAAAATTATGAATGAGGTCATCAGTGACGTATTTTAATTCTTCACTCTAATTGGTTGGATTCGGGGGACAATATGCTCCACCGTGTTCTACCCTTGAAGTTGCATCAGACACGTTTCCGCCAGGCATGTCACTTCAAGCCGTCAGACCAGGTTGGATAGTGTTCGCCTAGCTTTAACCTGTTTTGACCAGCGAACACCTATCAGAATTTTAAGTTTAGCTGGAACCTTATCTGTAATCCAACCAAAATGAATAAACAAAAGCCAGCCAGCCAAAACAACAATAAAATATTTTTTAAAACCGTAATGTTTAATAGTGAAATACAGTTTTATGAAAATTTATGGAGACGCCATTACAGTATTAGTAATTTTTCTATTACATGGTTACCGCAGACGGCAAACTCATAGTCTGCGAAAATAACTCTACAACGAAAGAAAAACAAAATCTCTAGTATCATAATTTATTTCCTGATCTTTGCCTGACAAAAGTAAAACATTTTTTCAGTTAATTCACTATTTTAAGAAGGAGAAGTACTTCCTTATTTACATTCTTCATTCGTTCAAGATTCGCTAGATACTTGTAGCATTTAATAGGAGCAAAAGGGTTATTTTCAATGACATGCAGGACATTTAAAAAACCCTCAAACCTAAATTAAATTCTTTCATTTCATTTGGAATTGCTTATCAGCATACATCAATATCATTTATCAATATGACAGATATAATTTTATTTTAATGATTTTTACTTCACATAATAGCAGAGTCTCTATGGATTCGTCCCTTGGGAATCAGCACTACTGGTCGAGAGTTGTTGGACACTTACTGGAGATCCTGGGAGACTCAGGCTTGACCGCGGAAATTGATCTAAAAAGCAAAGCCATAAATTCGGCATTAAAACGCGAATTTTATAAAAATAAAGAATATAAAGATATATAAAGATTATATAAAATATAAAGATATATTTTATAAAGAATATAAAAATAAAGAACTTTCTAATATTAGTACTGTCAGTCAATTTTAAAAACCATTTTTATATTCAAACATTTTTTTCGCCACACAAGTTTATGTTAACAGCTTATAGCCAGTTTACAAAATTCTACAACTTTTAGACATGTTATCTTTATTTTTTAATTGTATGAAATGATAATGAAAATTTTAAAAATCGCTAAAAACGAAATTAACTCCTTAATTAATGAAACATTAATTTCGGAAAAAGAAAAAAAAATATAAAAAGACCCATGAATTCAGTTAATATAAAACTTTTAGTTCTTAATAAAAGCGCTTCAGAAGATATTCGTGATACTATCTCGAAAGTTTTGTAGTTTTCTTCGCCAGAAAGAGATCTAGATTCTTAATAAAAAAAACAGTAAAAAGGTCAATTTAATAATTGTTAAAAAAATAGTTGGCTTTTTTTGTTTCAAAGACCACTGAATTCGAAGTAAACTGAACCGAATTCTTAAAAAATAGAAGGTGTTAAAGTCGTACAACTCCATCTTCGAAAAGTAAGTTTAAACAAATTAATTTCTTCAAAGTTGTTTGAATTGGAAATACAAAAGATAACTTTTATGGGTCATTAAAAGATGATAGTCATTGTTTCTTTAAATTTAGATTTTTAAATTAACTTTGGTATTTTTGAATTAGCTGAAAAACAACCATAATGTTTCAACTGCTTTCAAATATCTGTAAAAACCAATGTAACTTGATTGTTGTGTTGTTTAAATCTCCAGCTCTGGATGATTGTTTAACACTCGCTAATGTTCCGTGCCTCTCGCCACATGCCCACGTGAAGAGCGACTGAATTGGGCTACACAACATTATGGTTGTGACAAGGATCAAAACACTTGTTACTGATGGACTGGCACTGCCAACTAATTTTTTAATGAAGGTTTGCTTGTTGTAGAACTAGTTATTAATACTCATTATTTGGGCTTAGTCAATTGGAAATGTCTCATGATATGAGGGTTGCTAAATACTGCAGTTTTTCTCCTAATGACATTGCAAGAGAAAAATGTGTAGAGATGTAAATCTTGAATCGGCTACAAATATAAACTTTATTAAGTTGTAAAAAATTACGCAAGCATGAGTAATAAAAAAATTACTCTTTCTTTGGGTGCTACTGCATGAATCATTTGTATTATGCAGTAATACTTCGAGAAGTAGTTATGCAATTAGCATTGCCAGTAATTCAAATGAACAATCAGCATCCACAGAGATGGCTACTGTAAGGATTGCTATTAAAAAGTAAGAAACCAACAGAGATTTTTAGTTCCTATCATTCAGTCAAAACCCAAAATAAATTTTTAACTTTTGTATTTATATTAGCAACCTTTGTGTATTTCCCACTAATATTCTTCATTGATCACGAATAATAGGAGAGAAAAGCTTTTAAATTGTACACCAGTTAAAAAGGCCAAGAACTTACGTAGCGTTACGTAATTTACTTAATGTTAACGTTTGTGAAATATGTATAAGTTGAAATAATGAGGCCAACACACAGGACTGGATAAAAAATCATTTAAACACATTGGAGAAGAAAATAGTTGTATTTTTAATGTATATAAATGTTTTTTATCCAGTCCTGTGCGTTGCCCTCATTATTTCAACTTATACATCTTTCACACACATACGTTAAATAACTTACTTAAATTGTATATAAAGTTAAAAATATTTTCTATACTAGTCTATGTATACTATATACACATACACACATATATATTTTTTATATATATACTGTACGTCCACTTTATATATGTATAAATACACACACACTAGTAGAATTTACCGGAAGGCTGTTGCGGTTCTTCTTCAATAATATGTATCTTTGGGCGAAACCTTAACGTCTTATCTTTTATAGTAACACGAGGTCGAGGATGTTGTGGATGGGATTTCACCCAAGTGTTCTTGAAAAGTGCATAATGTCGGCTGATTATTTCTACCTAAAAAAAATAATCACTCAAGCTTTTTAATGTAAAACTTCAGACAAAACAAAACAACAAGAGCTGAACAGAAAATATATTAGTAATTATCCTGATATATTCGTTAAGAAATTAGCAAAAGATTAAGTTAGAACAAGACATCAGTTCTAGGTGGAGTATGTTCCAAGGAAGTCGATGAAGGATCCGACTTAACTGCGTGTCATTTTCCAGTTTGAATTTAAACTGAGACACAGTGCAGCAACATCAATAAGGCATTTGAGGAAGGCACAGGGAACCCACAAAGCAAAGTTGGTTTGCGAAATTCCGGTCTGGCGATATGAGCCTTGGCAAAGAACACCGCGGAAGACAATAAGGATCTATCGATGATGCCAAGCTGAAGGACTTGACTGAATCCGTCACTCGTTAACGATTCGAGAACTGGAGTAAACTAAGCCTCATTGCTTTCCGACCTTTGGGAAAATTGAAGAAAATGGATCAATAAGTCCCACGGAATCTGACAGAACAGCACCGAACACGATAATTGGATGTCTGCTCTTCTCTGCAACCAACGAACGACAGTTTGAAGCGCATCGTCACGTATAGCGAGAAATAGATGCTGTATGTGAATCGGCGATGATGGGAACAATGGCTAGATCACGATAAGGCCCCGACACACACCACGAAGCACAAACTCCATCCCAGGAAGACACTGGTTTAATATTTGGTAGTCTGCAACTGGTGAGATTCATTTTTCCTTCTTGCCACCAGATCAAAGATAGACATTGTAACGGCAGATAGGTGTTGTCACGAACTTGACATTATGCACGGAATGTTGAAGACCAAACAGCCGGCGTTCGTCAATCGTCATAGGCCTATACTTCTCCACGATAAGACCAGACCCCATGTTAGCAACCCAGACGATCCTGAAGTTGCACCAGTTCAGTTAAGAAATCAAACCTTATTATTCACCACATCTGTGAAATCGAACTATTACTTATCAAGCGCCTGGAAGCCTTTCTTATGGATAGAACCTTACCCAATCAAACGTCACTTGAAATCGCATTCCAAGAGTTTGTCGAGTCCGGCATCTCGATTTTTTTTTTCCACGACGGCAAACAGAAACTTATATCTCATTTGAAAAAGTGTATTTTTGCTGGCGGTGATTATTTTGATTACTAAACTTCATTTCGCACCGAATTGAAGTTTTCCATCCATTTTCCGACACTTTACTTTCAGCTATCTTTCGAAGTATTTGCAGTAACAAAAGAATCTTAGCTTCTTCCCTCCTCCAAAATAAACTTTTTAAATTCCAAATTTAGATTTTATTCTTTCAACTAATTTTGAGCCAATTTTTTATAAGAAAGAAGGCATACGATAATTTTATGTATAAATACATTAACACAGACGAGCACAAAAAGCACACAACGATCAACAAGGGGACTATGGGTTTATTTCAAAACAACAAAATATGGCCAAATATATATAGCATTATCTTAGAATGTATGCTACGATATATATTTTGTAAACGTAAAGAGTAAAATCATTTTCCTTATACAGAAGGTAGAAGTAAGTTCTAAAATTCAACACGCCTATTTTTTATCATCGAAATCATAAGAACTTTGGCAAAATTTAGTTAGTTGACATTACAATCACTTTTTTCACAGTTAGAAATTGTCTATGATCGAAACAAAAACTTGTACAACTTTTCAGCAGTGACCATAATTTGACGATAATTTTTTTTCCCCGATTCTTCATTGTTTAAACTTTTTGAAAAACCGTCTACACATCGAATTTGCTAGATGAGGAATTGTGCTTATATTCAAAAGAGTCAGAGAATAATTTACTTACCCTTTTCTTTTTGTTCCTTGAAGAAGTTAATTTCACTGTTTTAAAATGTGGTTTCAGGTTGGATTTCAATGAATATGTGAAGGTGGGTCTTGCACTGAAAGGTAATGTCTTTTGGTA
Source organism: Thereuonema tuberculata (assembly GCA_023159025.1). Classification (NCBI taxonomy): domain Eukaryota; kingdom Metazoa; phylum Arthropoda; class Chilopoda; order Scutigeromorpha; family Scutigeridae; genus Thereuonema; species Thereuonema tuberculata. The sequence continues at coordinate 113,717,343 of JAFIDM010000001.1, read as the reverse complement.
ATTGAAATCGGTAAATTCAGGATTTTTTAGTCGATGTGTGGTCATCACCCTATAAAAAAAGAGATGAACAAAAAAAAAAAATTACTTGGAAGTTAAGATTCCACAAAAATTAAGAGAGGAGTTCAAACGGAATCAGACTGAAAATCATTGAGTTCTACCAAGGAAAATTCTAACTCTTTCCGATTCCAGAAGTTAAGAAATTAATGAAATGTAATTCTTGATAGCTTACTGCACAAGTAACTTATCTAAATATAAATCGTTTGAAAAAAAAAATGGGAAAAATGTAGGTGGGAAACTTTAGAAGAGCTTTTACAAAATGTTCGGTTTCTTTGATAGATTATTCCAGCCAAAATATCAGACCAGTGATTGCCAATTTTTTCCGACTTTGCAATTCCTATTTTTATATTGAAGAAAAAAACATGATCCTATTCTTATTGTAAAAAAATACCAAAGAAAGAAATGACAAATACTTGTATTTTCCCAAAGTTTGATTTAATATTCTAATTTATTATGTTATTGTTATTATCATACTATTCTATTTTACAGACTTTCACATGCATGTAACTCATAAGAAAATCCAAAACCTCTGGCTATGAGTATATACTTGTGATATATAAAAATATCACATCCGATCCCAACTAGTCCCGTTGGTCGAGAATCGTTGGGAGCCTAAACCTCTCGTGCATCGCGTGTTGAGATACAGTTTAACCTTTAGCCTTAAAATTAACTGACGATTCACAATGAAATAGAGGCTAGGGTAACACTATGATTTTACTTCGAAAGGAATCTTCTAGATTCTCCTGAAGCTGATAGAACCCAGATTTTCTACAACATCGATTTTAAAGAATTTAAAGACATCAGTGCTAACGAATTATGATTAACGCCATTTTAAGTCTCCAGAAAAAAAATGAACATGCATGAACGAATACATCAACACCGCATTCCTAAATTTTGTATTGATATTCGTAGAAAGGGCAACTCGAGTACTGCAAAACATTGTCGCTTCGGTAACAAATTTCAAGTGGAAAAACTATCTTGATTACATAACATTTACAAAATGGACGTCTGCGAGAAGCCTAGCAGTAGTTGGTGTAACTATGATATAGGAAAAAAAACAGCTGAGCGTGTGCTATCAAGTTAGCTTAAATTTATTTCCAAAAATTAAAGATTTTTCTCTTATAAGAAAGAACAGAACTCAAATCAAATTCTATAAATCATTTGTGGGGTGTGATAATGATGATTACACCTTACCAAATATGTAACAAGATTATTAATCGTACTACAATAATGTAAGCGGACGCTTACATATTTTTATATTGCGTTACTGAAGGAAGGGGAAAACTTCATTGTGATAGATCGCAAGTGTTATCCAAAAAATAACATGGATTTATCAAATTTTAAAATCAGTGATATTAGGAAAATTATTCCTATTATCAAACGAAACAATTTCTTAATAATTTTATCCATTTTTTTTTTATTATTTTGAAATGAGAAATGTTAATTTACTTTTCCAACTCACCTTTTATGCAGCAATTGTTCATATAATCTGTTAAGTAACGTAACTCCAGCATCATTCATACAATTCAAAGTCCCTTCTAGAAGATGACTACTGCAAGGAATATTCAACTTTTTAAATGCCTAAGAATCAAAAAGAAAAAAAAATCTAATTATACTAGAAAAAAAGATAACGTGAAATTAACATTTTTTTTTTTAAAACTCATTTTCATTTTTCAAATTTTGAGAATATAATTGTAAAATTTCTATCATTTTGTAATTTATATCCCTTTTGTAATTATTATACAGTAGCAGTTACGGGTTAAACTTTAGATTACAGTATCCTCAATGGCCGCCCGCAGTGGTGACTTGCCGCATACTGTTATCTCAAGATCGCAGTTAGCCAGATGAGGGTTAGTTTTTCTAGTAAAAGATTGTGCAAAACCATTTTGAAATAAGCATTAAACTCTTTACTAGTTAATTGTTCATTTCAAATTATCCGCCATATTCAAAATAGTGCAGCCGGCTATGCAGTGGCCATTGGGGTCCCGTAATCTAAAGTTTAGCCCAGTTACTTTACGGCTTTCTGGATTAGAAATGATTCAAATTTGCTAATAAAAATCAAAGATTTGTAATCTGTGACCACTGTTGAGTAACGCCATCTGCTGGCAAAAAGCTGCGATTGTGCAAATTGATGATGGCGCTGTTGTTATGAAGAATCACACTCGGGGAGGATAGAAACTTTTTCCATCGGATTGTAGCTCTTCTATCAAAGAAATTGCTGAGTACAAACCAGAGCCAAAATACTTTGATCCCTTGACTGATCATTGCATTGATCTCGAATCGAAACTTTTATATTCCTCAATAATACTGTCAAAGCATCACAGCCTCAATATTTAGGCCTATTCGCAGTTACCTGTTCTAATATCTGCCAATTTTGTTGTCGTTCATTACTTCTTCCACTGTTAACCAGAAGTTTTATATTGGCTTCTGGGAAGTGAATGCGAAGAATTTCGGCCACGGCTCGACCATCTGCCAAATCCCTAAGAAAAGAACAATATTCAAGTGTTCAATTATTAAAAAAAAAAACATCATTAAAGAGAAAAATGAAACAGGATAAAACAAGGAACTTAATGTTCGAAAGCAATCTTCATGGTCGAAATATTTCGTATAAATCAATCAAATATCCAACTTCCATTAAAACTACTCTACAAGGCTTTATGTATTCTTAAAGGGTCAGAACTAAGGCATTTTGTCTGTTTAAGTTAAAACGTAAACAGTTATGTGTAATGTAAAGGGACGACTCATGCTGGAGATTTATCCATATGATAAAAAATTGCTTCGTTAGCGCTAAGATTTTAGCCCCCATAGAATAAAATAATCTGTAATCAGCATAAAAATGCATAATAATACACAAGAGCGGTAAGTTATTAAATAGAGCCCAAAACAAACAGAATATTAAAGTAATAATAAAAAAATTGAAGACTGCGAACGACATCGTGAGTAGAAAATAATATCGCCGGCAATTGATGAGGCAAATTCAGGAGTTTATGTAAATACAGTTAAAAATTTACACATTGCCTTAGATGACGCAGGAAAAGAAAGCATATTTTCCAGAACTTTCAGTATCTAGGCAAAAATCTACTTGCGATTACATGAAGACAGAGTTCGCGAATAAAAAGATCTCACTCAAAATTTCATTTTTCAAATAAATTCGAAGACAGATTCCAATGCCTCTTTCAAATCATTTCCCTTGATCTTCCATTCTATATGTCTAGGATATTCGGGACGAGTTCTTCTTCAGTTTTTACTCAAATCCTGACTTTTTATATAACACTGTCATTTACGTTCCACAAACCTTTCACGCAGCACGAATTTTATGTAAATGGATTTAACTCATCCCAACTCATTAATCACGTTAATATGTACGAGTAAATATTAATAGTATGAGTAAATGTATATTGTTTATGAGTTTACTTTGTATATAAATAATACCTTAATCTGTTTGAAAGCTTATTTCAGTCAGTTTTGTTTACAGGATGTAAACACAAACCTCGCCTTCAAAATGAAATCTTTAATGAAAATAAAATAATACAAAGAGCATCAGAAAATAGAAAAATACTTCAACCAATTCAATGAGCTCTTCATTTAATAACTCATCCCCATATGAGTCTTCGATATGATATCTTCAACTTCTAATTTTAGTTGTTCAGCAAGAATTTCTCAATTTTTTCCAGTCATCCTTTAAGAACGTACAGAACAAAATTTGCAGCTATCTGCAATTCTCTAAATAACTTTGTGGGAGTAAAATAACTATCCAAGATCAGTTTAATTTCTTAAAATATAAATATTCCAGAATAAACCGATTGTAAAAGGTAATAAGAAAACAGTAATTTAGGATTTAAAACCAAAAACTAAGATAATGTTTCTTTCTTATTCCTTCCCCCCACCCGAAAATTTTTTCATACGCCACTGAATTTTATCATTTTAAACAAACTTTAGTTACAAATAGGAAATTAAAGCTTATAATATTTTCACACTAAGACCATACAAAATCCAGGGAATTCCAATTAAAGTTATATAAGATATCGCTTAACAAATACTCAATATAAAATATTCTTCAAATACTTACCATTTAACATTCCTTATATTCACTGATAAACCTATTTTTTGAAGCCATAGACGAACATCCCGTGGGAGCTCATTCATTCTAAAAAATGATAGCTAAACATTTAGAGAGAAGAACTATTACAAGTTTTTAATTTTAGCAAGAATCAAAGTAATTTTAACAAGAATCAAACATATTTTCAGTTGAGTCAAGCCCTTACGCACAGATTCTCACATCTGTACTCTCACAGTCCTAGTTTTAAACAAAACAATTGATACATCCCGCAGCAAAAAACCAAATCAATTGAATGAACCAATCAGATACTATTAAAAGTCGATTAATTAATTAACAATTATTTGAATTAATTTTAATTAATAATTCTTATAAGTTCTTTTTTTTTATTTACAAATTTTGCAAAAAGTTTCAGAATTTTAACCAACTGCTTTTGTACAAATTCTTGACCGAAATGATTTGAATGAATATTGCAGACCAATCATAGTTACATAACCGTGATTGTATAAATACTAGTAACTATGAATTGTACTCAAAAATTTTGTTTTGTACGTTAGCTTAAATTTGATAAAAGCGATCTCGTGAAAATTTTCATTTTGCATGGAAAAATAATTGTTCAAATGTAAATTATATCTTTGTTAATAGAATAAACAATATTTAATAATTCATAAATTGTTCTAATTCATGAATGAACGTTCTTTAACGTGCGGATGGAACTTATAGAGAACACGCACAAATTAATAATAAATGTTTTACAGTAGAACTCCTCTAATCCGTCACCTTTGAGCCTGGGGGTATGACCGAAACGCAAAAAAGGTCGGATTATCAGAAAATACAGAGAAATACGGATTTACAGTAAAATATACGGATTTATTGCGTTGTCAAGCAGTTCAAATTTAGGCTTTTTCAATGTTTTGCGATTCTTAAGAGCGTTTTCACCATCTACCGTCACTGTATATGCAAGCAAACAACACAATGGCACGACGGGTGGTGAGTCACCGACGAGTCGGGGACAAGTTCGGCCGGCTCGAGCACGGCGGATCAACCGGAGTGGCGGACCAGCCGAGGGCGGACGAGAGGGGTTCTACTGTTTTTAAACATACAAAAAAACATATAAAAAATGGTACATGATTAATTTCGACTACTGCATGTAGTGTCTGAAACATAAAAAATCTCACAATATATGCAAAGGGGTTGGGTCGTCATCCAAGGAGGGGCCAATCGTGGGCATAACGTTGCATTTAGAAGTAAGAAATAAATCATTACTATCGATTTCCGGTTGTTGTTTTTTTGTATACTCATTTAATTCTGGTGATTAGATTAGATTAGATTAATTGAAAGTGGGTGGCATGAATGCAGAGCACGTCGATCTGAAAGATCTTTTGTACTATCCCACGGAAAGAAGGACAGACAGAAAGACTGAGAAAGGATGGTGTGAGAAATGCAGGGGAAACGGGAGAACCCCGGGAAAACCTGCCCAGCGCGGATCGCTACCATCAACGTAATTCTGGTGATTGTTTTCATTTCTGATATCCTTACTGCAGTATTATTGCCATTACACAGATAGGGTCTGAAAATCAACATACAAACTTCTGGCAACAATCTTAGATGTGTTGAATTCAAGTTACCGGAACTTCTGGGACATCTTCAACCTTATAAATATCCCAAGTTGTAGGAGCTATTACTACATACATGAGGAAACTATTTAAATTCTATGCTACATCGAATTTAGGCTTTTTGAAATTGAAAAATACCCTAACTATAATTTTCTAATTCTTTGGTCACTGGTTGAATTTCTTAGTAAAATACCTTTGCTTTCCTGATACTAATAGTCTTTCGTATATTTAGACTCGTCTCTTATCTGTACGCGATATTTAGACTTTATTAGCTTTTCTTCTTTTAATATAGTATTACTTCAAAATATTTTCGTATACTATTATGTGTAATAATTAAAGATTTAGATTATATTTTTTATTGCAGAATTTAAGGTCCAGATAAACGGTACGGTTATGAAATAGAGGATCGATGGTTCGAGTTCCTTACAACTGCTGTGGATTTTTTTATTATTTTATTTTTTTTAATGAATGGTGAATGAATGTATAGAGAACTTTCTAAATCACGAAAACGAACTCAGAGAATATTGAAGTACTGATTTGTTCTTAAAAACTTACCTTATACTTATCACAGAATTCATTTTGTTTACTTGTTTTTATTTGGTATACAGTGAAGCATCCCTAATTCGGAAATCTACTAAAATTACAAGATTTGTAGGACATACTGAACTTCTTCAATAAAACTAATAATATTTTGATACTAACTCCTTATAAAATCCCTACTTTTCCTTCGAGGAAGTCTGTCAAAGACCAAGATTATTGTAAGAATTATAACGATAATTTATTTTGACTTACTATCTTACTTACGCTGAAGAGAAATTTGGATAGAAGAATATATAGTAGGCTCCTCTTAACCGGCCTTCGTTTAACCGGATCTCCGCTTTAACCGGACGAATTTTTTTATTTTTAAAATGTAAAAAATGGCTAAAAATAAAAAAAAGCCAAACAAACACGTGTTTCGTTATTTAATATCGAAATAAATAACGTATTTCAGAGACGGGGTGGTCCCGGAATGTCAATATGATGCGATGCTGATAAAAAAATGGCGAAACTATGCGGCAAGTTGCCGAACTTCTAGGCTTCAGCAAAAAAAAAGTTACTGATTTTTTTTAATGATATAATACTTTAATACATTGAATAAAATGACGCAATATTTTAATTGTGTATTTATTTATAAGACAAATACATCCGAACTTTTAATTTATTTCACTTCTCCGGTTTAACCGGATTTTCGCTTAACCGGCTTACCCTCGGTCCCATTGAAGCCGGTTAAGATGGAGTCTACTGTATTTGGATCAGTGGCGTGCGGTCAATGGGCTAGTAGGACTCGGCTAGTCCCCTCAGCGCCTGTAGAGTTGGACTCGGCCACCGGCATTTTCTCCTCCCCCCCCCTCCTCTCAACCGCAACAACCAATCGACTGTCCAACAGGACTAGTTCCGAGACTCATATTCCTCTGGCCACTAACATTTCACACGCTCCGGCGTTCTGCGGTAAAAAGCTTCTGCATCTCCATTCTTGTTAGAAAGAATACCTTAGTCTTTAACATATTTAACATTTTTATAATTTGTTTTCTGTGTAGATTTGTTAAATAGTGCCATAATGGTCCACTTACAGCTGATCCCTCTGAAAAATTGTCATCGCACGCCGCTGATTTGGATTTATTAAAGGCATCAGTTTTAAGAAGAAAAAAAAAAGTACAGAAGATAATCATATAGAATGTTGGAAATATCCCTCTGTTTTATTTGATATTCATTTAAAAGAAGTTTGAAATGTATAATTGCCGTTATCCTATAACGAAGTAAAGCCAAATCTGTTTTGAAAATATTAATTGTAGATGTGGTTTAATCGTAGATAGATTAGAAAAGATCCGCCATAGAAAGCACAGAACATAAGCTAATTATATACTTCTATTTTTGCTGCAGAATTTTGTTAATGGATAGTATCAGCTTCTAAGGAGACATCGTTATGATCTTAGTTCATATATTTATTTAATAAAAATAAGTGATTTTAAATTTATCTAAAATCATTAATGTTTGTTCAGTATTTAATTTAGGCCAGGTTTTCCTAAGTCACTGAAGTAAGGATAATTATTTATGTTCAATATTTAATAAAAAAGGTCTCTGAATAGTAAAAAAAATTAAAATACGTTCTTCTACTTACAATCGTTCTGTTATCTTTAAGTTAAGTTAAGCGCCTTAACATTTTTAATTTTTATCTTCACTTGACGACACTAGAGCGCTTTGCTACTCAGATTCCAAATGTTTTCTTTGAAGGAAATAAATTGTCATCTCATTGACATTCAGACTTGTTGTAAATTAAATAATCATGTGAATCCTATTTTGTATTTTACATTAACGAAGAGAAAAATAGAAATTTTTCTTTTTTTTTTGGACTTAGTTCTACTATGGTAGAAAAATGTGACAGTTCTCTCCGAGTGCCTTCTAATGATACACACATCTTTGGCATCAATTAAAAATAGAAGGCTGGATGAACCCTAGGCCTAATGGAAAGTAATTCCATGAGGGAAAAATATTATCGACTTCCCAATCTATTGACGATCACTCCTTTCATCGACTTACAGGTTGCTAATTAACTCTTGAAATTCAAATAATTTGAGTTAAGAAACTAAATAATTTTTTTACAGACGAATCGCATGCATTTCGTCTTTGGGTCCATAGATTTGTAGATTATCATATATTTAATTATTTCCACAAAGACAAATAGGTTGAATTAAGTAATTCCCTGTCTGCCCTGTTGTAGTTTGAAACTAGCGAAGGTGTAATCAAGGAAGTCGATGAAAATAGTGATCGTCAATTCGAAAGTTCACCCATTTTTATCATTCAGCAGTTTTAAGTCTAGAGCATAAGTATTTTAATTTTCCAGATAATTTTTTTTTCACAGGTATAATGTTTTCATGACAAATACAAATTGGCGACAGCAGCGATCCTGGTGGTTTAAATTCTTGGAAATAAGACTAGGTACAGTTTTGAAACTTTTTTATTGTCTTTTTCTAAAAGATTTTCACCATAACATTAAATTTTATTGCAAGAAGCTTAAATTACTTTTTTTTTCTTTTTTAACATAGCATTTTGTCTATTTTTTTTTATAATGGAGGAATAAGGAATGCATTTAAAGACATGTATGGTATGTTAATACAGAATCTCATGCTTTAACCTGTTTATTAATACATGTAATTCCTTTCACTAATAAATTGTAAATAACAATAAAGTCATATTTAGAAATACCGTTATTTTTCTAATTAAAATTAGAAGTTATCAGTTGCCATATTTGATGAAATATTTAATACTGAATACATTTTTATTATCCCTGGAAGAGGCTGAGTTACAGAAATGGAAGAGTCTGACCTACAGCTGACCTTAGTTATGATTCAGTGCTTGAAAAAAAAAACCACACACACAAGTTTCGAATACTGGAATTTGAAATGGGTTATTTAATTCACAAGAAATCAATCGAGGAAGCAACTGTTTCATCTGAATCTACTTCTGTCTCGATTAGACTCCAATTTAATAGATGGTGATAAACTGGTAAGGGAACTTCTAGCGGACGTGATCATTTCTCCCATAAAAACTGATTCAGCTGCAACTATTAAGTAAAAAAGAAATAGAAGAAATTACGACAATGTCTTTGCAGTTCTACTAATTGTAAAGCCCCGCGAACACCATGCAACTTTCCACCAGCTTAGTCGGCCGATTTTGACGTCACGAGTTGATAAAGAGACAAACTTGAGCCCGTTTTTCAGCAACTTGGCACCAACTTTAATCGTCCAATTCGAGTTGTTCCTACACCAGCAATTCGGAAAGTTGCTTGGAAGTCGGTCAGAATTACCCAATCACAGGGCAGCGTTGGAACACGTCAGTCGTGACGTCACGCCCATGGAAGAAATGGCGTTCAAAATGATGTTCGTCGATTCGATTCGAAGACAAGCGCGTCAACAATGAATATCAGAGTATTGCGAGTTTCTTTCATGCATAAATAAAGTTTATACTGAAATGCAGTAATTGTATGCGGCAGAATTTATCAAGAGAGGTTTCAAAACCTCGATTTTTTTCGGATTTTCCACATCGGATGAGGGAAACGCATTGCATTATGGGATTCCTGTTATCACGGCCAACTCATTTGCGAGTTGCATGGTGTGCGGGGCTGACAAAAGTTGGCGGAATCGAAGTCGGACGACTAAAGTTGGTGTAAAGTTGCATGGTTTTCGCATAGCTTAAGGTTTACAGATTACATAGAGGAACCTCATGATCACTGATCAGTCAGCTTACCTTTCCCTTCGTGTTTGTCTTTTCCCGCTCGAAATATGAGGACACTCAATTAGTTATCTATTTGAATAAGAAACCTCGTGAAGGGTCTCTTTGATTTCAAGGATTACATTTTTTCCCAAAGCTCAGATTTTATGTAAACAAAAAAAAAAAAGCACCATAAGAAGCTACTATAGGTAGAATCCCCCCGTGCCATAATTATAGAGGAAAAACATTTTAACACTGAAATCAAGTGTATACTTGGGCTTCTGAGCCATCACTTTTTTTTTTCCTATACCCAGGCAAGTTGTAACAGGCATGAGAATGCATTGTTCCTTGTATCCTGTTCAGAAAGATTACTTACTGCACTGGGTAACCTTTTTGTCAACACTCAAATCGAAAGATATCTTTTCTCAAATCGAAGTTTATTTAATAACTAGCTGGCTTTCTTTATTTTTTTTTTTGCATGGTGTTTGGCAGCAGTTCAGGTCTCGTCGTCGTCTAATACAAAAAAAAGGAGATGATCTTAGATCTTATCACTTTCTTGAACACAGAAGCCACTAAGACTAACGACAAAAGAACAGGTGCTTGAGTGTTATATCTTGTACAACATCAAGAAGCGTTGTTATATGAAGCGAGTCAAATGTGGCATAACCAAAACTAACAAACCGATTCAAATTTTCAGCATTTTGATAATGTGCTTCAGAAAAAAAATAGTAAAATGAAATGACAATTAAGTATATTAGTTCCAAATAAAACAACAAGTCCTCGTACAGTGTATTTACAAATATTTTGAAGAAACTTTTCCAGTTCTAAAAGAACTGGAAGCAAAGCACTCTCTTGTTCGAGATTTAAGGTTATGTATTGTTATTACGACGTTAATAAGAAAAAAAATGGTGGTCAGACATCTCAAAATTCCATCGGTACCAAAATATCACGTGAATAAATAAGAGGTCGTTTTGTATTGAGGAGGTTAAGTGAAGGTTAAACTAAATAACTCAAATAACTTATTTGAATAAATACACATATTTATTTATAAAGAAAGTAAACAAAGATAAACCTCAGTATAAAGAATAACAATGGGAATAACAGATAACAATAACATTCTTTCATGTTTTTTTTTTCCATTCTTTTTTCAAATACTGGAATAACTTGACAATGTCTCCGTAATAGAAACTTCACCTGCGTGCGGAATCAGATATTTAGTGGCGATATATATTTTTACCAATTCTACATTAAGTAATTACGAAGAGACCTGGAAAACAACTTTCAGAAGATATCAAATAAGAATAAACTTTTTTCTTTCTTTCCTTTTCACTTAAAGAATGGATAAATATTCTTTAAAACAAACAAACAAACAAACAAACAAACAAACAAATAAAAACACTTCTTTTAAATAAAATTAAAATAAAACAAAGAACGCACATAACTAAACAAAACACAAATTCACTGAGCTATTTCTTGATATTTGTGCTGGAAATCGGGGACAGTGCTGTTTCAAGGCTTATTGGCCTCTCTTCAGCCCGACCCGTCCAGCATACCTAGCTCAGTGAAATGGGACGATATACAAAAACGGATAAACATAATAAGCAATGACCCCTGAATTACAAAAACATCAAAATAAAATCAAGAATAAAAAGGGGTGATTTTCTAATTCAGGGGTCATTGCTTTGTATGTTTGTCCGTTTTTGTATATCGTCCCATTTCCCTGAGCTAGGTATGCTGGACGGGTCGGGCTGGAGAGAGGCCAATAAGCCTTGAAACAGCACTGTCCCCGATTTCCAGCACAAATATCAAAAAATAGCTCAGTGAATATGTGTTTTGTTTAGTTATGTGCGTTCTTTATTTTATTTTACGGTAAAAATGTACTAACGCATGTTAAATCTCTTGTCTAAATAAAATTAACTTTAAATATTGTAAAATTATCCAAACAGCATATATTTAAGCAATAAGTTAATATTCGATTACAATAATTTAATGTTATTTGCTTATATTATTATAAATAAATAAATAATCCATATAAATATTTTTAAAAATGTATATATTTATGATTGTAAGGATGGCATGATATATTTTGACTTAATATTAAGATTCTAAAACTCTTCTGTTTTCTTAGATATTTTGTTGGATCACAAACGTTACACCATAGAATATAAAATAGGATATTTTATATAGATATAAAATGTAACGGAAAGAGAGGCATAACACAGCATTCACTTTGAACTAATCTCCAGTCCCAATAAATTATGGCAGGAAAAAAAAACGAAACCTTAAACAAAATGCTAAAATTCTGACTGAAAAGAATTTAACGAGCCTAAAATAAAATGAAAAGGACAAATAAGGAAGACACATAGGAACCAAAAGAGATTTCGCAATCCTAGTCATCATCCACAGGAATCTGGGACGGCCGTTTCGTTCTCTTTAGGACTCGTCAGCCAGATAAACCATCGATGATAAACTCCGGAGATGAGAAAGGTTAGGGATCCCACTCACGTTTCAGCATCATAGTAAGGTTTAGTATACACAGTAAGGTGTAATTTTTGGTTGTTGTTTCTTGTCTTGAGTCCCACTTGCAGGAGCGTGAGTGCGATCCCTAACCATTCGCACAATTCGGAGACTATCATCGAGGGTTTATCTGGCTGACGAGTCCTAAAGAGGACGAAACGGCCGTCTCAGATTCCCGTCCATGATGGTTCGGGTTGCGAAATCTTTTTTTGTTTCTATTTGCCAGTTTCGAAATACTAAAATTTCATTTATCTTTAAATTGACGAGTTAAAAAATGGATTCTGTCCAAATTGCTTTGAAAGTGATTTTATTTCAGAGAACTGATGTCGAATTATAATAAATAATGATTCTTGTAACATTAGCTAATATCTCTGTTGCACCCTAAAACCCACGAACGATTCCTGTAAAAATTACTTTACTTTGCCCTTTGTCAGTCTTAGATTTCTGTAGATGATTGTTTAATAAGCAACAATTAAATTGACGTATGCTTTTTTTTTATTAGGTCGCCGCGACAACGAATAATGTTCATTAAAATACATGGTTGCGATAAAGTAACAAAAAGAAAGCCAGCATCAATGTCAATCAGCGTTTTCAACGTTCTATGCGAACTGTTTTGTATCCATCGCTTATGTATAAACGTGCATGCCCGAACATGCTCACTGTAAAATGGCCGCTAAATATGCTGCGGCTTGCAGTTAACGTAATACTTTATCTTCCACCATAAAAACAAATAACTTTCTTAGAAAATTACGCGGACGAAGCACGAGATCTTATTTATAAAGTATTTAAGCTACATAACCCCACCTTGCTTTGTAGGCCTAGTATTAATTTTACTGATGATATCGTGGTATTAGATACGTGTCCACCATTTTGCTTATTTCCTCTCTTTTAAAGATGTGAAAATTTTTGTTAAGCTCGCTAGAATGGCGCTGCGAGCGATGGATATCCTGTGCTATAAGCAATGGTTAAGAAGTAGACATCGCTTGTCGACATTGAAAAATGTCCAATGTTAGTCACTAACAATCCTTCAGAAACGAATATAGCAATCACAGTAAGGTTTATGTACCAATTAAAAAATGCCATCAAATCACAGGCACATGTTATAGATCATGTTATAGACCATGCTGTCTAATTTTAATTAATATAATGAAATGATAATTATCAGATAGCTGCAGATGAAATGAGAAAATGGAAACTTCAACCCCTCGCATTGGCTAATGGGAAGGACTGCTAACGTTGACATGTGATCAGAACGTAGGTTTATCATGGTAGATAAGCCTTCGACCTTACCCAAGCATCTCAGTGATCTCTGAAGGCACTGTGAAGTTCCTGAAGCCCCAAGATGGAGTGTCATGATATTCGTGTAATTGCTCTTTATGAGTTGCAGCTGGACAGCAATGCGATAGAGATGGCGAAGAAAATCAACATGGCGTTTGGGGAGGGAACCACATCCAAAAGCACGGTGTATCGTTGGTTCCAGAAGTTTGAGGCTAGTGACGAATGTCTGAAAAATCAAGAACGCGGTAGGCCACCCTAGTCATCAACGACGAACTGAAAGCTTGGGGCAAAGGATACAAGTCAGACCATCCGACAGCTTGCTGCGACGTTCAGTATCCATTTTTCAACTATTTCTTGCCACCTGGAGTCGATCACATCACCCAAACCAGAGCTACACCAGAAGAAATCATGGTTATTGCATGGTGGAGTTTTACTGCAGTTTTGATCCATCAGACCTTCCTGAAACTAAGCCAGACAGTCATCGCTGCTCTATTCAGCTAAGATTTGGAAGTGGTACACACCAAGCTGCTGAAGGAGTATCGGAACATGGTGAAACGGTCTGGCGTTCTCCTGTTCCATGACAATGCACGTCCTAAGGTTGCTAAGCAGACCAAGGAGAAGATCCAGCATCAGAAGATATGAGATACTTCAGCATCCACCATAGTCACCAGACTTTGCGCTAATCGACTACCATTTGTTTCATCATTTGGAACTCTGGTAGAGGAACAACCGCTTCCATAACTAGATCCAGATGGAAAATGCCTTAGACGAGTTTATCAGTTCCTGTGCTTCTGATTTTTTTAAAAAGGGCATTTATCAGCTTCCTGATCTTTGGCAGAGATGTGTAGATGCCAATGGTTCTTACTTTGACTAGAATTTGTTCATTGATAATAAAGCTATACAACGTTAAAGTTCGAATGCCGTGTGTTCCCATTTCATCTGCAACGACATGATAGAGTAAGATTAGATATAGTTTATCAATGTTTTCTTAACAACAATAAAGAAGAGCTGCAGGGAAAATAAATATCTTTAAATTTTTCAACTTAAGTTTCTTAAGGAATGTTCTCAATTACGAGATAAAACTAGTATTACATATTTCATGAAATATTCCAATGGGTAGCGGAGGTCGGTGCCTCTTAAATAGTTTTTCCCCTAGAAAAAAATAGATGACGATTTGGTATCTAGGGAAGAGATTTAAGATCTTTTTTTTTCCTTTTTTTTCTGGTGTACGAGTTTTGTGGTGCATAGAATGATTTGTTTGAAACTAACTTTAGAATTAAGATACTTATGAATTTAGGATTTAAGATAGAATTTAAGATTAAGATAATAATTTCACTTCTGCCATTTTGGCAACGTATATCGGTAAGTTTCATTTGATTTATTATGTTTTTCTTTAATTTGCTTCAACTAAGAATTCTGATAAGATAATCTTTACCTGAAATAAAACTACCTTTTTAGAGACTAATGGAATTTCAGTATGTAAAATTCTATATTAAAATAGATTTGTTTTGGTATTTTTTTTTAAATTTAGAAAAATCGTACAAAAACATATATATTTACATTAAGTTCTTTAGAAGAATAACTGATAACATTATCTGAAAAGAAATGCTTGAAAAACCAATCGGCTTTAAATGGAATCGGGGTCACTATATAAATTAGCGAACAACTTACTTGGCTGACTGATATTTATCTTTCATTATTGATTTAAGAAACATTTTTTGATGAGAATGATTTCAGATATGAAGGATTTCTTCTATTGGAGATCCTTAATTTATGCAATAAATACATTTGGAAAGTTGTGGGTTATCCACTGTGGTTACAAAAAACACACACATTAGAAGTCCATAGCAGATTAATAGTAATCAATACTTTATAATTAAAATATTTTCATTGCCTCCAACTTACTTTTCTGCAAACCTTATTCTTATTGTAAATTAAAATAAGAATGAATCTCGATTTATCTGATTCCCTGGGGTTTCGATACCATCCATCTAAAGAGGGCTACTGACTCTGGTAAAGGTCGGAAAGTATTTTTAGATCAATTAACTGCTGTGACCTAAAAGAATGCATAAGCGCTAGCCAATCGTCTAAGAACTACATGATAGGGATCTTTCAACGGAATCTTTTAAAGGTAATTCACTGGAATTACTTAACAGGTCTGTTAACTGAAGTTCTTGCTATGATTCTGAATCTTATTGGTATCAACAGGGGATGGGAGCTAATCTCATGCCCAATCAGCCCTTTTCTAACCGCCCTCGAGATGCTTTAAAAAGGCATTCTTAAAAAGTCTGAAAGTATTATTTATGTTTCGTATCTAATTTTATTAAAATCGATGGAATGTCTTTTTGAATTAGTTCTCCGATGGTTTTAACTAGCCTGAGTTAACTGAGTCTTAACTAATCGCCCTTCCTGCTACCAGCACAGATTCTTGAATATCTTTGAGGAGATATATTATAGGATTGCTTCCAGTAGATACGCGATTGTCAAGAATGGAGGATTTACCACAGGGTGATTAGAACTAAGCAGTAATACAGTAAAACATTTAATTCGGATTTTCAGTCTACGTCCTAATGGCCACAAATTCGGTGACCACGGTAACCCCTGAAAGTTAGTCCATGTTGTATGCTTGAACATTACCAGTTATACGACATAGCAGCAGCATACTAGTAGAAAACATCTATCCCATCTAGAAAGATAGTCAACTTGAGGGAGTACCTGAACAGCCATAATGAATTGATACTTTGTGGCATTCAGATGACTGTTTACGGATATTAGGGCTCCCAGAGATTGTAAAGAAAATATTATCCATACAACATTATCACCTGCTGCTGGGCTGATATCTCTCCACATGTTTCAGCCTAACCGTCTGTTTACCGTCAATTCAATCGTTAGAAAAACTTCATCAAAAAATTCTAATCTTCAGTTACTGAATTTCTCTCGAGATACAAGCTGTTAGTCGTCAATGGGTTTAGTGACTGTACGACTTTGGATTCTTTGGATTGTGCTTTGGCAAATACCACCTTTCGTTTCCTAGTTAATCTATGAACAGTTCTGCTTGTTTGGAATGACGTAAGGCGATACATCCTATATTTATCAATAGAACTGTTGACGCCTATGATTGTTCGACTGGCTGGACAAAGCTCTGTACCTCTACTATTATCACACCTTAACCAATAGTATTTTTTTGCTAATAGTTTACATCACAGTCAGTTTCCTGGATACTGCCATCCTTTAATCGGTATTCTACAATGATGCCTTTCGAACTTTGTCTCCCTTGCCCATGTCGATCAGGAATTTGGAAAAACAAAGTAAAAGCAAAACAAAACAGAATCCACACGTATGAAATACAATGGTAGAAGTCCATTTGAAGAGGTAAAATGGACAGTTCAGTAGCGACGTTGGTCAGAATAGTTCTGTATTATAAGAAATTAAAACAAAAAGGATCGTCACGTTAGATTTCACGCTTACGTAAGCATTAAAAACGATGTATGGCCGTGAAGAATTCAAAAAGTTAAATGCTAATTGACAACCTAAAGACCGGCGATTTCTGAAGTGTATTTTCAAAAGATTCAGTTTCAGGATAATGTCAGCAGTTATGTCTTCTGTTGTACGAATCTTTCGGCGTGATATGATCACTTCTACCTACCACTATGAGCTGAGGAAGTCCTCTCTTTATATTTGACTACACTTTCGAGCTGATCGTCGAAGCTATCCGACATCTTAGGCGTAATTCTGCTAGTCATTTCCTGTAGGGGAATATGGAACCTCTCATACTTAGAATTCGTCTGTACCCATCTACGTTGGAATTGGGAGTAATGACTAAGGATCAGCTGAGTCTAAGTAAAAAAAACAAAACAAACAAAACTCTTCACACTAAAATAGTTCTTCCATTTTATTATATTTATCTTACTTCATTAATTCCTAACATTATATTTTTAAAATTTTTTAGTTTGGACTATATATGTTACACTCCATGAACCTGGACAAATTTACGATCATTTCGTGAACTGGCTTCTTTGCTTGTCGTGAAATGGACTGTCAAAAATTTATTCAGTTCATGAACTGTGTAGGGATTAGATTAGTTTATGAATTGATTGTTGTTAGAAGAATTAACGTGTATTTGAACTTTTAACAGCAAGCATTGGTGTCATGAGTACATATATTTGTTACGTTACGTGTTGGTGAGTGAGCAAGCACAGGCTTTTGGTCTATTGTGTTATCCCCACAGAAAAGAAACACAGGCGGAGAAAAATGGATGAAAAGTGGTGGAAGTAGTGCAGGGAAACGGAAGAATCCCGAAAACCTGCCAAGCGAGGATCGTCCACCACCTTGAGGGCCAAATCCCTGCACTCAAAGAGGTAAGAGACCATGAGTTTGTATATTAATATTAATTTGTATGTAGAAATTGTCAGAAAGTATCCAATGAATTCTTTACTGCATTGGCTGAGTACATTTTAGTTATTTTTATCTTTATCATAGAAGCTATGACCTAATGACCCGACAGACAATTTACTTTCGTTTTATTACTGATAGTGGTAAGTTACTGATTCTGACTGCATAATATCCATCTTCAAACTAAGATTTTGAATGATTTAATGCATATTTTAATAAACATTAAATTGGGCAATTCATAAATTGGACACTTTCAGGAATTCGAGGTAACTTAAGCATTATATGTGATAATTAACGGATTTTTGTAACTATTTTAATTTAGCTGCAGATTTCTTTTTTTTTTTTTTCGGAATTACAGAATTTTCATTAATGGAATATTTTCTCCTCTTGTAATAGGAAGGTATGTTTTCAGTTCTATCATATTCCTTACTAGGTATGAATGTCTTGGAAATTTTGAAGTTATGCATACATGTCCATTGCAAGCTTTTAGTCCGAAAACAATCAAAAAGCACTTAACGGACGAACAAGGTAACCGAAACAAACAAACAAACAATTTTCCCAGGAATTAATTCGTCTGCAAAATTTATGAATAGCATTTTATGTAGCCGCTTCTGATTTTTGACATTAAGGGTGGTGTGTACCAAGCTTACGTTAATACTGAGGATTATTCAAATCACCCCTTAACCTATATTTTTTCTCTGCACTAACGTTCATCGGTATCTACATTGCTGGCGAATCATCAAAATTTAACAGCTCAAGTTTCTTCCGTTAAATCATTCCTCAATCAGATAAAACTCTCATAGCTTCAGCGCTGCTTACCTTTTTCAAGATGGTTGACATCTACAGTAGAACCTCAATTATTCGAAACTCTTTTAACCGGAACCTTAAGTTTTCATTAAGTTTTTTTTTGGTAAATAAACAATATCACTTCAAAATCATCGCCCAAGTATGAAAACCCAATAGCGATGACGATAACAGCGAAAGTGATGAAGATGAGGTGATCGAAACTTCTAAAATAAGCAACTCCGACGCTTTTGAATGTTTTGCTAAAGGACTGATGTGGTTGGAGCAACAGACTGACTCCGATTCTACAGAACTTATGCTACTGAAACAACTTCGGGACAGAGCGGCTAAATGACGTCAGTCATGCTTACGGTAGAGCAAACTTCCGTTTAAGCCAATGTAAAGTATGTATCGTATGTCATATAAACATTTACATTGCATTTTCTGACTTGTGTGACATCTATTTAACAAATTTATTGTTTATAATTATAGCAATAAAATTTTAAAAAATCACATTTAGTTATTTTGTACATGTTTAAAATCCAGTGTTAAAATTTTTGCGGTCTCCTGACGGCCCTTTTTAAGTGCTCTCTTTTATCCGGAATTTTCGATTTACTGACGGAGGTCCGGTCCCGACCACTTCGGTTAATCGAGGTTCTACTGTACTTCGATTAAAATCGCCTTCTGAGGTTCTACTGTACTTCGATTAAAATCGCCTTCTGTGATTTTTGACGATGAATGCGATGTATTTATATTCTTTTAAAAGTTCTGAAAATAATGTTAAATTTATACGGTTATTTCCTTTTAAGGTTTTTCTCTCGACAATTCTTATCTTCAAGAAAAAAATTCTGCCCACGTGTTTGTTTCTTCTCCATGGAAGCTGCTATTTTGAAAAGTACTTGTGCCTGTTATAAGTGATCCGGAAATGACATTAATATTATTAAGCAATCAAAGTCCCATTTAGAAACTTTTAGCGAAGTTTTGTCAAATTGTGTTTGGTGCACACCAATTTCTGTTTGAAGACAGATTACATCTTGCGGCTTATCCACTGACAACCACTTTGGCGTTGATGCACGCCACCCTAACTTTACTTTCTTCGCAGAATCTGTTACCATTCTTTTAATTCCTGTCTTATTTCTTCAGCTCTCTTTAAAGCTTATTATTTTGATTATTACTATTATTTTTACATTACACATAACTTGATTAATAATTCGGATAATGAAAGAAGCATTTTTTGGCAAAAAAATCAGCTCACCCAGAAGCAGTAGTCGAAAGAAATGACTCTTAGCGTAGGCAACGAAAATAATAATGTAAATAATTGATTACAATATCAGACTAAATAGTCCCTTCATTCAGCAAAACACTGCAGGCCAATAGTTCCTTTAGGACTGCGTCATACCGCTCCTAGCTTGAAAACATGCGGCGATATGGCGTGGTACAGAATCATAAGAGACGTCTAATACTATCCTGCGGAAGATCATCTCATAGCTTTGCAACTGCCGCTGCAGATCGCTCATATCGTTTTCCGTGTACGGGTATGCAGATCGCTCATAGCCGTACACATGTTCAATGTGTGACAATGGGAGAGCTGGTGGGCCAAGAAAGGGTATCGATAGCATGGAAGCAGCCCAGAAAAACCTGTGCTCTATGTGGGTGGGCTTTATTTTGTTGGAAAATGGGCCACTATAACCGCTCCATGAAGGGAAGCCTAATCTCCTGAACGTACCCTACCGCTGCGCCATCAATGATTGCGAAATGACTACCCGCGGAGACCGAGAAACGTAAGAGATAGTTTCCCACATCTTGGAGCGACCAATCCTGGCGGTATGTCACTCAATAACGAAGTTCAGATTTGTGTGCTGCCCAGTGCTTCTCCATACTCGAAATCGATGGTTATCCGTGTCTAGACAAAAGCTGGATTCCTCACTAAATACGTTTCGTTACCCAGTTCACAGCCGTTCATACCACCCGATCCTCTCTTCTGGTAGTCCGCCTAGGTCTCCCAGTGCCTTCTCTGCTTGTGTGTTCCCTCAAATCTCCACTGTTTCAACACCATCGCACAGAACAGTCGGAAAGGTCCAGGTGGGATGAATTCAACGGAGCAATCAGTATGCCTCACGCAGCACAACGATATGACCTCGCTCAAACTCAGTTGTTGTTGTCCAATCATTTGTTCAAAACTAAGTCGAATGCATCGTCGAGGCATGCTGAGGACTCGAAGAGACCTGCACTCCACAATCACAAAGCACAAAGCGGTCATATATCATCCGTTGACATGACCACAGCAGTAGCGATACTTAAAACCCCTGGTGGCAAGTTCTCAGCGGGCAATTTAAGTCCAACTGCAATCAGTAGCACAACTACATGTGACGGTGGCTTACACCCAGTTTCGTCGTTCCAGGATCATTCGTTCTGGCTGTGCTAATTTTTTTTGGCCGTGGGTTTATATAAAAATGCACTTTATACGAACAACGAACAAGTTGTAATAGGCCTACAATTAAATTATTGAACGCAAATTTATTATTACTTTATTTTGAAATATCAAATAATTGACTTAGGAAATGATTTTTACTTCCTCTAATAAAATTATTTCTATGCTAGAATGCGAATAAATAATCGAAAACGAATGCTCTAGAGAGTAATATCTTTAGAGTAACAACCAGTGCACTAAAAGTAGACACTGTAATTTTTTTTTTGGTGGGGGGGGGGGGGGAGCGGCCGATGGTTCGGATAATCGATCTACTAGTATTTTGTTTTCTGCTTATCGTCGTCTTTTCACTTACCCTTTTCTTTTTATCTTTGATGCCACTGAATCGCATACTTCGGTAATGAGTCTTGAGATTGGCTTTTAGAGCTGTGGTCATTGTGGGTCTTGCAATAAACGGCAATGACATGTTATAGTTGAAATTCAAGAATTCGGGATTCTTGACTGGATTGATCAAATATACTCTGAAACAAGGAAAAGTTTCTGTTAATAGTTTTAATATTGAGACACAACTTTTTCTAATAAAAGGACATAAGGCTATACCATAAACCAATAACGTATTGCAGCCTACTTTACAGGTTCAACTATAAATATGCATAGCTGGTCTGAAAGGAAAATGGATCTAGATACTTCGAAAGCTGTAGATTTGAAAGAATTATTAAAAAAAGTAGCATTTATATATTATTTCTTACAAATTTGTCATTTTTCTACCTGCTTTATTTAGTCTTTTAAATGTCTGATCATAAACAGTTCGGCTTGAATAGAATTGAATGAAATAACAATGTTCTTGAATGATAGATGTAAAATAAAGATAAACTTGGCAAATTGTATCTCTAGGTTTTATGGTAGGGGTAATTTATAAGTTTGGAACCAGATAAATGCTGGGAAAATCATGAAATTTCACCAAAAATTAGACTACATTACATCAATTAAAATTGGTCTTAATACAAGACTGAATTAAAGTATTATCTTTCTCAATATTAATCTCTTAATAATATCTCTCTTAAGGATAAAATATTTTAATAAAAAAAAAAAATGTGCAGCCGGAAATATCAAGTTAAACACGAAAATCTTTCCACAATTTAATGATTTGTTTCATGTTTCACGTGACTCCTCCGCTGGTTACTTCGCATAATCCAACGACAACTGCTAATGAACAATTGAGATACAGTAAAACCCCAGTTAACCGAACTCGGGTCAACCGAAACCCGGGTTATCCGAAACGCATCCGAAAATCGCAAATCCAAGCAATAATACTGTACAGCACGGAAATAATTCAAGGGCGAAATTAAAAAAAAATAATTAACAAACAAAAATGACTTGAGTTTTTTAAATGAGTAATTCATCTGCTACAATCTATTAAGTATAGAATACTGTACATTGATGTAGCCTGCTATAATCCTAAAAATATAATTTTAACTAATTAATAAAGAACATAAGTGACGTGCCGGCGTGGCCGAGCGGTCTAGACGGCGGTCTGCCGGGTGGCCTATATGTCGGACACCTGGGTTCAAATCCCAGCAAGGGCATGGATGTTTCTTTCTTCTTCTGTGTTTCGTCCGTTTCTCCCCTGGAACTTACAATTTCAGAGTTATTTAGGTAGAGATGAGAATCTCGTCCCCCTTTGACTAATGTAGCCTCTTCCTGACGTTGTCGGGTTGGGATAGCGCGTGGTCCGTAGTTGGCCGATTCGCGATCAAAAAAAAAAAAAAAGAACATAAGCGTAGCAATCAGAGATTTTTGAATTCGTTTGGCCTTCAAAACCTTTCAAAAATACGTAGTGTAATCCCAATAAAAATTACTGCAGCTGTATTAGATGTTCATGGCTTCCCCCCCTCCTTCTTTAGTTCGGTTAACCCCGGTTTTACTGTAGTTAGATATAACAATATTGAAGTGAATAATCAAAGATCTTACAGGAAACATATCAGATAGTGACTCGATTCCACCAGCGATGCAATGGTTTATAATTTCGAATGATTTTCATTCAATTACTTTTTAAGCCAGCGCAGTGAATGATGGGAGTAATTTATTGTTTGGTAATTATGCTCATTTCAAATTGAATACTTAACAAACCATACTGAAGTCATCGAGAATGATCCAAGCTATAGGCTCAAAAAGTTTCTTTACGGTTCAATAGAAAAAGAAAGAAAAATATGATATGCACATGTTTTTAAATCCTAATCCCTGATCTTTTCTGATTTTATTTTTGTCTTCTTCTTATTAAAAGTTGAAAACCGCTATGTTTACTGTTCCTACGAGGTAAGGTACTATATACTCATCCGCATTAGACTCTCCTATTGGCAGCAATAAAAGAACATGTGTCGATTCTGTGCCCTATATCTTTAACACTATATTGATTTCATCTTCTCATATGTCTTATCATTTAGGATCATAAATAGGATTATTACATTAGTAGTATGTCTTTTTTCTTATTTTATTTCTGCTAAAGGATTAGATTACTTACTTTTTATGTTTTAGATTTTCGTAAAGTATTTGGAGCAGCAAAACAGCTGCATCATTCATAAAATTCATGGCCCCTTCCAGAAGTTGCATATCAATTCGAAACTTCAGCTTCCTCAGCGTCTACGAAAACAAATTTGGATTATAGATGTAGAATCTAAATCAGAGTTGAAGGCAATTAGAGACAATACTCGTGTATATGATTGCTACAAGTTAGTATTACAGAGCTTGAGAAGGTGTTTTCTATTAAAAAGTCAGAATGAGAACTAAAAAATTAAAAATTCTAATTAAGTAAATCCTTAAGAGTAAAGTTTAGGCAAACACGTAATCCATATTCGCAAATTTCTGACTAGCAATTCTACATCTGAATTTCTACACTTGAATGATTTCAGGAACTGCGATCGGTTATGCTTGAACTTCATCTGACGAGAACAGGTTTTGAAATTGGAAAGAGTTCAGTGATTGCTGAATAAATTATGAGCCACGTCACCAGATATAAGTTAGACGTATGTGTTTGTGTTCGACCTGGCATACACACTCACAAGTCAGTCCTTCTAGGATGAATCTTAAACTTGGCGATAACAACACTGAAGGTAGCAGATGATTTTTACCCAGATCTTACAGGTATCCTAAATCTTTACTTATCCTTATATACAATGTGATCGTTCGTATTCAGCAAATTCCGAACATTCGGGAAAAACATTTTTTTAGTTTTCTTGCAAAAAAAGGTTGATTTCGCTATTGAAATAAAACTACTAACTGGGCAACATTTTGCGATTTGCTAATTCCAATTTTCGTTTCCGTTAGGGTAAGAAGATGGATCATCTTTTTTTTAAAGCAAATTCAAGTGGCACCATTGAACTATCAAGATTTTCCTTAAATATACTTCTTTTGCAACTGACAGTCAACTGGTAAAACTTCTTTGAATAATTGCTGATTGTAATTTAAAATAAATTCACTACGAAGTTATTATGCGGATCTTTCAGGAAAATATACTGATGGAAATTGAAATCCCAATACCAAGACGGAGTTATGCTAGGTGAATGAAAATTAAATAGAATATTTGTTTACACGAGTTTTTACATTTATACCTGTTTCAACGTCACAATTCATAAGACGCATTTTCCATTAGACACGTGTGGAGTTGTTCTTAAGCATTAATGTCGCTGTGAAAGGATGTGGTAACGGGTGCTACGACTAAACAGAATGCCTGAAGGCGACAATGATCTGCAAATTGGCAATTAACCCACTTTGAACGAGACCATGTGATAGGCCTTCGAGAGGGTGGATTTTCATTTCGTGAGATCACTGCAAGAATGGGCCGAGACGTTTCCACCGTGCACACTGTTTGGCAGCAATGGTCCCGGGAAAGCACTACTACCAGAAGACCGGGGTCCCGGCTTTTCCGATCCACTGATGATCAGCTCATTCGCCTCTGCTCTCTGCGACCAGTGGCGTGTTTGCCGCTCACTCCTCCCACCGCTCAATTCATCTTCAGTGATGTTGCGCAAGAGTGTATTGGAGGTCAGAATGGAACTCTTGTGATATTCAAGGACGAGAACCGTTTTGATACCAGTGATGGAGGTATATGGGTCAGGAGGAGATCTAATGAACGCTTGTTGGCAGGCTACATACCGGACATTGTGGTATAGAAGATTTTGTATGATAATAGGAACC
The DNA here is from genome assembly GCA_023159025.1 of Thereuonema tuberculata. NCBI lineage: Eukaryota > Metazoa > Arthropoda > Chilopoda > Scutigeromorpha > Scutigeridae > Thereuonema > Thereuonema tuberculata. The sequence goes on along the minus strand of JAFIDM010000001.1, from coordinate 113,691,773 downwards.
CCCGCCCCTCCCGTGGTAGTTATCCCTACCAGTTTACATCAGAAGGTTAAATCGAAAGTTTACATCAGAATGGTGATCGAACCTGTTCAGCCGTTCATGAACGCTATTGAGTGGATGCCTGTTTCAATAGGATAACGCTCGTCCCCATACGGAAGCTGTAATAATCTTCGAGATGTTTACGTGTTACCGTGGCCTGCAAGATCGCCAGATCTTTTTCCAACAAAGCAGTATGGGACATGAGTGGACGACGGCTCCGGGCTCTTCCGCAACGGCCACTGTCGATCTAACCGTACAAGTGCAGCAGGCGTGGTACACCATCCCACAGGATGACATCCCACACTTCTAGGATCGGATTCGTCCCTACATTCAACGTGGTGATGACTACAATGGGTATTGAGATCAACGATATTCAACTTTCATATGCTGCAGCAAGCCATCATGCGAGTTGTCATGTTGAAACTGCTGTTTCAATGTAATAACTCATGTAGACAAATATTCTGTGTAATTTTCATTCACCTAGCATAATTCCGTATTGGTGCTGGGATGCCCATTTCCATCCGTGTAAAAATTTTAACTTTTTTCACTTCCACAGAATAAAGCCAAATGTAATGTTAAGGATACATAGCAGAAAAAGGGATTTCGCTAAAGATCGAATTGTAGTGGAAGACAGACGAATTTCTCGAATTCAAGCTTTCGTCGAATGTTTGAAAATGTACAAAGAGTAAAAACTGAAGTGGGTCGCGGTCGAGACGGAATAAAACATATTTGTAAACATTACAGAATTACTTGGGGTTTTTAGATAGTCAGTTTCAGTTTTGTCAATCAGGAGTGTTACTATATTTAAATATGGAAAGTCCCATTTCCACCAAATGCTAAGACACAGAAAAAAACTCTAACACTGCTGAAATACTCATCACTAAACCTAGCCAATGATTTTAAAACAGAATCCTTAGGGGGTAAAAGTGAAAATGCCGTAAATAAAAAAAAAATAAAAAAATAAAAAAAAAAGATAAATTTTCTTAAATTGAACTTATTGGGCATCCATATAATTATACAGATATGTTTTCTATTATACCGGGTTAATATTCCAGGTCCCCTAGTACAAATCGGCAACTTTGTAATATAACAAGTGGATAAATAGTTGACATATCCTATCAACGTTTCCTTTAGCTAATAATTTAAGCCCCACACTGATTATTTTTAGTGGTTCAATGATGCTCGAAAGGCTACAAAGTTGACGAAAGTTCCTTCTGAAGAGATGCTTGTTGTTTTCCAATCCTCTTGGTAGGAATATATTTGTCTTCTCTTCGTCTAAGAGGGAAATAATAGGAACTAGCACGAACTAGTGTCTTATAATTACACTACTACTCCTGCAGTCAAGACCAGTTGCTTCATTCACTGATTCAGGCTGGATCTATAAGAAATACTGGGAAGTTCCATCAAAACTTTGAATTTCATTTTTCTTCTTGATTTTTGTTGTTTTCAGAATGTTAATGGACATGGCTTGGCGTTAATCAATATTCGAAATGCTGAATCTGATTAAACTTCGATTGGTATTACGTCCTAAAACTTAATAATACAAAAGCGATCAACTTCAATCAAATAATCTACTGTTACCCTGGCTATTATTCTCCAGTTCTTCTGTCTTTCTACGCCACTCGTACTCTTAACCAAAGTAGGAATATTCATATCGGGATAATAAATACGTAAAATTTCTACAACAGCAAATCCATCTGCAATGTCCCTTGAATAGAAAAGAAAATAATGCTTAATTATCTTTAATGATGTGCCCTTAATAAAAGATTTAGTAATGTTATAAGCCTAGAAATTGGTTACAATTGAGGAAAGTATTCTCATTCTATAAACTTATGGTGTAGCTAATACTTCCTGTACCTATTACACTGGTGCCTCGATATTACGCGTTCCCTAAGATCCAAAAAATTAGACAGCATTGCACACCAGACCGTGTAGGACACAACCCTTTCTGCTACTTAGTTCTTACAACATGGCGGCCAGTGTTTATCAACTTACCATTTACCTATTTCAGTGCATATATTTTGAAGATATACGAGACAAATCTTTCAAGAAAAGCTTTTGTTTAGTGTGTTTTGAAGTTTTTTAAACAATAGTGATCAGCATTAGACTAAGTTTATACAGTAGCAAGTACAAAGTACTGCCATGGCCAGCAAAAATATCGCAAATAGAAAGAACTAATTTTGAATGTTCTATTAACGGTCAATTTAATTCGGGAGCTCACAATAAGATAAAACAAAAGCGGTAGGATTTGAAGAGGCCAAATTGAGACACAGTCTGTCTATGCTTTGCCAAATCCCCTTATATTGAGTTAGAAATTCATTTAGCGTGCTGCAGAATCATCCGGAAGAAATCCTTCACCTTTATTGAGAATCGGACTTTTAGAGCACAACAATCCCTTCGTCTCTATTCTTAAAGATTTGGTCAATCAAGCAATTGTCAGAAGAAATTGAAAGTTAGATTTTAAAATCTGATCTTAATGAGGAGGATTTTAAAATCTGATCTTAATGAGGAGGATTTACTATTGAAATCTGCACACACACATTCATCTAAAAATATTTAAAAAATTTTTTTCTTTAATATAATTCAAAGAAGATGGTGGATATGATCCAATGTATATTATGGTTTCTTTCATTAGACTCAAAATGTACGGGGAAGACTCAAGAAAATCAGAAGGCACTATTTTCAAATGATTCCGTTTGACTTCTCAATGAGGGATGAAAAAATATCCTTGTTTTATTCGGATTCGAATGAGATCTAAGCGATACTAGACGGATGAATCTTAATATAAAACACCAATAACATAAAGACTATGTAGAATTAATGTAGATGAAATGTAAAATTAATAATTTCTTTAACAGAATTCATATATTCGAGTGGAACGCTGAATTTATTGCTGATGTATTAAATCTAAAATTAAGATATTTTATTAATAAAACAATTTCAGATACAAACAATTTCTGTAATTCTATAATAAACGCACATAAAATGTACCAAAATCAAAGCCTAAAAATAGCCTGTAACAAAAAAATTCATGAAAAATTTACTGCCGATTTTTTTGCTCTAATTTCCAGTCAATAATAACTTAGTTTAAATTAAGTGGTTATCATTCAAAAATATGCAATGCAAATAAAAGAAATAATTCTTTTTTATTAGAATTATCACGGACTCCATTAAGAAGAATCTAAAGTTTTGTGTTATTCTCTACGACGATCCTATTCAAAATTAAATTATTTTCCCTTAAGTCTTTAAATCTGTCAGCCTAAATTATATCTTCTGATGATGTTTTATAACTAGTTACAATGAAAAATAAATCAGCAAAATATCAAATATTTCGTTTCTACAATTGACGGTGAAGTCTCACCATTTGGCATTCCTTATTTTCACTGATAAGCCTAGATTTCGAATCCACTGTAAAACTTCTCTTGGAACCTGTGACATCGCTGAAATAAAAATGATACTTTTAATTTCATTTTTCGCTTTAAGAAAAACAATTACTATGAAATGTATTACGCATAATCGAGACGAAACAGATTCTCAAGATTCGTCCTGAACTTCCCGTAGTTAGGTTCAAAAATTCTAAGGATCGAGGTTAAGAATTGAATGGCATCTGATTGGTAGATAAAGCACCAATCTGAAATTACTAAAAAGATTATTTAAATATTTTAAGGGAGAAAAATAATTCTTCATTATTCTATTATGTAAGGTTTTATAAATTTTAAAAAAGTAAGAACTTCTTTAATTAATTCTTGACTTATTAATCAAATTCAAAATATTCAAACATTATTCCGTACTTTCCAAAAGACGAATTCTGGCAATTGCTAAAAGGCGGATGCCCAATTTTTTTTGTTTACATTTCAACTGCTGGTTTCGAGTCCGGAAATAGCAAAGTGTTAATTGAATCTCAGCTTCGTTTCTGAATTTTTATTAAATAAAGAAATTTCTTACTTGATTTTACAGGAATGTTGTATATTTTAGCGACACATATCGTCTTAAGACAGAAGTAATTTATCAGAAATTGTCGGTTGTTCGGAGACTGTAGACCTTATGAATGTATAACATGCAATAAATAAATAAATAAATAAATAAATAAATAAATAAATAAATAAATTTATTTATTCCTTCATTATTAATGTTGTCAATGTATTGAACTGTAATGTAAGCGTAAAGGAATATCACTTTAATAGCTTTCATGAAGTGGATAGATAAGATAAAGCTGACAGTCACAGTTTTATAATGCTAACCACAAAATTATTAAACGCTGTCAGTAATGGGACACCGGAGTTCGTTCATAAATTAGGAGTTAATACGTTACCGTCAATTCTCGGAGCAACACATGACTCTTTATAATAATATGATTTCAAAACCCATACAGACAATACGATTGAGCACCATTCACGTACAAGAACCATTTACAGATAATAATGAATCCGGAAGGTAGACGAAAGATCGAAAGCAATTCTTTGAACTTTTAATCATGATATTCGTGATTGAAATTTCGAACATATTGGTCACTTTATGCAAAGGACAATATTCACCTTTACTGAGACCAGTCGGACTCTATGAAACAGACTTAACTGTCCAACTCTGATGATCAAAAATTTAATCTTCAGTAAAGAGCACTGTATGATCCTTTGTTCAACTGTGACATTGTCTGGACCAGTACATACACTTCCTCTTTTGGCATGTGGCAAGAATAAAACAAAACAAAACAACGATGAGCATAAAAGCCATCTTAATGAAGATTCCGATACACAGAAATTTCCTATCGTTCTAATGAGGATAGAGATCAGTTAAAGCAATATTATTTGGTAATGTCGAAGAAGTCAATTCTCGTGCGTTTTTCTTAAGTTTCATTGACTCAGTATTATTTATAGCTTGATAGTGTGCCATTGCGTCTGGCTGTAAAATCGATATTCCGTAAGAAACGAAAATAAAACTACATGTTCGGCAATAACATGCTTACGACGAGAATTACAAAACAAGCAATTACTTAGAGAAAATATTTTCTTCCGTGTTACTGTTTAAAAGTTTACTTAGCTTATCTGAAAAACGCTGTTTTTATTTTTTAAAAAATATATCTTATCAGTCTTAAATAGATTAAAAAAATTGCTCTTGATTTTATGATTATTTTAAAATTAAAAAAAAAATCCATTGCTTTACCACTATTTCAAATAAATCATTGTATCTCTAAAATTTACACACACACACACACATAAATAAACATTTTATAGTTAAAGAACATAAATCAAAATGCACAAAATTAGGAGTCGCACCCTGAGCTCTCATCGACGGGAATCTGGGACAGCTGTTTCAGCCTTAAACTAAAAACTTTTATCGTTATTAAATTTATTGTATTAATATGCAGACAGTATTTTTTTTCCTTTTTCAACTTGTTTTTCCATTAATTATTTTTCTTTTTACATTAATCAATATTAAATAAAATTGATCATTAAATATCAAAAAATATTTTATTTATCTCGCTATCATCAGTTCAATATTAAAAAAGCAAACAAACAAAAACAATTTAATGCGAGGATAAAAGCAGCATCTCGAAGTGATGTTGATACGACGCTCTGATTGGTGTGATTTTAATTGACTTCGTTTACAAAAATCGTCGTAAATAAAATTGTATAATATTATCAGCCATTTTAAAATAGATTAAATAATTTTTAAACAATATTAAATAATTTTTAAAATATATTAAAGCTAATTCTTATTGTTTTATGTAGTTGACATTTTCTCGAATGGCGTCTACTGTACCGTTGAAATCGTCAATACGAGACCGATTGAAATTTTTATGTCAAATAGTGGCGATGGTATCAAATTTACATAAGATTCGTTGAAAGGATGGTTTTACTATGAAAGATCTATATTGAAAATTTCTAATGGATTGATTATTGAAGTATGAATTTTGAATTTTCTCCAGTGAAAGAGAATGTCTCAACCTCCTCGGGAAGTCTTACAGTGGATTCAGAATTTAGGTTTATCAATGAAAATAAAGAACGTGAAGTGGTGAGGATCTGATGAATAACATTAAAAACATTTTTTATTTCTTGATGGTTTCAGATTTAGGATATGGATACAAAGCATTTTTACGGGGTTTTTTTTTTTTTCCGAAGCATTGTTCATGAATGTAAAAGATCTGGTAATTTTTCAATCTCAAAGGGCCTACGATGGTTGGCATTGGGCAAACTTATTTACAATTCAACTTATATTTAATAATTTTATTAATAATAATTAACAGAAATTCAGAAATAAGATATGGTATCTTAAATTGGTAGTTATGCAGAAAACGGAACTATTGAAATAAGTTGAACATTCGTTATCTTGTAACGATTCGGATATACTTAATTAATATATTCATGGAAATCCCTATTCTTTTGTCAAATTTAAAAATATAGGTAGTATTTTTTGGCAGGACTGGGCGAACGTAGTGAAGTTACATTGTAAAACATTTGACGGAGGACAAAATATCTATGGCGTCCATCGTAATTTAATTAGTTGCCGGCTTTTACTAGGGGGAGGGGTTGTTAATTGCCACGGCCGAGAGGGTTAGTTTCAGTTGATTTCGGAAGTGTGTGTGAGGAGGGGAATGAACATTTGAAATTTTTGAATAACCCTCGCATAACATTTGAAAGATAGTTGTTAATAACCTTCAATTTGAACAGTCGTACTTCACTTGTATTCATTCACAGTTCTTTGAAAGAGACCCACCTAAATTTGTAAATTTCCTAAAAAAAATAGATAAAAGAACAGAGTTAACGTGATTATGATATTACTAACAAGGGCTTCCGATTCGTTTGGGTTGCAACATAACGACAGTTGTTGATACTACTTAACAAGATCACCTACCTTTAGATACGAGCGTCCCGACTTACGAGTATTCCGAGATACGAGCAAGCCTTCGAGCAAATTTTTGCTTTGAGATACGAGTAAAGATTTGAGATACGAGCGCGCTTACAGACGACACGTGCCTTACTCATTTCCGTAAAATTTTGAAAGGGAGACAGAAACAAATCTCCCTCGATAGGTATTTAGTTAAAAGGCCTATGTCAAGTGAAAGTGAGGGTAGTCGTGAGAAAAAAATTAAGAAAAGTAAAGAATACAAATAAAAAAAAAGCAAAAAATAAAATAAAATAGAAAAGTAAAAAAAAATACGTAAGCTAAGTTAATTCTAAGTTTATATAAGTTACGTAGTGTACGTGTAAGGTACGATACCGAATCAAGTGTCTTATGTACGTGCCAACTCTCTTCCCTCCCTCCGCACATGCCGCCATTAGCAATTACTACTATTGAAAACCTGAACTCTTAAGCACTCTGTGCTTATCTAAGCGTAAACTAAGCGATGTTTTTATTGTAAATTAAAATACCAAACAAATTTGCTAAGTATTAATTTCACTTTATTAATTGTTATTTTCTTTATGTATTTACTTTTATTTATATGATTTATTTTGGTGAGTTACAAATTGAAGAAGGACTGAATTTTTTTGTTTTATCAAAAATTAAACAAAAATTCTTCTCTTTGGTAAAATTTATTGGCTCTGAATAAAACGTTTTATATTCATTATAAATAAAAAAATAAGTATTTTGAAGCCAATGTAAAGGGAAAAAGGATATTATTACTTCATATGAAACTTCGAATGCAGAATACTATATAATGTTGCTTTACAGTCTGTAGATCCAATCATTTCACTGATTTTCTATTGAATCTGTCAATTGTTTGTAATTATTTTCCCGGAAAATTTCACTGCTGGGTAGCCCGACTATAAAAACGAAATTCATCCTTAGCAAATACTGAGAGAGGCCGCTTCAATCTTTAAAAAACCAAACGGATTGCTGGCCACCGTTGCATCGTTGTCTGTTGCTGCTGCCTTTTCCCCGCCTTACAATAAATTCAAGTGAGAACAGATATAATGTTTAGCTGATGTTGTGTCGGAAAGCTCTAACATGCCTGTCTAACATCTTGAAATACAGTCAAACCCCGCTTTTCCTGAAATAACGTTTTCCTGTCATTTACAACATTTTTTCCTCGGTTCAATTTTCCTATTATTAATAATTTTTTTCCCCTGTTTGATTAATATCAAACTTCCCGCAATTTACGTTGTTTCCGCTAAACAGAGTAAAAAAAAAATGGCGTCCAAACCATATATCGATTGTCTTGACACTCGATGTCTTCGTTCAGTTTCGGCTTCATTCTTGTTACTCATCATTTGACACTAACTTTCACCGTGTGATGTTGTATTGCAAAATGTTGTTGAGAGTATAAAACATTCTGTTACCATGTGTTTTTCTCATGAATACTACGCTCAAGATGATTCCAACAAGAGTAGATATAGTTGTAGGATTAGACTGTAAGAAGGAATCTTTCTGCTACGGAAGGAGCTGATTCAATTTTTGATAAACTGTATGAACTAGAGAAGCAAAGAGAAAGCTTGAGACATAAAAGATGTAAACAGTTAAAAATATCAGACTTCTTTTGTAAAAAGAACTAGTGTTTCGTTTGGAATATGTGTGTAAGCCTTATATTTTGAGGTTTTTAAAGTGATTAAAATAATGTGCAAGATAATTTTACTTTTCTAAATTAAATATTTAATATAGTCCTGTGTGTTATAAAAGTTCCAAACACTGATTACAAATCATTCTATGTATTGAACATTGTATCCTTAATGTTCTTGTTATTGTAAACTATATCCCATAATTTACACTTTCCCTCAATTTACACCATTTTTTCAGAATCCCTTGAATAATGTAAAAGAGGGGTTCGAATATAATTTGAAAATAGTGGAAAACATTTCAAATTGCAGCCTTAGCTTTGCTGTGCAATGTCTGTCGGTTTTTTGCTTATAGCTACTTGATCCTCTGTCGCCATGTTTCTTCAATCTTTGTCACGTGCACCTCCAGGCATGATTAATAGTAGTCTATTGGCCATTTCCTTAAATGACAAACATTCTTTTGCGATGGGAATTATAATTCTCACTTTCGAAGTTTACTGTTAATGTGTCACTATGCAATGATTATATCTCACCATATACCTCCAGAAATCTATTATTTATTTGATACTACAAAAGCTATTCCCAATAACACTAATTCTGGATGTCATCCAACAGCAAAAATTTCAGAAGCCATTTGATTCCGGATGAATATGACATGTCTTTTCTAGCATATAGCCTAAAAAGGCAAGTTTTTAAAGTACATGGACTTATTCAGTATATCGAAAACGAAAAAAAATTAATCAAACAAACAGCAAGCTAAAAGGATTTTTTTGAATATATTTCCTTTAGCTATATCATGTTCAAATAAAAAAATTAAAAAAACTTGTTATAAAAGTTTGAATAACTTTTTGTATTTTTAGGGATTTAGCTGATGGTCGAGCAGTGGCTGAAATTCTGAGTATTTATTTCCCCGAAGCCAATATGAAAGTTCTGGTTAACAGTCGGAGAAGTAAAGAACGACAAAAAAATTGGCAATTACTGCTTCAGGTAAATAGTTTCAGTATTATTAAGTTTAAATTTGAATGACAATTCACGTTAAAACGATACTTTGAAGTCATCAGCTCTGACAAGTAAAAGGCACGATAGCGTCACCGAAGTTGCCGGTTAAGACCATGTGCATTTGAAAGATCTTCCATAACTAAGTCAACCAGCAAAATTGTAGCGGCAGCAGTCAAGAGTATAGGAGCTTTGAGGGGTCAAAGTTAACATGGTGGCCTATGGGAAATCATTTGTTAAGTCACTGCAAGAGGCTTATAAGTAGCCTGCAACCATAGATAAGGATGAGACAGACACAATAAACAGATAATGCTTGGAAAATAAACAGGAAATTGTTATTTATAACCTTCAAATCAGATACAATCGATGTGAAGTTCAGAGAACAGAGCATGCCGAAGGCAGATACTCTGTTCACTGACAAGGTAAAGGGTAACGACTGCATCACCGGAGTTGCCGGGCAAGTGGAACCTTTCCTGAAAGCTTATCCCAGTAGGAGTTCACTGGCAGAGTTTGCCGGGCAGACAGCCAGCAGGAGAGGAGGAGGAGACTGTCAAGTCCGGGAACAGGTCAGTCTGCCGGACACACGCAGAGCACCTCTTTCTGCTGCCTCTCACTTCTCTTTTTTCTCTTTGCCTCTCCACATCTTTCTCCTCTCTCACGCACCTTCTGAGTGACAGAAAGGTTCTCACACCGAAAGGTACTTTTTCTTGTTATGTGTAAAGTGTTTTTCCTTAAATGTGCTCACTGTTCAAGAGTATCTGCCTTGCAGTGAAGAGTATCTTGCAATGACTTACAAGGTTTTCCCATAGGCCACCATGGTAACTTTAACCCCTCATAGCTCCTGCACCCTTGGCTGTCTGCCACTACAATTTGGCTGGTTGACTTAGTTATGTAAGATCTTTCGAATGCACATGGTCTGAACCGGCAACTCCGGTGACGTTACCGTGCTCTTCACTTGTGAGTTCAATTGAATAGAGATTGGATTTTTGTTAATCCCGAAGTGATCTAAGATACATTTAAACAATCTTGTTTATTCTTATCAGGTAATGAAAGCTGTAAATCTGCGAACCAGTCGCCGACTTGTAGAAGGAACGATGAATTTTATGAATGATGCTGCTGTTATTTTACTACAAAATCTCTATGAACAATTATCCACGAAAAGGTAATTTATTTTTAGTTATTTTTTGCTTCAAGTTATTTTGTAGTTTTGTTTTACGGATAACATAAACGTGAAGCGTTTCATTTAGAAACTGTTTGGAAAATTAAATTTGTGTTTTATTCTAAGAAACAAAAGCAAAATTTAACGTCCATAATAATTTATAAATCAAGAAAAAAACCCACAAATGGACAGTAAATATGCTTTCGCACACTGAATCCAAGGATGGAATAGCTGTTCAGGATTCCCGTTGATGTTGGCTCAGTGTGCTTAAACATATTTACTGTCCATTTGTGGATTTTTCTTGATTTAAGAATTAAAGTTGTTTACTTACTTTAGATCAATATTCAGTTATAGGAATGTTTCATAAATAAAACAATAAATGCTATTTTAAATCGTTGGAAAGCTTTTTTGTCATTGAAAACTACCTTGCAGAGCATATGATTACTTATTATAAAAAGCACTGATTGTTATTTGTATATTATCTTTGTTAACTTACTTACTGTATTAATGAAAAGTAAATTATTTCTTTGTTTCATGTTATTTCAGCTTAAGAATTCGGAAACAGGAGAGCAACAGAAATTTCACAACTTTCCCTTATCATAAATCCATTCCTTATTACGCTAGACCAACTCTTGCCTCTGCTCTGAAGTCCAACTTAAGGCCATATTGTAAATCACTTCGACTGAGTAATCGCAGAGATAAAAAGAAAAGGGTAAGTGTCTACTAATCCATAGATAGGCTAATCTGGTGAAATGAATTATTCACAATGAATCCATGAATATTATACTAATTTTATGAAGGAAACAAAATTTCCAGTGCGAAATAGCATATTTTCTGATGTTGCGGTAGCGGCCAATGGCATTTATGACTTTTGTATTAACAAAAAGCAGGGCTTTGAGATCCTCGTGCTCTATTAAAATCATTTCCAAAAATTTGTATAATGCTAATGACGCTGTAGGATTATTAGAAATTACAAAGTTTTGTTTCGGTTTCAGAACTAATGGCGCTTTATTACGGCCTTTATTATGGCTTTTTCCAAGTTTTTAAAAACAAATAATTCTTATAAAATTTACAGTTTTAAATGTTGAAATATAATTGTGCAATTCTCCATGGATTTTTACGTGGACGAGCAAAATTTCCTATTTCTAGCTACTGTAAATTTTGAATAAAACGGTTCACAAAATGTGAGATAGTTGGGAATGGAGGGACTCACTTCGTTCATGTTAATTAGTTCTGCATCATCAAATCTTGCATGGAACTGATTTTTACAGAGATATTTTAATAATTGTAAGTTTGGTAACTTAGAAATTTCTTGCAGAATTGTGAAATCTTAGCCAAAGATTGGGAAGGGATTTTGTAAATTTCTCTCTCTCGGTCCACAATCGTCAAATCGATTAGCTACAGATCTCCATCTACTTCTCTCTTCCGTCACTCGCTCATAAATGTGCAGCATCAGCACATTTGTGCATCAGCACTGCAGCATCTTCTTTTATTTGTGTCATTTAGCTCGGCCTTGGCTTTCCCTTCTACCTCACCCTCCAAAATAGTTTTTGTTAAGCAGTTTTGTCTTAGAATGGGTCCTATCATGTGAAGTCTCCTCTTTTGAATAGTCTTCCAAATTTTTCTTTTCTCGTTAGCCTTCTTTAGTATTTCATCGCTACTTATTCAATTTAACCATTTAACTTTTAACATTCTTCTTAGCCACCACATTTCAAAACTTCCAATCAGGCCCACACCTAGGGGGTGCGGGATGCGCCCCCCCCCCCCTTTCTTCAATCATAATGTCCTGATCCCACCTCCATCCCCCGATTCAACTTCCCTAAAACCTCCTTACAGACACTTTCTAAAATTACATATTTTCTATAATTGTTGGAGAAGCCGAATTTTAAAACAGGGAATAACCTCAAATTATGGCTGGCCGAATGGAAGTTTGATAATAGTACAGCAAATAATAACGAAAAAAATAACCTCAACCAGCCGGGGGGCCCCAAGCGGCCGTTTAGACTATCATCCCCCTCCCTCGTGCTGGCCCTGTTCCAATCTTCTCTTCCATAGATGGCCGCACTATATACTTGATAAAACTTGTCTTAAGTCTTGATGTCATAATTTTAGCCAAAAGAAAAATTTTTTCTCTTTCTAAAGTTTCGCTTCTTTTTTTTTTTTTGGCTTGGGTTATTCTAGTCAAAATTCTTCAGTAATTAAGCTTCCAGATACCAAAATTCTTGTTGCAAGAAGTATTTCCAAGTTTTAAATCTAAGACTGCGTTTTGCCATGATTTACTATAAAATATGAATAAATGTAATTTATTTGACATTTACGACAATTCTGATAATTTAAAGAAATTACTTAAGAAAAAAAAGCAAGAATTATTTTGCTAGTTTCTGTAAGCAGTCATTATGAGGTTTATTTTCTCTTCAGTTTATGTTGACGGTTTTCAATTTCTAAATAAACTGTGGGATCCTACATCCGACTATTCAGTTCTGAAACCCGGAAACCGATAAAATGCGCGCCAAGTTAATGTTTGTAATTTTTGTGCACCTGTTTGAGAACAAATACCAAAGATACCCTCATTTCTGCTTATTATTTTTAGGGTTTTTCTTATCTCTTTTCACGTATATCCAAAATCGGTAGGACAAAGAAAACCTGCAGGAAACGCGTATCTTTAAATACTAAATGAATCTAAATATAAGTGTTTTTGCTAATGTTTTGACCAGGTTAACGGAATTCTGGTAAAAAAGCTTCATTTGGCAGTCTTAATAAGCACGGCTGATATTTGATCTCATACTCGTTACAAAATTAGCTTGATTTTCTTAACATTCAATTAAGATTTAAAGAAACAGTCTTTATTGTTCAGAAATTTTTCCTTTTTAGATCCAGGTCATCATGAGTCAGTATTCCCATTTTAACAGGAGCTGGGTGACAGCGCAAGTAGAACACACACGATTTCAAATTCCTATCAATGAGAAAACGTGGAGGGTTTCTCCTCGAGTATCTGCCACAACTCAGACCCTAACCGACGTAATAGATACATCGAAAATGGGCA
>JAFIDM010000001.1:113650602-113678037 GCA_023159025.1 Thereuonema tuberculata | reverse complement strand
ATCAAAATTTAACATCCCAAGTTTCTTCCTTTAAATCATCCCTCAATCAGAAAAAACTTTCCATCAGCCCCAGCGCTGTTCATCTTTTTCAAGATGGCTGGCATCGAAAATAATAATAGTTATTACATTTAATTCCTTTGAAGGTTCTTGCCTTGACAATTTTTTGTCTTCGAGGAAAAAATTCTCCCACGTATCTTTTTTTCTTCTCTATGGAAGCTGCCATTTTGAAACATACTTGCACATGGGGAAAGGGATTCGGAAATGGCGTTAAATATTATTAACCGATCACAGTCACTTTCAGAAACACGGTAAGCTATCAAGGACTTACCAGTGAAGTTTTGTCAAATTACATTTGGTGCAATTTTTATTTGCAGACCGATTATGGCTAGCTGCTCATCAACTGACAACCGCTTTGGCAGAGATTTGGTACATGCCGCCCTAAGTCTGATAAATACGAAATCAGTTTAAATGATGTAAAATTTTGCAGCTCTTGTCGAAATCTACTACCACTATATCTAGTTCACTGTAATCTACAGTGAAGTCTGCCAGAATGTACAGTACAACACTTAAGCAATATGCAAGAACAGGAAATAAATTTAGCAATAATTTCAAATCTTAGAAAATGTCGCGAATTCAGTTCTTTTAGTATAATTAGGAATCCTAAAGGAAAACTCCTAACCTAATACACAAGGGCATGCTGATAATTTTTGACTCCTCAGTTACACTTTCGCAGATAGTTTGAGAAAGCATCCAGAGATACACCAATGTGAACACTAGTATTTGACTACAGTCTCAAGAATTACCTTTACTGGGCAACAGGATCCGGCTGAGCAGTAACAATAAAGGATCCGGCTGAGCACATGGCGGCATCGATGGATGTGCAGTTGAAGTAGCACTATGATGCTCTTCAGAAGCTAAAACTCCACGTACCACCTCATCTGCCGTAAAGCCCAGATATAAACCCAGCGATTTTTTTTTTTGGCTTCCAAAGTTGAAGTAACACCTGAAGGTCAATCACCTACAGCTCTGATTCAGAAGTTGAGGCTCCTGTTCGAGATTGGTTCCGCCTCTGCTGCTCCGATTACGCCAATAGGATGACAGAACTAGTTCATCGTTGGCGCAAGTGTATTGCTGTAGGCGATAACTATGTAGATAGTAACTATTTGGTATTGAAAAGGACATCCCAGGCTTTTATTTATGTTAACCACCTTGTAATGTGCTAATTATTACATATTATATTTATATCGAGGCAAAAATTATGAGCATGCCCTGTACAATCCATGATGTGTACACTTGCTATGAGTTATGGTTAAAATGGGTTAAGTACCTAATAAATTGACAGCTCAGTGTATTTAGCCTCAGACATCTGCCTTAATAGACTTAATTATTTCTGTTACTATTTTAAAATAAAATTCAAAGATCATTAACTATTCAGTGGTAAATAGTCCTTGAAAGTAGAAAAGTATTATTTACAGAGATATATTTTTGTATTTAAAAAATAATGACATGACTGAGACGATTATTTTAGCCAGATTAAAACGGAAGATTTGTTAGAAATTCAAATCCCAAACTCCGATCAGGAATTCTTGTTACCGGATGATTCAGGGACTCTTACGATCCTGTTGCATCAAGTGGCAATTTTTGTAATTCTACTTTGAAAATCAA
Source organism: Thereuonema tuberculata (assembly GCA_023159025.1). Taxonomy (NCBI): domain Eukaryota; kingdom Metazoa; phylum Arthropoda; class Chilopoda; order Scutigeromorpha; family Scutigeridae; genus Thereuonema; species Thereuonema tuberculata. Next base: position 113,676,372 of record JAFIDM010000001.1, on the reverse strand, counting down.
TAAATATTGAATTTAATTCTTTAAGCATAAATTAAAATAAACTATATTTTACATCAAAATTTATTTTTAAAAATTGAAAGGTTGTAGCATTGGATATTATAACAGAAGCAGAAGATTGTTTTTTTTATGATTTTCATTGTCTTGCTAATAATCTAATGTATAAAATAAGTTAATTTACTTTTACTCAATATAAATTTCTAACTTGAAGTTATTGCTAAGTCTTGTCGTATTTTGAAATTACAAATAACATTAAAACTGGTTAAAAATATTAGTGTTTTCAGTGAATTTTTCTGAAATTTAGTACATTAATACTGACAAATATTACTCATAGCAGAGCTATTCATTGGCATTATTTTTAATATGAATTTTACTGTACAATGCTTCAGACATAGTAGACATCGTAAATAGAGCATTTCTGTGGCTTACAACTCTGTACGGGAAAGTGTAATGAAGCTCTTATGGCTGCTTTACATGCTCTTGATAACTTGCCTGAAACCGGCAAGTGGCTTGAAAATCTACCATTTGCCCGAAAATCATGCCTATTGCTCTAAATAAAACAAATTCTAAATTCAGGCAAATATTAGACGCAAGTCGACACCAGCGCTCTGGGCGGCGAGAAATTTTATGTAAAAGCTACGGCAGTGTTAACTTCACGCTGAAATCTGGATATTCTTTGCTCGTGGCTTCAAACCACGGCTTCATTCACTATATTCTCTTTTTTTTTTCCTTTTTCTTTAACTTTGCTGTGAAATGAGTTCAGAATTTATAACATGTCAAAGCTGCAAAACTGTCGCTTCGGTGACCGCAGTTGGAATCGCGATCTCAACGAGAGCAAACGAGACGTTTTCTTCCCGTATAAAGCGATACGACAAACGGCAAGGTTTTGAGCTCGTTGGAGACAAGTTTTCTAGAGCGTGTAAAGCGACTATTACTTTATTCTGTCGGTTTGTCACTATCTCTACAGCCCAAACCACATGTCATACCTTACTGACTCGTAGAGGTGGGGAAAAATACGAGTTCCGGTCTAACAGGAAGTGACTAAAATGAAACATGTAAGAGGTTGCTAAGGTTTCTTTAGTATGGAGCCAGTTCTTTGCCATATTCTATTAGTCACATTCCTTACTCTTTTTGTTTCATTAATTTCAATGGTGGCAGTTTTTATTTGCAGGAAAATTGAATCAAAAATGCTTCTGATTTTTTCCCAAATTAATTTTAAACAATAATAATATATGTTTATAATGTTATGAAAGTTTCATTAATTTATTTTTTTCTTTTTCAGTTGATACACGTCTTTCGATGTCTAGTCATCAGTCCGGAACGAGTGTAGTTAGTGATTAATTGATGATGGCGAAAGAATTTTTCATTTAGTTGTAGTTTAAAGCTAGATCTAATAGTTTGTTGTGGAATCGACGAGGAGGAAAAAGACAGTCATATTTCAATAAAATTCCTTTCCTGTTAATGCATTTGTAGGAAATTTCAGAAATAAATGAAGTTCTTCCTTCCGCTTTTAAAATATCTTGAATCTTAACGATGTCAGCTTTGATTCATTATTTCACCTGAATAAACAAGTAATGGAGTAATTCGTTATTAAGGCGGTGCAATAAAAATGAATTGCATCTTACCAAATTTTTAGGATCTAAAAATAGGTCGAAATCGAAATATCCAATCACCGACGAGACGACCGAAGTAAAGGTGTAAGCAAGTTCTCCAGTATCATTCAACAACTAATGAAACAAGATAATTAATGCTTTTAGACAGTGTCAAAAGCAAAGCGGCCCCATAATATGCACAATTTTGTAAACAAAAGTAGAATGCACTTAACCAGCGTTTAGAATAAACCTAATGAACGCTTACAGCAAACCGGAAGTTGGGGGATCAAAAGTGGTGGCTTCCGACAAAGAGGAAAACGGCGATAGACGTTCCCCCTCCCCCCCCAATATCGACCCTTCTGAACACACTGATGGTAGACAAACGGTTGCTGAGGTATGATAAAAGAAAAACGTATTGAGGCACCGACTTTTGACCCTCCCCCCAACATCCGGTCAGGGAGTGGTCCTAGAGGTCTGATTTTTTTGGACGTGGTGACCTATTTTTTGATGCTGAACACAATGGTGAAGGTTTCATTCTAATGTCTAATCGTTTGGCCACTACAGAGTGAGACATCCAGCAAGTATGAAAGCAAGAGCGGTCCCCTATGTTTTACATGCAAGCTGTAACCTAGGGGCCGCTAAAAATGAATTTCATTTTTTTTTCTTTTCGTGGAATGTCATTGAATATATGTCACTGAATATATGGCTTAGTTTCCATATGGTTCTGTTTTGTTTACAAATTATAGATAAGTGAGAAATTTTTAAATTATCGTAAACTAAAACAAAAATGGAAACAATGTATTATATAGTATGCGCTAAAACAAGCAGTTATAGAAATGGTCCGCTTCTTACTGCGCATGTTCGCCAAGCAACCAGGGTTTGATTTATTTGCTAGTACGCACAAGCTTATTGTAGATGCAGTGCTGAGTATAGTGTTCTCGTAGTAGAAGAAAGTGTCTTTCTTGTTGAATACTAATTTCCGTTAATACGGACTTGGACGTGGAGATGGCCTAATTGTGAAACGCGTTTCAAATCAATATCGTGAGAAGTCACAAGTCGTCGCCCAGTAACACAGCTATGTTACAAGTGGTTGACAAGTTTCGCCACACAGGAAGAGTTTTCGTACCAACGAAAGGGCTGCACAGGTCGGCCAGTTACGGTGACAAACAATATCAATCACGGACGGTTTCTGAACCAGGTGTTATAGTTTCCACAGAGAAGTCCCCGGCGAACATCTTTAGAAATGGGTATCCGTCCGACGTCCGTACGTCGATTGTTCAAAGGATTGAGTGGATTTCCTTATCGAATACAGATTGGATAGCGGTTTGAGCGATGTTGACATTCATGTCCGAGGTGGTTGTGTATTGTGGTTTGAGTGTTGGCTATGTGGCTCCAATGTTCTTGTCTAACATGGTTTACAAAATAATGCCACATTCATCTTGATGGCTACATCAATATACTACTTGTATCCTTAGTTTTCAACGTTCAAGATAGTGGCGTTCTTTCACCAACTGCAGCAACCTCTATTTACAAACCTGTTTGAGAATCTACGTGAACGTTATGAATGTTGTTTGAAACACAGTGGACATAATTTTGAACATATTTTTATACAGTCATCTGTGAGCATATTTATTAAAAGCTCAATCTCCATTTTCATTACTGTTTGTTATGACGCATACTGTATTTGCTATAAACTTAACAAAGGTTGATTTTACGCCAACATTTTATAAACAGAGCCAACTCTCGATTACTCAATATGTAGTTGTGAATGAGAGATTCCAATCATCTTAATATATAAAAATGAATGTTTGTTTGTCCCGTATGCGTTCCTATACCATTCTCAGATTGGGATGAAACTTTGGTGAGTTGTTGTGCGCCCGCCCGCGAAGGTTTCTGAATTAGTAGAACCATTTTACAATATCTGGCGCGCGAGTTTCCGGTGCGACTCGCATTTGCAATGACCATCAACAAAGCACAGAGACAATCGCTACAAGTGTGTGGACTAAATTTGGAAAATCCATGCTTCACACATGAACAGCTGTATGTGGCCTGCTCACGCGTCGGAAAACCACCTGATTTATTCGTGTATGCACCAGACGGGAAAAACAAAAAATATTGTGTATCGAAAAGCACTTCAATAAACAGAATTAAAACAAAAACACTTTCTTTCTTTGAGTAGCGTTGCAACGCATGCCGAGTACAGTTAGTTATACATTAGTTATATAGTTGGCTGTTTCAATTTCCTTTCCTGTGTTGTTCGCCGCCTCTTCGCTTTCTCTTCGGTCTGACGTCATTCCTTAATGGCGTCCTGGGGCAGGCAACAGGAAACCACCCCAGTATCTTTCCCCAGGCATTTCTGGGAATTCCATGTGAATTCCATAGAATTGGACCTGTCTCCGGACAGAATACTATGGATGGATGGATGGATATATATATATATATATATATATATCCTTCCTTATTAGAAATTGTTACAGTGAAATGGTGGTAAAAACACTGCAAAGACATTACTTACTTGTTAGTATTTTCAAACTTAAAGAATTCTGAAAGTGACCGAAACGCTGAGAAAAAATATTCTGCGGATTCTATATTTTTTTTATTGATTATAATAACACACCACCCCTCATATCCACTTCTCAGGAACATTAGATGAATCCTATTACTGAACCTCATAGCGATGACACCCTTAAAAGAAGTCTACGAAGATCGTGACACTGGGTAATTCTGAATGCGCACTACATACAGTATAAAATCGCTTTTATTTAACCAATGCTAAATCATTTCAACAGAGATGTAGAACTGTACAACCCCCTCCCCCACATTAGTCTATCTTTCAGCTACACTAAAATGGGTTCATTCGGACACCCGATGCCAGCGGAGAAAATGGATTCACTCGGGCCCACATGAGGGCGTCATTGAGAGAAATGGCGGACTGGCCGTCCTCTAAGAAGAAAGCAGGACCCTGTAATAAAGAATAAAATGTGCAACGAATTAGAAACAAGAAAAAGGCAATTCTGAACAATAGCATTCTGCTTTATATTCTTAATAAAATCCTTTACAAGGAACTGCTTTTTAATTCAGTAGCAAAATCGAATCAAATAATAATGGGATAATAAGTCGTAAACCCCAAAAACCGAAAGAATTTTTTTTCATTCCTAAAAATCTTAACTTGATTATTATCAAACCAATTATTCAAGCTTTTGTGCATTTATGTAAATTTTAACTAAAGAATAGAAAACATGACAATTAGTAATGGATTAATCATTCCATGTATCTCAACGCCATCTGTTGTTGAAATACTGAACTGATTTTAAACTATTCGTGAATGGATGTACAAAATAATGTGCTGTTGGTGTTTTATGCTAATTCCTTATATTAAAGGCATGACCATTTTATTATTATAAATTAAGACATTAACTTCATTTTTTTTAATTATTAATTTACATATTAACTGATTTATTTTATTAATTTTTTAAATAACTGCTGTCATATGGACTTCTAGCCATGATTAAGTTATGGTTGTTATTATCATATATGACAAAATTTCTTTAATGGCAGCCAGTGTAGGGTATTTTACTTTGTATACATACATACCTGGATGACGTTTTTAGTGAAGAAGCAAGTGTGCATGTCTGAGTGAACAGGTAGATGGGATCCAGTGACGATTGTAACTCCTTTAATAGAATTTAATTCACTTTTTATCCTTCTTTGAAGATCCTGCACCTGAGCATCATCAAACGAGGCTTCCCAGTTCCTAAAAAAATATTACACACAACATTCTCACAAAATATTCATTTTCAGAGGAAAAAAATAGATTCAAATTTAAGCTATCGTTTTCTGGACTTCGATCTTCGTACTGAGGAGGTTCATGAGTTTCGAAAATGTAATATGTTTTCTGTAGCAGTTTTGTGAGGGCTTTTTGTTTGATTTATTTGACATAACTTAAGAACGATAAATTTTATTTAATAGTACGCATTCAAATAATCCAGTTTTGAAAAACTCTTTAAGTGATAATAAACAATCCCGAAGCTATCATTAATGAAGAATATCATGATAAAATGATGGTGTTAGACATCATTTGAACAAGCGCCAAAATTCGACTTGGAGATATTCGTATAAACGTAAAAGCTTATGTAGTAATTCACTTTTTTTTTATGGAATGAAAAGTGTTAAGGGATAAACGCACTTCTCCAACTTCCGTTATGTTTCCGTAACGTAATTGCTTTAGTGACGTTGTTACGTATTCAGGGTCACCAGCATTGAGCCTCGTAAGACGTAACGGAGATCTTGAAATCGATGAACCATATGCTATATATTTATAACGGCTACGTTCGTCGATTTGAAGATCTCCGTTACGTCTTACGAGACTCAATTCTGGTGACCCTGAATACGTAACTACGTCACTAAACAAATTACGTTACGGAAACATAACGGAAAACGAGGAAGTGCGTTTAGCCCTTTATACATCAAAATTATACAGAGTGATTCGAAAAGGTGGGTCAAAAATTGAGCCTCAGGTTCTACTCGTGAAAACAAACAAAAAAGGTCCTAAAACATGGATCCGGAAATCAATAGTTATCGAGAAAAATGTCTTGTATCATTATTCAATGTTTGTTTTGTTGGCACAGTATGATGCGAGAAAACGCATTGCAAATATTCATAAAATGAACCACAAATAAGCAAAATAGGGAACGAATGATTTAATAAACGGTATTGAATAAAACACATGTCAATAAATTAGCGAATGTGAATGAAGTTAAACACGGCTGCAGCAACAATTGATTGGTTTTTCCCCTTGCGCACGCGTGCAAAACAAGAAACAAACACACCTACATTGAATAATGATACAAGACGTTTTCCTCGAAAACTTCATTTCCGGACCCATGTTTATGGGAACTTTTTTGTTTGGTTTCATGAGTAGAACCTACGGCCAAATTTTTGACCTACCTTTTGGAATCATTGTATATACCGCACATTGATGACATATGAATTTCGAATCAAAAGACCATGCAACATAGGTCGTTATTCACATGATCTAAATCTTATTCGTTACGATTAGTCGACTGGGGTTTATTCAAAATTCATTTCCAGCGGAATTATGTCGAGATAGCAAACAGGAACGATGTTTTTATAAAGAGTTTACACCTTTCGTTAGTAGATGGAGCAATAATCGAAAAAAATCTATTTTGGCGCTGGGTCAAATGATGCCTAACACCATCCAAATATACGCTAGGTAAGTACATAAATAAGTTTTCATGATTCCGAAGAGATTTCTGGGATCGGAAACAGTGACGGAATAAAAAAGAAATGAAAAAGAAGTTAAATTGCCATTTTTCGTCACTTTAAAATTTACTAAAATTCTTTTAAAAATTAAAATGATGAAGAGTTTTCTAACAAATAATTTCAAGAAAAGTGGTTTTTGTTTTTTTTTTTTTTTAATCAGAAAAATGAAGTTTAATTCTCCCACTGAGAAGAGAATTAAGGTATTTTTCTCTTATTAACCCTGTATCTAAACTGTTAACATAAGACGTGTCGTTTAAGATCAGTATTCTCTATTTTAAATTAAAACAAATATACAATACATTGAAACTTGTACCTACTGTAAGTATATACATTTTTATTTTGTAAAATTATATAATCTTTGTTTTTATTATTGATCTTTTTCATATAATTAAACAGTAGAAGAACAACTAATTCATAACAATGGATGAGACCAAATTATTTACCAAGTGACATCCTGGAACAGCTGTTTCACGCTCGTTGGCGATCATCAACCAGGAGAAGTCACCAGTAAATAACAAGGTCTCCGTACTGAGGCTGGTGTGAATGATACATCGGAAGCGCAGTGGTGCCTCAAAGGAAAAAATACAAAATGAAAAACTCACAAATGAAAAATTAGTGAGAAAATTCATGTGCCAGCAGAGCGCAGGCCTCAATGAATTTTTTTTAAAGCATAAAAACTCAAACTGCCCATTTGAATTATTAATAAATAACAATGGGTGAGACCAAATTATTTACAAATGAATTTTTATGCTTTAAAAAAATTCATTGAGGCCTGCGCACTGCTGGCACATGAATTTTCTCACTAATTTTTCATTGTGTATTTTTTCCTTTGAGGCACCACTGCGCTTCCGATGAACTTTAATTCAGTTAAAAGCTAATTTTAAATGTATAACCGGTCATTTTGCCAATCGGCCTAGAGTTCGTTCCCAAGCTGAACGGTTAAGAGAGAGTCTATTGTATTAACGGAACCAAGGCAAATATACCCCATGCTAAAATTAAAATTTAATGAATAAAAATAAGGCTTTTTTTTTTACAGGAATTTTTTTATTTTTTATACAGTTAATAATATATAAAAAATTAATACCTTGAAAAACCTTTTATACCTATTTATACCTTTTCAATTGAAGGAGTAAGTGGATGAAGGTATTATGTTACAATTTGTAAAAAATTGAGGGCTTTTTTTTATGGATGAAAAAGTTTTGTGCAGCTTTAACACATATTTTCATTAGGAGAGTGTTGGATGTATAGATTCGTAGATATCCGGTGGATAAAGATATTTCTAATACAGAAAAATTGCTAGAACAAAAATTTTAGACAGATTTTTCTAAAAAAAAAGTACATTTTTATAAGATAACACCTTCATCCACTTGCCCCTTCAAATTTTAAGATATTTTTGAAATACTCTTTTTTTTGTATTAGATTCCAAGGAGAAAGAAAAGAAAGGGAGAGAAGGAGGAATCATTTGGTATAAAAACGAGGTTACCTGAATTCTGTCTTCTGAAATTCCAAACACCAGTGTAAATCCTCCTTAATTAAAGTCTCCAAAACTCCCACATTTGAAAACTCATTGTTGTTCAATAACGAACTAAAACAGAAATAAAAAGGCGCTATTTCAAAAAAATAAAACAATTAGATTAGAATTTAAAACTTCAGTGAAAGAAAGATTTTTAGCAAGGACTGAAGTGGATGAAACCAACGATGATAATAAATTTAGATTAAAACAATGTAAATCATCAGCTGGTATCTAAGCGACTTAAGCAAAATGAGACTGAAGTTAAAAGGTCCTTAAAACAATATTAATTTAATATATTGACTGCCTCGCTATTTATCTGAAAAGTTGGTTGATTTAGTCATATTATTTTAGTATTCTAACATATTTATTTTTTACTTACATATTTTATTTACTTTTTAACATCATTTTTTTTCTAAAAAAAAATATATTAATATATTATAATGATTTTTTATCGGCATTTATTATATTATTCACTGTGTATTCTAATTTATTTTACTGTTTGTTATTTAATTCTATTTTTTATTTAAATTTTCCGTTGACCGTGCTTCTCATTTCCTATTATTATTTAAAAATTCAGTTGAAAATCAGATGAAGCACATGTGTAATTAAAATCCTCCAATCAATTTGCAAAGCACGGCATCCAATCAGAGCCTTGTAAATAAGCCTGTTTAAACTCCTGCATTTTATAAATAAAAGATATCTTGCAAGACTTTACGAGTAGTCGAGTTAGTCTTATTTTGGTCTTATTTTCACCACAATGTCTATACGAGTTACACAGTAGACGGCGTGTGAGATAGAAAATTCTTTACAGACGCCAGCTACTAGATAACTCGTAGCTGGCGTCTGTGGCGTCCTGTTCAACGCATGAGAATTAAATTCATCTTAGCCATTTCTACAAAATTTATTGTGTAATATAAAGCTCACCTGGCATGTTGAAGCAGTGGAATAACGACAGGATATAATTCTAGCTGCAGTGCTTTTAGTCCTCCGATGTAAGCAGAATAGAACAAAAGTTCTAATTTAAGGCTGTAAATGAGAGAATAATTAGATTCGTGTTAAATATTGAGAAAAATAATGTAAGTAATAAGAATTGAGATCTAAAATGAGAAACAGGATTACGGGTTTGTTTTCACCTTTCATTGTTGCTTTCTTGTAGCTTCTCCGTCCGGATAGCTCCAAGCATATGTAATATCTCCCACACAGAATCCACTGTCCATGGTTCCAACTGAAAAATAGCTGCAAATACAATTGCAAATAAGGAAATGGAAGAAATCAACGCGAATCGAACTTATTATCATTAACTATTGTATTTTATTAATATCAGGGTTATAAGAATTGTGTATTTTGAAGAATTGAACTAGACAGTGCTCTTTCGATATAGATATAAGGTGCTTTTTTAGAAACTGATATCCATTTCTTAATTCCATTCATCTTCATTTGCATATCGTCACTTTCAATTTCCTTAAAACCGAAAAAGAGGTCTTTTTCTTCCCTAATAATTAATTGCTTTCCATGATTTTCACTTTCAAAACCTTCATTTGTATCTTAGAAATGACATGGGTAAGTCCTATGGAACTTGAATAAAAACGATTCCACGTAGATTCATTATCTGGCACTAAAGGTTCTCAAGCTGGATAGAGTGGGTTTCCACCAAGCCTATTAATGAAATCATAACTACAGTCTGATTGTTTAGTTTGGTTCTGGATGTAATTGATATGCAGTAAACCCTCTCAAATCCGGCCTAATGTGGCGCCCAGTAGACCGGATTTCAGAAAAGCCGGACTACCGAGAGTTTTCTTAAAATAACTCAATAGCTCAATTTTTGTGAAGACATAATGATAGGTTTAATTAATTTATCCCTATTTTCATAATTTTGCACTCAAATGTTCATTAAAAACAATACAAATAAAAAGTATATTTTATAATTACAATAGTCTTAAAGCAGACTTATATCAAAATTTTTACTCAGGACCAGGCAGGATTACCGAGAGCTGGATTTGAGAGGTTTTACTGTATCTATATATATACATCTCCCGAAGAAGGCCTGAGGCACCGGGCCGAAATATTGAGAAAATCTCATCCCGGAGTGGGAAAATCCCTCAAAAAAAAAAAAAAAAGGTTCTATTTAATGATTGTTATGTACCAATGCAAAGAGCTGTGAGTCTGTTTGAAAGAGCATATTGGAACTTCTCGTGAAGTCAGTTAATATAGTGGCAGCAGAGTGTATTTGAGATGCTTATCAATGTATTGAACCCAAACTGCGGAAGCCTAACAACGAGAATCAACAGTAGAGAGAAAGGTGATACAGAAATATATAGTATTAGGGAGGCTCTTCAGAACTGGTCTTGGCCTAATAATTAGTACTTTTGTAAATAAACGCAATGTATCATAAAAAAAAAAAATTGCTGGCAGACGGCAAAATGGTAGATGATGCACCAAGTGATGATGATGCTTAACAAGATAAATCTGTTAAGCGGTCACTTGACCTGTCTTAACAGATGTAAACGTAGGAACCCTGAGGAATGTATTTCAGTTCTGTATGAATCATATATCATCTCTTTAGGAAGGCTCACCTTTATTTTATGTTTGCTCAATGCAGCAGTTGTGTTATAATTTCTTGGCAAAATAAGTGTCTTAACTCGTAATATAATCCATTCGTGCTTCGTTACTTTGTCATTTAACCAAATTATTAGAACTATATATATATATAGCTTTACTTTCTTTTTTGCATCGAATTTATATTATTACATTACAAAAAAAAAAGCAACAACAACATAAAGATAGAATAAGTGCGATAGTGAAAAGATCTTACCAACCTCTAAGAGTATTAATTCCTAGGATAAGTCCACTTGTAGGATCAGAGGAGAGCAGATACAACTTGATGGCTTCGTTAGTTTGTCCATTCTCAGCAAAATATTTGGCACTCTCCAAGCAAGACTCTTTTGGACACAGGTTGGCTAAATTGTGCAAAGAATTCTGTTCTGTAAGACTGGCTGCACATCGAGCACACGTTAACCAAATGGCCAATTCATTATTAGGAAGAAGCTGAAGCAGCTGAATGGCTAATTCCCTAAGAAAAAAAGAAGTCAGCCTCCTTCGAAAATAGTACAGAAACACTGAATAAGAAAAATTAGAAATGTAAATAACAGAATACTCTTCTAACTTTGCGAGAATGGATGATGTTCAAAACAACAGATTTGGATAAACAGGATTATTGCGTAATGTAATAACTAGTAACTATTTTACATGAGATATTGATATAGTTTCTCTTATAAAAGTGATCTAATTGGTTTAGATTTATCTGATATAGTTAAAAACAATGAAGTCGGTGGCAATTTCACAGTAACTCAACTTGGGTTCTTAACCACCCACATTCACCACATATAACATAACATAGAACTCAACAGCAATTCTCAAACTGTAAAGAGACCCATACTAGAGTTGAAACACCATTTTAAGCACATTCTTTTTACATTTATAATTCTCTTTTGATAAACTTACTATTGCAATTTGGATTTCTGAGATTCAAGAAAAACATGAATTTAATTCAGAAAAGCAGCTTAGTTTGCCAATCGTATATATGCTACATGGAATTCTTGAGACAACTTAAATTCCTGACTCTGATCTCTCGTGTTTTCAGACTTTTATGTTATCACGTCCTTTTATGAGCAAATTTAACTTAATTGAATTTTTATATTGTAATCTGGAGAAAAATACTAAAAATTAATTCCTTAAACTATGTTCTAATTCTTATAATTTCTAAAGAGATTTATGAGCAAATTTAACTTAATTGAATTTTTATATTGTAATCTGGAGAAAAATACTAAAAATTAATTCCTTAAACTATGTTCTAATTCTTATAATTTCTAAAGAGATTTAGGAGAAGATAATAGAATAATAAATAAATAATCAATTACTGGTATTGCTTCAGTATTCATCGTTTAGTTCAAGTAAGCAATCACTGAGAACGCTTACATTGATTGATAAGTATATAACATTGTTATTACAACAAACTAAGTTCGAGTAGAAGCAAGTTTTAATGAAAATACAAAGGGTCAACTACTAAGCACTTGAGTAGCCATTAAACATTCCTGGTCTTCAATAATTTCTATAACTTTTCAATTAGGTTTTCATACTTTGTTGATAGTTCTGGTTCACTTTGGGTACGATGTAAGGCTGCCATGAATTTTAATTTTTTAACTCGCTTCTTTTAATGTAAATCTACCACATTCAATGTTCCGATGAAGAGATAACGGATATGTCTTGAAAATTCGCTGTTAAAGATGAAGATACTGAATGACGAATTTTCTAGACACGTCGCGTCGGTTGCTCTTCTAGACACGTCGGTTGTCTATGTCATCATCTGCAAACGCATCTCTAACCCTAACGTCCCTTTTCTTCTTGTAAAGTTGAATTGAATTTATATTTATATTTATTTTTTTTAACATCAGGTTTTAGAAGCTGTAGAAATGATTAACATAAACTTTCGATTAACGTTAAGAGTTAGAAGTTGATGGAAGTAAATGTACTCACCATTCACCGAGCCGTTCACAGCGTCTTGCTAAATACTGTAAAGCAACAAGAACTTCCTCATTCATTTGAAGAGCTAAACCCACGCTGACGGCCATCTCCAATTCAAAACCCCGAATCAGGTACTGCAGTGCTCCCTAAACAGATACACGCAAACTGAGAATTAACAAATACAAACAATATAAAGCTTTATCTTAATTCAGTAGAATTTTCTAGAACAACCTTTTTACGTAAGAATAAAAATTTAGAAAACGAATTACAAAAACTCTTCAGCGTTTAATATATTTATACCTTCTTATCATCCACTGCCAAACGACAGCATGCTGCATGAATGGGAGAACCCTGATGAAAATATTTTTCAGCCATTAAATCTACGACACGACATGTGTAACTAAAGGGGGAAGAAATGAGAGTTAGGAAAGTAATAAAGGTTTTTTACGATTAAATTTAAAATACGATTAAATCTTTCAATAACCAAATCAGACTATCAATAAGTTATTTGTATATACGTACAGTATAAAAGTGCAGTACATAAAATTTGAATCAAACGTCATAAAAGAAAACTGAAATAAATTTATTTGTTTATAAATATTTATTATATATAAATTACTTATTTAAAAATATATATAAAAAAATCAAATTTATAAGTGCAAAGACTTTTGCTAAAAAAACAAAATTCTAATAGTAATTAAAATTTTATAAAATTATTGATATTTCTATTTGTACCTGTCTATATTATTGACGTTTGTCTTCGTAGAAGGTGTTGAATCTAAAGTAAGAGGATGGATTTGACCTTCCTTTGCCGCCACTGCAAACTGAAACGCCTCCGTCAATTGATTGTAATTAAGACACGTGTCGATTAACCCTTGCACGTCTCCCATGGCTACTGAATAATCAATGGCTAATTCATTCCCTGTCGCCTTTAACTCCTTTACATATCTAAAGGATGATGAATAAATCATTACTGTGACATTCTACAGGTCAGAGACCGACCTATTTTAACGTAGAAGTGTAATTTCGTAATAACTTAGAACATAATAAATATAACATAATAATTTAAAAGGGAAAAATAGAACTACAGCATTGTATACTATTTAGCAGTTCACGACGTTTAGGGTTTTATTTTCTTTTAAAAATCATTGTTAACTCTAATTAAACATGTTGTAATATATATAATTATTATTAGGTTGTTTTTTTTTTTTTTTTTTTTTTGTAATAATGAGCCACTCTGTGTTTGCTTGATGTACTTGAGGGTTTGAGAAGGTTTACTGCTAGAATCTTATTTATCTTAAAACTTCCTTTGAGAGAAATGTCGAAAAAAAAATCTCCTGAAATATGAAATTTTAACATGTAATATTCTGAGCAAAAGTGTGTTAGAATTTCTTCGTACTGATAACCAAACCAAGAAAATTGACGGCTAAACAGGAAAATACGGTACCTGCCAATCGCAGTCTTCGTAAGGATACATCCGCGCAGAGATACATGATTGTGCAAACTGTTATCTCAAGATCGCAGTTAGCCAGATGAGGGTTAGTTTTTCAAGTAAAAGATCGGGCTAAACCTCATTCTACTTTTCACTAGTTAATTGAAAAACTAAAATTCATATCTAATAAGTAGTGCAAAGGCAGCCATCTTGTCAAAACTCGACCGTTGTCCGAACAGCCTGGTACCGTAATCTCCGGTTTCACCAAATTGACTAATTACTTTTTTGAACAAAAAAATTCTAAATAAGCGAAAATATCAGGATTAACTGGTCAGGTTTTAATCTATCTATAGGCGGCCCTATCTCCCCCCAAGACATAAGGCACAGAAATACAAATACGGTATAAAATGTTAGGTATAGCATTGAGGATGGTCACATTTTCAATTTTTTTCGAACTGGGTCAACCGGATGTCCCGAACGTTTTGAAAAATCCCGGGTCCCCCGCGACGGTGACATAGACGGGCTCGCTAGTTCTGTCTATGTCACTATTCGTGACATAAGCAGTCGTGGGTTGGGAGAATCCACTTTTACCGGGCTGCTAGTAGTTATTAAACTAGATGTTGAACTGTTTTACATTTAGAAACTGAAAGTTCCAATTTATGCTAAAATTAATTTCCTAGAATCTCACTTTTGAAGGAGTCTGGAATGAGTAAGGCCAAACCTCTTTCACTCAGTACTGAGAAGACTGAAATATTAATTGCTTAACGTTCTTAGATGAAAAAAAAAAAATCCCATTATAATTTACTTACATTTCGATTCATATAAGTAAATTTTAATTCAGAAAAACCAACTTTCCTAGGGGAAAAAACCAATTGTCGTTTATGTTTTTATTTTACAGATATCGTATTTTTTTTTTAAATTTCCATATTTCTAAACTTTCGTAATCTCTGAAAATAGCTTGGTACCATTTTGCCTGGGACGATTTACGAAAGTAATCTATTTTATGCACAATCTATTTTCTAACAAAAAAAGCCTTTACATTATTCTATATTTTCCTCTTATCAACTGAATTACTTCGAATGTTCCAAAACCTCAAGTAGGCAGTGGTCATAGTGGTCATAGGAAAATTTTTTTGTAAGGTTACTTATAATTATAATTTGTTTTAAATTTTTCTTATTTCTTACCTGGACATGAGCTTATGCCAATATTGATGAGACACACCTGACGCTAATGCTAATGCTCTTTCCCACTAATAATAATAATAAATAAAAATCAATGTTAACTTTGCGAGAAGAGTTGGATCCACATAAAGTGATCAAAGGAAATAACTTTACTTACAAAACATCATAAAAATCAGATTATTTATTATTATTATTATTATTATTATTATTATTATTACGGTTATTTAGATTAAAGTCTTTGCTAAATACATATGGCATTGGTTAGATGCTATTAGCATTCAATTATTACTGTATTTTATGCATCGTTTAAGCAGAACTGAATGTAATGATGCAGTAGTGTTTACCGCAAGGTATTATGGTTAAACTGTTCCTCAGCAGGCCATGTAGGTCCTGGGGTGACCGAGAGGTTTAGGCTCCCAGCGATTCTCGACCAACGGGACTAGTTGGGGTCGATGGTCAGTCCGCGATTAACCGCCGAGTAAGAAACCCGGTATTTATTTGACAGATGGCTGGGTGAACCCTAGGGTAAGACGTCGAAAGGAAAAGTAACCCTAGAAAAAAAAAATCACCGACCACAGCGCCAGGAATTGAATCCAGATTCCTTCAGTCCGCAGTCCAGCGACTAAACACTCAACTACCGGACCTACACCTCAGGGTATTGAAATTTCAGAAAGATCTATTGGCGAGAAGTTCGCATTTTGATTAAACAAATATTACGAAAAGGACATTAGAAACTCAATATTAGGGAGTGGAGGCCTTCATATTTTCCTTTATTTTTTATTTTATTAATAATTTTCCTATTGAATAAAAAAAAATTAATAAGCACATAAAAGCAAGATTTAACATTAATTAAAAAATCATTTTAATTGCATCTTACAGCAATAAACAGTAACAGTACAAGAAGCTTTTGCAAATCTTGGAACAGATATTAATGTCATCTTCTACCCTTTATGAATATTTTTCTTGAGAATTTTTAAAAACGAGGATTTTGTTCAGTAAATTAACTGAAATTGTTCTTTAGAACTTTTATGCGTTTAAAGATAATCGTTTGTTTTGTGTTTTCACCACTCCTTTACTTAAATGATTTGACATTCGATAGAAATGTAATAATACTGTCTAAGCATCGTTTTCAAATCTACTGTTGAAATTTTCTTCCAAAAAATAAGATACAATATACCGAGGAATATTTATTTTGTTAGGAATGATTCTTAGAGAGGCTTAACATTTCACAATTGTTTGACTAAATTCTATATAAAAATAAGGTAGGGTCTTTCTATACGGTATCGATTTATGCTAATTTTATGTATAAATAAATCTCATACAAAATAAAAAAGTATTCGGTATTTGGAGTATTTTACTTTTTTATAAGATGTTTTTTCTTCCGCATTCATTTTCTATCTTAAAAAATCTTAACGGTATCTTTGAGTTACATAAAGAGCGAAATTATCCGTTTTAATCCGAGTAGTAATCCAAGTAATTAAGAATAAGCCAAGTGCTTCCATGAACTTCTTTTCAATTGTCGTAATTAAGACGAAATGAATAAGTATCTTTCTAAGATATAAAGATCGCTAGTCTCACCTGTCCTAACTGAACCAGTAATTCACAGTGTTTTTTTAAGTTGCCTGTCCGCAGATGAAGGTACGCTGCTGTCCGGAGACAGTCTTCCCGTCCCGGAGCAGCTATTCCTCCTCGGCCGAATTTCGTCGTGGTGGTCATCTCCAAGTCCTCAGCCTCCGACTAAGGAAAAAAAAAATAATTGTATTTGAACTCAAACATTCTAGGATAGTAATAGAGAACACAAAAACTATGCAAGTTCATCATTTCAAATAAGCAGGGCTATGTAACTGGAAAAACAAAATGCGTTAGATTCTGACTCCATTCAATATTGATGAAATTTCATCACTTCATCCAGCAATTAAAAACAAAAATACACTTAAATATATTTTGTATTAAAACTAATAATACAAAGTCGGAGTCGGAGTTGGCAAGCTTACAAATGAATACGACTGCATAACTTCGATCCCAAAGCCCTACTAGTAAATATAGGAGTGGAAGGGAATAGGACTCTTCTTCATTCAAAATCTTATGGAAAGTTATTTAAAGAAGGATTAAAAATTTCTGAGTATTCAGAATTAATTTTTTTTTAAAATACAAAGATTAGGTAGATCAACAGATAATAATGACTTCAGATCCAGAAACTTTACAATGCCATGAAGAGCTAAACCTTAACCCCGATTGAACCTTATTGTCTCTGTTCTTTGGATGAAATCATAAAAGTATCTCATTCCAAACTGTTTTTTAATTTTTTTTCTTGAAATCTATCTTAATAGTAGGTAAGGTCGTGTCTATATTAATGTTGTACAGAGGTTAGTTCGCCTTCTTCCATCCCTAACCTAAAATCATTTCGAGATTAAATGTTTTACATTAATATAAAAGATTATGATCTATGTTATAAATATTAATATATATGTACTACGGTTAAAATATTCTGTTTCTGAATTGAATATGTTTAGGAATTTGGACTCGGTAAAGTTCTATCGAAAGGACGTCAAGTATTGAGAAGATTTAACTTGATCGTGGGCGTGATTTTTCTCCTTGAATTTGTTTTCAAATTCCAAAAAAGGCCATGTGAACATGAATGCGGAAATGCTTTATTCAGATGTTACAGAATGATTAACACATACGTACTTAAGCTACAATAAAGCCACTATTAGATGAGGTTTTCGAATTGGCAGAGGACCAAAAGCTTGTCATGCACACTCCCCTGACCTAAATCCTCTTACCTTTTTTCTTTAGGGTTATATGAAAACATTAGTGTACATACACTGGTTCCAATATACAAATATTGCATGATCGCATTATGGATAGGTGAACAACGATTCAGTATACTCCTGGCTTGTTTGAGCGTGTCCATTAATCCTCACAACGATGGTGTGAGGAATGTGTTGTGCTGATGGAGTCCATTTCGAACACCTCCTCTAACAGTGGCTAACAGCCACTAACAGCAGTAGTCTCAGCCTCTAACAGTAGCCTGTGTATGTGTTAATCATTCTGTAACATATGGAAAAATCATTACGTCACTCATGTTCACATGGTCTTTTTTCGTTATTTTGCTACGTTGCATCGGGTCTTCAAGTTTGGCAAACCATTTCAGGATCATCCTGTGTATTGTCCCAGGAGGAAAGGTATATCGATCATTCTAAAAAAAAATTATCCTGTATATGAATATCTCGGAAACTATGCGAACAGGACACATACATGAATATGTGTCTTATTCGCATAGTTTCTGAGATAGACCAATTTGAATTTAGCGTGCAATATTGTCATTCAATACCGTCGTAATGCGCCACTGTTTGAAACAAAGATTATTAATGTTGATGGTGGAATTTTTGAATAATTTATTGATAAACTGTAACCAATTTGTCACTTGAACAATAAATATTGGAATCAGTGCGTAATATCTCTTTTTATTATCAATAATTTTGCAACTGTATATTCAATAGACCTATTTCGGAAACCATTCTAAGTAGGACACATGTTCATACATATGTTTTGTTTTTTTTTAGAATGACCTCCTGGACTACTAACTTTCCTCCTGGTGTACTCTATATATTCTGCTTCTTAAAAGAAAATTTGGACGGTGTCGTCTAATTATGATATACCACGATAAGATAGAACTTTCCACTTGTTAGTCTAGTAGTGAATGGCATTCACAAATTACAGTTAAGAAGCAATGATCTACAATCGAATCCTTGCTATCAGTTTCTAAAAAAGGGAATTCGATGAATCAATGCCTTCTACAATCGTCAAATTAGCTGTGGTGCTTCATCGAGGTAAATGGTGAACTTACCGCTTTGATTTTATTCACATGTTTTTGATGCATGATGGATCTGGTGTAGTCGGCTGATAACTCAGAAATATCGCAGCCTTGTAGTACATCAACTAAATTCCATAAGTTGGAAACACCCCATCGATGCTGAAATAGAAAAAATAAATAAATAATTAGAATCAAATAAAACCAACAAATTTTAACTGATTAGCCATAAGAAAACTAACTTAACTGTGACTAAGAAAAAAGTTAAATGAATATTAAAACTAACGGTAAACAAGTTGGTACAAGTAAGGTCCGAATAGTGCAAATGACTGAATGATAAGACAAGGATAACCAAAGTGAAGATGCTCGCCTGTTTTAAATTCCGGAAAGAAACATGATTCTCATTTTGCAGAAGGTTGGGTGAAACTCAGAGCTTTGCTGGAGAAAAAAGAAACAGGGAAAAAGCGTCGACGGGCCTCCAGGAATGAATCCAGTTTCACCATCCCCCAACCTCACCAATTGACCAGTACTACTGGTCCGCGACGACGTAAGTACTGGGAGTAGCATTCCCAATGTCACATTAGCTGCCCGACGCTTTCCCGCATGCAACAAGCTCTCCGCTTTTAGACTGGTTTAAGGAAAGCAATGCAGGAAAGCACTATTTGGCAATGTGACATTGGGAATGCCACCCACAGTACGTGCAGCAAAACCATATAACAACACTGTTATATTTTATCAAATGTAACCCAGAAGTGTGCATAAAAAAATCTGAAAATAGTAAGCATCTATTTATATTTATAATTACATTTATGTTGTAATTATTTCCCAAACGTATCGGTTCTCGATGGATTGAAAATACACAGAAAAAAAAAAACAAAACCCGGTTCATCATAGTTTGACGAGAACTGCTCTAGATACTGGTTTGCTCTAGATAGTGGTATCACTTGAGCTTAAGCTCATATGATTACCAATAACATAATATTCAATAAAACTTTAACAACTATTTAGCATTAACCCATTTTTTTTTTTTTTTTTTCAAATTTTAAAGACTAAAGAAAATTTTTAGGAAATAAAATGCTTAAATCCGGCACTGTGATTATTTATTAGAATATTTATGGAAATCTAATTTATAATTTCAAAATATTAAATTTTGCTCCTAAAAAGCACTAATAAAACAATAGTTCTTTCCGAGAACTTCAAAATGATTATTAGCCTTACATAATGGATTCAGATCACTTAGTCTGTGTGTGTGTGTGTGTGTTTTCCCACCCCTCTCCTAACTTTCAATGATGGATCCTTTTCTTTTTTCAATAAACAATAACGTTTTCGGAAATATCAACTTATTTATTTTATTTTATTTCTCTAATTTATAATAGAATTCTAAAAAAAAAAAAGCACTCCTTACACTAAAAAACTGTGAAGTCAGTTTCAAGGCGTTGTTTTTGCTTCGTTGATTATCCACATCAAGAAGTGATTTCAGATGAGCTGATTGACTTCCACATAACAATGCACGAGTACCAAGCAGAGATGCTCGCTCTAAGAAAAAACATAATTAATAATAAAATAAATTTTTCTTAATTTTCCTTTAAAAAAAATTAGAAGACAGATTCAACCTTCCAGACTTGCAATTTAGAAAAGGGCGGTGATCTTCAAGAATAGTTATTTTCATACTTAATTAAGAGATATTTTCATCTCGGGTATTTACCGTGGCAGTAGTTATGTTAAATAAACATAATATACCACAACATAACATTGCAAAGGGTAAAATCTTTTATAAATTCCCTTGCACTGTGTCCCTGAAAAACCTACAGCCTTTATTCTTGTACATCTAAGCTTTACAAGGCTGCAGTATCTTATGCAGAACTTCTGCAAGTCCACTGGATTAGGAAAGGCTACACATTAGTTACCGACCTAATACTGGCTCGCAGTCATAGAGGATATATTGTACTGCTTACAAATAGAATTTGATACAATCTTTAAATTACAAATTTTCTTATGAAAAACTAGTTAGCTTAAATAACTAGTTAAGACAGATACGCCGCACCTTTAATTCTTTTGTTCCACTATTTATCGATGGCTTAGCGCAAAAGTAGCGTGTATCAATAACCATAAGCATGGATATTCGCTACTTTTGCGCTAAGCCATTGTTATATCTGTAGTTTCATTTTATCATTTTATGGTCAATTCGTGCAATAGTATAGATGAAAACTTATAAAAATGCTTACATAAAAGAAAATAGAATCGCACATAACTAAACAAAAATTTTTGTTTAGTTATGTGCGATTCTGTTTTCTGTTATGTAATAATCTTGTACGCACGTTAAATTTAATTTCAATTATAAAAATGTTATTCATTTTACAATTTTTTCTTATTATTTATGCGCATGTCGATACTTTAATGGCTGTCTTTCGAAAAATAAGTTTATATTCTTGTTTTCTGAAAATCCACAACTACATCAATCAAATTTTATAAATACTTAACAAATGTAATAACTAAAAAAAGTAGCAATTCATCGTGAAAAAACTTTCAACTACTTAAAGAGGTATTGCATTTCAGTAATTGAATGTAGGTTAATAATTTTTTTATATGAAACTAGAAGGAGTTAAAATAAAGAAGTAATTTAATTTTATGGTATTTGTATTTAGTGTCTCTCATGACATAGGAAGCCAGTATACTTGGGATAATGTTGATACCTGGATTGCCGACCATGCCATCCCATGAAGGAGTCACGAATACTTGGAGGGGGAGTAAAGGAGTGAGAGACAACAGAGACCAGATTCTGACAGTGGAGTCACGAGAACATGACGCCATCAGGAATGGCTGAGCAGGATTCACTGATAGACCTAAAACAATCAAAATATAATCAATTTAACCTCAATTAAATGTTGTTTTATCGACCTAACTGATAAAAAAAAAAGTTTTAATATTCATGCCTTTAGAAATGTAAGTCATATAATTCTGAATTACTTAGAATTACAACAATAAAAAGTTGTTGTTTTGTTTTGTTTTTTGTTAGCTTACCGTAAACATCGGCCCCATGGTCGAAAGCTACGTCAATGCAGGCACCATCCCTTATATCCCACGCCCGAATCGTGCTGTCCCAACTTCCTGAGAGCAGCAGGAAAGGCACTTCGGGACTCCAGACCAAACCTCTAACATTTCCTGTATGGCCCAAGAGGATAGCCAAGCAACTACCGGTGGTAAAGTCCCACACACGAACGGATCTAAAAGACAAATGGAACAAAACAAATAATCCTTTTCTTTTTTGATTTGAATTCAATCTTAAGGCAAGAATTTGTATTTCCATTTTTTTTTCCTTTTTATTAACCATTAGATGACATCTGTTATATTTTCATTTAGACTATAGATCCTGTACTGAAATACAAATGAAATACTGAAATAAAAATGACCGATGTAAATCAAATGAATATGAACAAAGTCAATATTTGCCCTATTTCAGAAAAATGACAGAAATATAAAAAAGTCAATAGAAATATAATTAAAATATGATAATATTGACCGAAATGAATTAGAAAACGTTAATGGTAAATAACTAATTGGTCAACGACAAGAAACTTTAAATGATTCTACTTTAAATGATTCTTTAAATGATTTAAATGATTCTAAAAGATAACAAACCAAATTGGACATCGTTTATAAATAAATCATAAATGTTCCTCGAAATGGTTCCTGTTCTCAACATAAAAGGTTTATTTATACCAAGGATCAATTTTTGAATGGCCTCAAAGACCTAAATATGTTGAATTTCTGGAGTAAAAAATATGAAGCTACATAGAGAAACTTATGTTTTTCAAAGATATTTTTATAAAAATTACTCTGAACGAATGCAATTTCATAATATCCAGGGCAATGCTTGTTGAGTTAAACTCTAAAACGTAATATAGATAACGATTCATCTTACTTAATACTATTAGCTACACTTTCTTGCATTTGCAAAATTTGTTCCTGAGCGGAATCGAAGGATCAGATCTATGCCAAAGGAGCAGTAACTTATTTCATTAGATTTTTCGCGGAACTTCATGAGTGAAATAACGTCTGCAACGGGCTTATCACGGCTGACTGAACTAAGACTACAGTTTGACGTTCTTTAACCGTCTGATAATGCGCGAGTTTATACGGGTGTTCTTTTGAGGGAACTTTACTTTATGGAAAGATTCTTACGTGTGGTAATTATGTACATAGATCGAATTGTTTAATAATTATAGAAACAAAAAGTAGATATTTCGAAAAAAGAAGTCATAATTTTTTTCAAGATAAAGCTATTCTGAAATTGAATTCGTAAATCTCAATTTTTATATTAGAAAAAATAAAGAAAATAAACGCAATATATAAGAACTCAACTGATCATCGGCTCCACTACATAATACTCCTTCTCGTATGGGATTCCATTTGACTAAAAATACCTTGGCCATGTGACCTACAAGAAAACAAGGAATAAAAAAACTATGTAAATTTGAATCAGCATCATTAAATTCAGTTATAAAAATAATTATAACATTTATTTATTCTATCAATAACATTTCGAGTATCTAATTACAGAGATCGTGACTTAGTTCAAATATATATTTTTTTGTTTATTTCAGTTTCATATCTAATGTCAATGTTCTTGATCTTAAATAAAAACAGAAAGCATGTAGTTGCAGATGCGATCGCTTTCCAATGTCATTTTTTCTTGTTTATTTAACACAATGTTTTTTTAGCTTAACTAATTAAAGAAAAATGTATCTCGTTACAATGGGACGCTCGTGGGAAGCAGGGCTTTGGAGCAGACAAAATTTGCAATTGCTCCGCTCCAGCTCCGCTCCGACATGAAAAATACTTGCTCCATGCTCCGCCCCGTGCTCCAAATACATTTTTTAAGTCGTATTACCAAAGATCAAATATTAAAAACAAGCAGTTTTTTTAACTAAATTTTATTAATCATCATAATTAATTCTATAAAATAGAACAGCTGACAGTAAGTCATCTTTCATTGCCTATCTTGTATCATTGACACCAATTTTAAGGCAGAAAATAATCGCTTGACACTGGCTTGTGTAGTGGGCTTACTCGATGCAACTCGACAGGCAGCTTGAATTCGATGTGAGTAACATAGCTTCAAATGCTGAGTTTACTTTGAGCCCACCCATAATCTCAATTACATTGTCATCTTGGTGAAAATTCCTCTCAAAGTCTTCTTCATTCGAATGTTGCATTTCTGAAACTCTCAGACGTTTTTCCAGCTTGTCCAGCTATTTTTCAAAATCATCATCTTCTGAAGAATTGTCTGCTGAAATCGAAGTATTTGTTTTTCCTTTCTGTGATTGTTGAAAACTTGCTATTCGATGTGGCTGCTCGGATTCAATTATTGAGGATTCCAGCCTTTCACTCTCTTGCCTCATATCAAAACGCTTAAAAATCTTTAGTTTTTCGAGTCGTCGAGCGATATTTAAAGTCCTTCTTTTGCTTTTGTCGTTTGCGACGAACTCAGTAAAATTCTATACCGAGGATCTACATAGACTCCGGCAAGAAAATGGGTGTTTTGGAAAAGATTTTCGTCACATTTTCGCATGGAAGTCAAAATTCCCTTAGCAATTTTCCGCCATTGTCTTGGAGAAATTTTGCAAGTTTTTAGCCACTCCTTCATGTAAACTCCCATGACAATTTACTTTAAAAATTCCTGGCTTTGTCAGGAGATCTCTTACATTCTTAGTTTCGTGCCATTCAGCTTTAGTTAATATCATTTCTATGGCTCCAGCCGCAGCTACTTGTTCACAATAATGCTTAAAAACAAGTAGACGATCAACCATTGCAAACTTTGAACCCCAATGAGTCACAGTATCCAAAGGTTGGGTTAGCCCATGAGTTTTTAGAAGAATACTGCGAATATTTGGGGTTCGTAATTTGATAAAATCATTTAAATAATGAAGTTAAACAAAATTTAAATAAAAGACAAGTATCAATAATAGCTTTTATAGACTTTAGCAAGGCTTTTGATAATATTGACCATAAAATTCTATTAAAAAAATTAGAAAATTACGATATAAGAGGAGATTTTCATGATCTTATCAAAAATTACTTAAAAAATAGAAAATCCAAAGTCAAAATAAATAATTTGATAAGTAAAACTTACAATAATAAGAGAGGTGTACTACAAGTTTAAAATTTAGGTTCTCTGTTTTTTTTATTTTATATATAAATTCTATTAGTGATATTATTAAAAAGTGCAAGATTTACATTTATGCCGATGGTGTAATACTAATAAGTAGCAACCAAAATCAAACTTTTACTGCAATAAATCTTCAACAAGATTACTCTTCAATAACAGTAAAATATAAAATTTTGAATAGAGAAGAAAAATTTATTTATAATGTAGTCTATAATTACTCTCCCCTTTTTATTCTTGATTTTATTTTGATATCTTTTTAATTCAGGGG
>JAFIDM010000001.1:113635635-113650592 GCA_023159025.1 Thereuonema tuberculata | reverse complement strand
GGTTTATTTTACTGTAAAAATGTACTAACGCACGTTAATTTCCTTGTTGAAAAATATATATAAATATAAAAACATCAGAGAAAAAATACTCTTCTGAAAACAAAACAAGACTTAGTTGATTGAAGATTTTCAATATTTCTACTATAAACAATAAGTTTGGATTTAGAGTAAATTAATATACTTACTCAAAGATATTTAGACAAATAAATTGGAATAATTATAATTGGAGTAATTTTAGAGAAAGCAAAAACCAATTAATAGTCAATAAAAATGTGGTAAAAAACTTCTAATCTAATCTTTAACATTAATTAAATTTTGTTTTGAAAAGACACCGTTAAACTTTCCAGCACCTACAAAACAGGAATAATTCTATAATTACACCTAATAGGACTGGTAAACATTAAAAAAAAAAAAAAAAAATCTGAAGCAGTGGAGCAGTCAAAAACTAGTGTGCTCCGGCTCCGCTCCAGCTCTGGGAAAAAACCCATTGCTCCACTGCTCCGTGCTCCAGCTCCGGGCTCCGCTCCAAAGCCCTGGTGGGAAATAAGGCTCCCGGCGTTTCGTAACCAACGCGACTAAGTTGAGGTTGGGTGGTCAGCCCTCCGCCTTTAATCCCCGGAAAAGAAACCCGATACCCATTTTTCAGAGATCTAGATGGATCCTAGTATCTGCCTGGGCGAGAATCCAATGAAGAAAAATCTCCGATTTCGGCCAAGGATTGAACCAGTCTCCTGCAGACCGCAGTCAAGTGCTTTACCCATTTGGTTAACTAAGCCCACAACTAATTAAAAATATAAAACTTAAATAAATGAATGTCGAAATCCTTCAAGTCTGCTTTTCCATGGAGTACGCTCAATATCTCCTTTATTT
The DNA here is from genome assembly GCA_023159025.1 of Thereuonema tuberculata. NCBI lineage: Eukaryota > Metazoa > Arthropoda > Chilopoda > Scutigeromorpha > Scutigeridae > Thereuonema > Thereuonema tuberculata. The sequence continues at coordinate 113,649,722 of JAFIDM010000001.1, read as the reverse complement.
CTTATCAGTGGAAAATGTCTTCTAATGATAAAAAATCTTCTTTTTATTGTTCGGAAAAATATTAACCAAAATAAACCAAAAAAGAAAATCAAAAGTAGAAAACATGCTGTCTTTCAACATTGATTTATTAAATATCTTATTTTTAATCGCAGTCATTTGAAAGGGATTGCAGTTTAATATATTTGTAATGTTACGATTATTTCAATGTGTGTAAGAAATCAGGTAAATGTACTTAAGATCGTAATGTAAACGTGCTCGAAATCACACTGTTTACCCTATGATCTTAATAATATGTGATTGCTTCAATACGAGATCAGGCTACATTAAAGCCACTTACAAATCCTTTTATAACCTTCGTGTCATGGAGATTTTTCTAGAACAGTTCAAACATGACTTTTCCAAAAATTTCACTTTAATTTTTTAAAAACTTGGATTTGTGGGATATTTATAAAGTGAAGCGTTTGTCTCACTAAACTAATAAAACTGATCTATAATTTATTTCTTGTGTTTGTATCTATAAAGCAACTTACAATCCATTTGGAAGGTCAGTGTTACTGGGAATTTCTTTCTAAACCTTCAATTGTGAAAAAAAAACAAACCTAAGTATCTCTTACCTGAAAATATTTTAACTGGCTCTTTTTCTTTAGTAGCCAAACTAAATACCCTGACGATTCCATCAGCACAACCAGTGGCAATGAACTCTCTAAGAGAAAAATAAATAAATGAATTAGAGAGCAGCAAAACAAAACAAAACACAATTAGTCGCTGTTACATGGCTACAAAAATGAACTCACTTTTTGGAAGGCATCCAGTCACAGCCATATACAATCGCAGGATGAGGATAGATTTGAACCACTTTACCATCCGCATTCTGAATGATACTGAAAAGACAGAAACTTACATCATTAACTGTAATTCTAAACTGAATCATTCTCAAATGATTTCCGAGGAGTATGTTTTTTAATCATCGATCTGTAACGAAAGAGTTGCTTACAAACCCGCCAGTTTTTTTTAACAACTACATATTATTAACTAGATATTAATAAGACTACAATTGCTTAAGTAGGTAAGTATTTTAATAGTTCAGTAATTGAATTTTACCTGAGCATTTGTACTGTAAATATTATTTTATTTATATAAAGTATGATATTTACCATGTGCCATCTCCTCCTGTAGATGCGATTTTTCGAGGATCTAGTTGATTCCAAGCAACGCAAAACACGCAATTATCACCATGCTGAAACACGAGAAAGAAAGAATGTGCAGATATAATTCGACATTAACAAAATTAATGTTTTCAAAAAATTGTCAAGCTTGTTCAAGCTAGTCAGCGTTACATACCAGGAATAAAGTAAAAGAAATTCTGATATTCAAAACGGCCAATATTACAGATAGAGGTAAACTGGATGTGAAATGTATGACCTTATATGAGAGAAGTCTGATCGTGCGCCGTTAGGCGTGTTAGCATTATTTTCGTTCAAGCCATTGCCTTGTGAAGATGGATGCTACACTCGTTGAGTGCATCATTGAAGAACAGCATTCTGTAATCAGATTTTTGTGGACCTTGCTTGAAGAAACTCAAGCCTGCAATTCGCACCAAACATAGAGCAAAGAACGTGTTATTGTTTCATGACAATCCACGTCCACATACAGCCAGAAAAACTGAAAACAACTTTGCAAAGATCAAGTTTGAAATTCTTCCTATCCAATCTTACTGCCCGGACCTCGCTCTCAGCGATTTTCACTTGTTTGGACCACTCAAAGAAGCTCTTCGTGGCCAAAGATTCAGCAGTGATGAGGAGGTCAAGGAAGAGGTGCACCTTTTTTTCTGAGGAAATCCGAAAGCTTCTGGAACGCTATATAAAGTGTGTTGCAGTAATGGGAGTCTATGTTGAAAAATAAATTTCGTATTAAATTTTCATAAAACTTTAGTCACCAATATGTTTGGTGACTAAAACTAAAATTGCTTTTACTTTCTACAATATACTCGTATTTTCAATAATTTGGAAAGAAGTAATTTCAAGTTTCACATAAGAATGTTCTTATGTTCGCAGGTAATTCGAACCGGATATTTTTTTTTTTTGATAAAGTGTTCGTCGGTTCAGCCTTTAATAATACCTTTCTAATTTCTGGTCAGTGCTCACCTAAAACCCTAAGTGCCTCGCACCAATTTTTACCCAAACTTCTAGGCCATGGGGAATTCAACAAGATGTGACTCACAAGGCTCCGACTTTCGGGCAGTGGAGAGCGTTTCAAACACACGATAACTCTAATAGCTCCTCCGTAAGAGGTTAATAAGAATCATTCCTTTATTTTACCTCAAAACAGCTTAATAAGAATTTCAAAGCCAACATCAATACCACTAGTTTCAAGATAGAATTTAACTAGCAATTTACTAAATAAATTTGATTTGAAATAATTATAAAAGAGATTATCTGACCTGCATAAATCTTTTGATAATGTTTCCTTTCTTAATATTCCAAATGAAAACTCCATTCTTTGATGATCCAGCCGCTATACATTCTAAATCTGCTGGAGCCCATGAGATGCTATAAATTATGCTCTGTGCGTCAACTAATGATGATTCCTGGAAAACAAAATGTAAATATTACCATGAAGAATTTCCTGAGTTTTCAACATTTAAAAAGCTATTACATAAAAGACAACTGTTCTTACGCATGACATTGTACTGATATTCCATATCTTAATGGTGCCATCGTAACTGGCTGTTGCCAAAACATCAGGATTGGACGGCTTGAATTTACAGTCAAAGATGGTTTCGGTATGTCCCTAAAACAGAAAGAAATATTTAAAGATCAATCAACAACTGCTTTTGCTTGAATCTTAAGACATTGCAATATTCGTATCTTTTCCGAAATATACTGAAAGCGTGATTTTGCAAAAATTTCTTTTCGTTCTTCAAAACTAAATGCTTCTATCTATAATTTAAAGGAAAATAATAAGGACTTAACGAAGCATAATTTAACACAAAAATTAGTTGCAAATGTGTAGTTTTCTATTAAAAATACTATTTAGAAATTTTGAATCCAATGTCTTCATTTGTTCGAATTTGTTAAAAGAACTAGATGTAATTAAAACTTCTCATCTCACAGATTAAACGCAATGAAAGGATTATCATTAATAAAGAAGTATATCTATCCAGTTAAAAATACATAAAAACTTAATACATTAATAAAAGCTAGAACGCAACCTAAAACATGAATGGTGATTGAGGCACAGTACTAGAATTACAATTGGGAATTTTGCAAAAAAAAAAAGCACCAAATAAAATATACTAAGCACCGTTTAGAATGTAAAAGAATCAACATGAACAGTCCAGTCGAAATACCATATAATTATAAATAAGCAAAAGCTCTTGTATACCACAAATGGTTGTCAATTTCATTCCCTACATAATTCCTCGGATTTCGATGATATTTCACTGACAGGCGAAAATAAAAAATGGAAGTAGCTTGATTCGTTCAAGAATGATCATTCAAAACAATGCCTTAATAATAAACGGCGAGCAAAATTCGATAACTGCTTCTTAGCTTTTTAAGCAACATTGTTTATATCTTAATAAATGTAAACAATAAAAGATAAAAAAAGATATAATCGTGTCAAAACTTGTCACAGACTGAGAGGTGTGTCCGTACAAGTTCGTTACACTTTGACAGCAGATCTCAATGGATCGCTAACAATAACTGATAAAAATATATTTCCAATGAAATTGTATATAAAAACTTATTTCTTTATGTAGTTTTTTTTTTTTTTTCCTAGGTATTTCAAGATTATCTGTAATTGGCCTGATTCTAAATTTTTTATACTGAATTTACAAACCCCGCACAGTGTATGCTTCCCTGCTGTACACCACTGTCCGATAGAGAAATTTACGCTACAACGGTTACTGAAGCCTCTTCTAACCAAAACTGACTTTCTGAAAAAATGAGAAAATCGCTGTATAACCACGTAAAATTTCACATTTCACAAGAAACAGGAATAACTGTAAGTATATGAAGGAAAATTATGATTATTCTCTTCTTTTGACTGCTGAGGGTATTTTGTAACAAATAACCCAACGTATTTGAATCAATTAAGAGGCTTCCTTGAAACCGAAATTTACAAATTTACAGAACGCTGCAAAAAGTACATTTGCAGTTGAAAACTTGTTTAAGAGAAACTTAACTAAAGTTCAATCAAAAAATTATTACATATCCACAATTCCATGTCTGAACCCTTGAGCCCAGATGTGTTTCGGTTTTCGGAGATTTACGTAATTTAGAATGATACTGTCTTATAATCTACAATAACTCCACTTTATACGCTTTCGATTATGATAGATGTTCCTTTTTTTGTTAACTATTAACCATAAGAGTATCTTCAGATCTCTTTATTTTGTTATTTTAGTCAAAAATTACACTCACAAGAAAGTGCGTGACCTCAAACGCTGAGAACCTCCCGAAAATGTGCTTAGAATGTAAATCACTCATGCCAAAAACAGTGGTATGAGTCATTCTCATGCAAAACTGCACGCCTTACCACGAGAGATATTTGAATGATCACCTATTGAAGGTCCAAGAGAGGAACTATAGTAACGCGAAGAAACCAAATATCGATATAATAGGACCAAGAACACACATATTTCAATGTCGTGACTATATTGCTATATTTCCCTCTGCTTAAAATAATCACGCTATCTGAACAACAAACTTTTCGTACTGCCCTGATAACGTCGCACAGCTATTCAGTCTTCAAAGTGCAGGTATGGGATTTCAATGAACTGGTCAAAGCAAAGTGGAACAGAACAATAAGCACATTTGACTAAAGCCACTTTTTCACATTCAACATCACTTCCGCATTCAAGCAATCCAATATCAAAAGCCACACTAATTACATTTTCAAACGATGACACTGGTATGCCAATGTCGTAAGCTGCCTTTTGCCAAGCATATTGTAACATAGGCTTGTACTTCGGTGCAGAAAGACTCCATAAGACGGCCTCCTACTGCAGGTATACTATTCACAGAACTAGATTAAGTAATTGTTAGTGCAGGCATAACATGTCACCGTCGGATGGCTCTAGCAGACAACAGCTGAGTTTTGCAGGGGAATGACTCAAACCACTGCATTGTTCAAAAACCATCGCTCATCCCGATTTATATTCTAAGCACATTTTCGTGCGGTTCTCAGCGTTCGAGGTCACGCACATCCCTTGTCAGACTCAAGAAAGAGAAAATATCTCCAAAAGACAAAAAATATCTGAGCAGCAGCAGACATACTTCTAACAGTAACAATGCTCACAGACAACTGAGTCAGCTGACGCACGTGTAATAAGTTCGGTCATTGCACTCAGGCCGCGTAAAAACTTACGATTTTCAAAGCTTTTCGATAATCAGAATTTAGGATAGGAGATGTGAACTTACATAATTACATACTCATATGAAAGATGACAGTGAAAAATAAAAATGCCTTCGACAACGTATTGAACAAACGTCAAAAAAAAATAAAAAAATAATCGTACTTGACATCTATTTTAGACTTTAAAAAAATGTAGGCCTAGTCTGACAAAAAAAAATAGAATAATAGCATGAATAGATAACAATATCAAATACAGTATGCGCCAAAATATACAGTACTGAAATGAAAAGATAAAAAATTACATTATTGTCATCTGTGAGTTTATTTATCCTCAAAAGAAATTAACATACGTACACTACATACATACATACACACACTATAGCGTGTTGATTTACCACGGTATGCGTAATGTATGTATTCAAAGTGTGCACCGCCTCGCTGTAGACAGTGTTCATATCGTTCACGCAGATTCGCAAACATATCCTGAAACAAAGGTTGCTGCAGACTCCTGCAAAAGGAGATGATTTGCTCACGTAATGCAGGCACAGTTCTTGGTGGATCTTCACAGTTAAACACACTCTCCTTTAACATTACCCACAAGCAGGCATCAGGTGGTGTAAGATCGGGGGAATGGGACGGGTATGGGAAGTCAGTACCACGTGAAATGATTCGTCTTGGGAAGTTTCCTGCAGCATGGCTAGAGATTCTCGAGCGTTATGGCTGGTCGCCCCGTCCTGTTGATACCACTGTCTATTCATCTGAATGTTCCTTGCACGACAGAACCTTCTCAAATCCTGAAGAAATGTCTCGATCACTCATTTGTCGAAACAGTTACTGGTCGACCAGACTTCCCCTTCCGTTGACAGTACACTATCAGAACGGCGAAATTTCGTAACAATAGACAGCATTACTGTGTTATTTGGTGCCGTCTTATTAAACTTCTCTTGGAATTGTTCTGCCACCTTTTTCAAACTCGGTCCACTTTCACGACCGCTTCCATATGAGCGGAAATAATGCTCAACTATGAATACTTTTTCCTCCGTCTAGAGACCCATTTCCAACAACAACTGCACAACACAACTTCCTTTTCACTACTGCGAACACGTGCAGCTGGAGCTACACCCCGGCGACAAACGCAACCACGTGTTCGAGATGGGCGAATTTCAGTACTGTATATTTTGGCGCATACCGTACTTATAAAAAGCATAAAGTTGAACCCGCTTGCTTTTGTCTCAATACCAAATTTGGAGATTTAAAGTGTCTCAATTTGGAGACCTGAATTACACTGAAATAAGTAGTCGTGATTTGGGTCTATAAATCAGTTTCAACTCCCAAAAATATTGGAATTTATGATTCTACAGTGAGGTGAACTTCTCCTGATATCATGATATATAATTATTCGACAGATTTGCAATGCCTATTGTGCAGTCGATGAACATAGATTTGGTTTCGTTTATTGAACCATTTATCTTTTAATCTGTTCGGAAATAATAAAAAAAAAACACAAGTCAAAATTTCAGTAGCAAAATTAATAAGACTGGTTCTACGTACTTTCTCCTTAAGAAAATTCCACTTTCTCGTGGCTAAGTCATAGACACCCACACCTCCATCGACGAAAAGACAGATTAAATGAGTTGATGGTCTATTTCTTGCAGCATCCACATTGGAAAATCTTTTCACCGAATGGCTATTGAAGACGTGAATTGTGTGAAAACCTGTCTCCTTAAGACGTAAGTTCTCCAGTGGCGTATTCTGAGAAGCATTCCAAAGCCTTAGTGCCCCTGTTTCAGCGTCTGAAAATAAAGACGAAAATAAAATTGTAGTTTTACAAAAGGAACGTTGAACCTTTAATCCTATTTGTTTCTCCTCCATGTAAAATATTACTGATATTTTCTGTTTTTTTAATATTTTTGTTTTGACTAAATTTTCATACAGTGAAGTTTGGATCACAGAAAACAATGTAACTTGCACATTGTAACATATCTTATATGCTACTGGCACTATCATAATTAATCTCGAATGAATAGGTTTTTGTTGTATATTAATTTTTTGGTGAAAAATACAATTTAGAAATTTTATTATAAATTCATACTTTCCAGCTCTTTAAAAGTTAAAGTACCTCAACCAAAGGTCAACATAGCCCTTCGGGTCGTAGGAGATAAAGCTCCCGGCGTTTCCTGACCAACGAGACTAACTGAGATCAGGTGGTCAGTCCGACTCCCGCCCGCCTTTAACACCCGGGAAATAAACCTGATATCTACTCTACAGAGGGTTGGGGACCCTACGGCCAGTCTGGAGAAGAATTCAGCGAGGAAAACCTACAGATCTCCCGCCACGAGGTGAACCCGACTCCTCCAGCCCGCAGTCAAGCACATTACCAAATGGCTACCTGGCCCACTCTAAGTTTTAACTATTCAGTCAGAAATTACTAAAAACAATGGGAAGATACGCAAACACATGTAGAAAAACAATTGAACCACAACTGAAGCTTGTTAATTTTTTTTTTAGAAAATTCGGTAACAGACTTCCTTTAGTCAAAAAGGAAAAAGGATCTAATTGAAATATTCTCACCTCCTGTGACAAACATTCCAGATGCTTCTGGAAGCCAGGCAAGAGATCGGATGGAAACTGCGTTGCTCGGACACGTGTAAACGCTGACTACCCTCATATCGGAGGAATCTATTAGTCGGAATCCACTATACAAATGAGCAACGAGAAAATAGAGCAGAGACAGAGGATCCCACTCTAATGCCAGGACTGGATTATCTTCTTCTGTCTTGGTACCTTCCAGACGATGATGACGAAGAGGCTTATCATCTAAGTTTCATAAAACAAATGGAAGACATGATTAGATATAATAATTTTAAAGTATAAAACAATAACGATGGATCTACTACCCTTCTACATAGCAATGCTTGAATTCTACTGATATTTGACAACTACAACAATGGAATGTCAATTAAAATTAATTTTACCACTTTAAATTCAGTTAAAAAAATTTTACAACTTTCAAAACTTATTAAGATGAAAACATAGTTTTTAATTACGGTACTTTTTATTAAAATACTGCTTTTTTTGAGAGTGTTACAAAGCACGAATCATCTAGGTTCGTATTCTAGGAAATTTACAGATTTAATTCACTTATTTTGGCTTATTTTTTTTCTGATTTCTAGTTTTGGATTCCAACCAAAATTTCTTGAAATTAAGCAAATTTTTGCTACAGCAGTAAAATGTCAGAAATTTATATTTAGACTAATGGCGAATTATATCAAAATAAAGTGTTCGAGAACTTGCCCAAAACAAGCTAGAAAGCTTGTTCATTGCTAATTGCTGTTCAGTGAAATCATTGTCATTGTATACAGACAAGAGAACTTTCAGTGAAAAATATATTACGTTTTGTTCTCGCGACAACGCGATTAAGCACAGCGTACCGGCGAACTTAAGAACAGATGTTTTGATACTTTAGTTTAGCTTTAATGTTTCTTGACTCATCCTACAGCAAGTTGAAGGAAAAAAAATAGAAAGGACAATCTCGGAAGAAGGTAAATGAAGCCGTAGCATAACAAGAGCATAACTCAGAAGCATAACAATAAGAGCGGGCAGCTTTTGATGTCGCAGTTTTACTAATTAATTTTCTCGCCGCTAGGCTCGCTAGTGTTGCTAAAACTTGCTCCAAATTAAATCACACCCTAAATAGTTTCGTAAATGTTTGGCAGAATGCGTTTTTCGAGCAATTTGCCGATTTGAGACAAGTTTTCGAAGGCGTGTAAAGCGGCCATAAGAGCATTTATCGATAATATAACGCTAATGATGAAGAATATGAATATACCTAAAGAAATAAAACAATTTCAAAACAAGAAAATTACACAAATTACGTCATATTATTACGTAAATTATCCATTACGTCAATTGGTTTACTCACTCTGATTGTACAGCGAGATAGTTCCGTCTTCATGACCAAACAATACTTTGCCAACCTTCTTGGGATGCCATTTCATAGCAACCACAGGACAGCTAAAGGAAGAACAATCCTTTAATACCGTAGGCGTGGAATTCCTCTGACTATAGCGCCATAAATTTACAGGTCCAAAAGCATTCATAAACGACACAATATCTCTGTAAAACAGAAAAATAATAGTTACTTCACTATTCAAGATTATAAAAAGCAAGTGATTTTACAATAGCTAATAACGAGCACTGAATACCAGATACAATAATTAAAAAACATAAAAACAAATTAAAATCTAGACCAGGTTTCGATCGGACCTGCCGATCGTTTTCAAGTTGAAAAACATCATTCCTTATGAATCCAATTCCTGAATGAATGTCATAAAAGTTTCGAGAGAAATGAATATTGTAAAGCATACATTAATGCATGATTATATACAATTAGATCATTTAAAATTTTTCTTGAAATAAGAAAGTCATACAGAGATAAATTAATAAAAGTGATAGAAAAAAATGAAGTTTATAAGCTTTATTTAACAATTTGTAATTCCTGGCAATGTAAAAATATATTAATAATTGCACAATATGGACATTAGGAGATCATTGGGGAGAATGGCGGATAGATCTCAAAACATCCATACTGTATTATTTTTAATATATTTTTATAAACAGGGCACAGATTTTATTCTCTATACCACCAAACACTACAAACGAATTTGTTAATGCAGAAAGGACACCAGAACATCACAATTGAATAGAAACTAAAAAAAAAAATGTCTCGAAACATAAAGTCTCTTCGATATGTAACAAAAATTAACTTGAACTCTTGAAAGAATTCATCCTACAGGATGTTCAAAAAGTCACGCAACACTGTGTTGAAAATTTTTATTTTACAGTATGAATATTACAGTAAGTACTGAAAGTGGCCGCCGTTCTGTGCTTTACACAAGTGGACACCGTTAATCATGTTCTTGAATACCCTTTGCAATGTTTGCTGTGAGATGGTCTCGACACAGTTCTAAATATTCGTTTGAAATTCCGAGAATACTGTAATTCCGAATGAGTAACTTCAGGTACTGCCAAAAGGAAAAGTCGGGTGATGGAAGTTAAATCCGGAGAACGCGCTGAATATAACCCCTTTGAGATTAGTAGTATTGGAAAACACTCTTTCAAGTAAGCCATCGTACTCCTGGCTGTATGGGCTGTGGCATTGTCTTGTTGAAACCAAGCGTTTGCAACTGTTCTGCCGACAACGCATTGACCAATTCTTGCACCATCCTTACGTATCGGTCACTGTTCACAGCTTCGTGGAAGAATGGAATGAAGATGCGACTACGTTACATGACGCATAAGACGCCAACTTTCTGTGCGTGTAGAGGCGTCAGGAGTAACTAGGGGGGAGCCAGGGCCCAGAATGGCCGTTGCCCACCCCAGGGAAAAATACATATTAGTGTAATTATTTTATATTTTAAATATTGGTATAATTTTGTGAATGGTGTGGTGATATGTATATTTGTTTTTAGGGTGGTGGTGTAGTTTGTCTTTTCAAGACACATTCTTTAATGCGTAAATGTGACAAAATGGAATTTCCTATCTACTTTGCATTTCGAACACAAATGGCCTGCCCCCCCCCCCCCGAAAAATTCTGTAGTTACGCTAGTAGCTCATATGGGTTGTCCGTGGCCCATATTCGAGTATTTGCGAATTGACGTATCCGTCGAGATGGAACCACGCCTCGTCAGACCAGTACCCCATCCGGCGTTACAAATTCCATGAATCAACGACAGTAAGCATCCGGTCCAGGCTGCAGCTGATGGATGGGACGGATTTTGTAGGGGTATAGTTCGAAACACGTGCAACGCCGTGTGGGCACTGCCAACGGAGAGCCCGGACTGGTCTTGCAAGGCGTCGTACTGACTTTTTGGGATTCTCAACACATGCAGCTCAATTACAAACCACTCTCCATACTTTCTGAACACCCTGTAATATCCTAATATAATTTATCGTACGTTATAAATATTAAGACTCCTTATAGGTTTCGTATAAAGAACATTTTTTAAGAGTGTCTTCTTACTATAAATTTATTTTTGATTGTTCAGATATCATTTGCTCTGAGTTCAGGCTCTATTTCGCTGAATCTTAAGTCCCACGCAACAATTTTCTCGAGTATTAAATTCGAAATTGGTTCAATTACTTACTTGTCGTGCAGACACCATCCTATGAAAAGTGGGATGTGCTTATTCGTGTCTAAAGAGGCTAAAATTTTTCTTTTTTCTACGTTCCAAATAATAATTTTACAGTCGTGGCCACTGGATGCTAAAATATCTGCTTCGGATGGATGCCACTGTAGCGCTGCAATCGTTTTCGTATGCTCCGCCATGATGGAAAACAGGTGGAACTCATTATACTGCTTTTCATACTGGAATAAAAAATAAATAAAAAAGAATTAAGAAAAAAAGTTCCAATTGTAGAATTAACAGTTGTTATATTCAAGGTTTTTATATATGCACAGTTATTTTAGTATGTTAGGAAAAAAATGCAGTTAAGGCCCATTACAAAAATATATGGAGTATTAATCACTTGATCTGAAGATGGAATGAGTGAAAATAAAATAAAGCAAAAACAAAACTTGGGAACAAGCTACAAATGATATAATTACAATGATGTCAATCTCTTTAAAAATTAAAAATTCAAATTAAAAATTCAATTTTAACGTGTGCCACCGATTTTGCATGAAAAATGAAAATAGATAAACACACAACAAGTTGGTTTAAAAAAAACATATATTTAAAATTTAAAATATATTACAGAACGGCGAGAGCTTTCGAGACCGTTCTGTAATGTATTGTAAATTTTAATTGTACGTTTTTTAAACCAACTTGTTGTGTGTGTTCTCTAATTTCATTTTTCATTCAGACAATCTCTTTAGGCTCTGTCTAACATTATCAAAAGAATGATGAGAAAATAATTTTATTGTAGTTCTCTTGATAATATTAGCTCTTGTATTGATATTTTATCCAGAAATATTTCAGTGTTATTTTATTTTATTACTGCAAATTTACGATTTATTACTTCCGCAATTTCCTCCGTTTTATTTTATTTCATTCATTCCACTTTTCATACACAATTATTATTTGAATATTTTATTCCTAAATTGTTAAACAAATTCAGTATTTTCTAAATTATCAGCGATTATCACTTAGAAGGGTCTGTAAAAGTTATTCTAGAGCTTCGGCTCCACAACCAAGTGTGGATTTTTCAAACTTGTACATGAAATTAATGTCCGATAAGGAATGTAAACGATAATTCTAAAAACATTAGAATAACATAATTGCCAAGACTCCAAAATACAAAATTGTAAAGTTTAAACGAAAATGGTTTATTATTATTTTCACAATAAATAAACAAAGAAAAAAGTAACTGCAACAACAATATTAATAATAATTAAATAATAAAAACAAAACAAAGAAAATTAAAAAAAAAGCAACGTTTTAACGAAAGTAAGCTTAAGTTCTTTCCTGAATGTCTTGTTTAATGATAAAGAGTCCTAAACAATAACTTTTAATGCACTATTCATATAAATATTTGACCAGGATTGAGTTCCGTTTTAGTGTATTTTTCTGCACTAATACTGACTTACCTTGACATCTTACTAAGTCTTTAAAAAATTACATTATTAATGAAATTATGAACGTCTTTGAGATCTCGTTTTTCACCAATTTTAAAAATATTAATCCTTCTTTTTTTTTAAAAGTTAATATTATAACAATCTGATTTTTTTTTCTAAATAATTTTTTCCGTAAATTGTTTAGTGTTAATAAGCCCTATCTTATTGTTTGGGATCAATTGTTGACTTTATAAAAATCTGTTATGTTTTACGAAATGTAATAAAACATCATTCTATCAATTCTGTGGAAAATGAGTAATTTATGGACAGTGGATTAAGGCCGTCAACAGTTAATTATCACGTGTTTCATCCTGTGTTTATTGATTGTTTCCATGGCAACGATCATCACCCATTGATAAGCATTTGATTCATAGAGTAAATAAATACCTGATACACGTAGACGGCTTGTGTGGCTGCGTAGGCGAATCGGTCTCCATGAGCTGTACAGATGCTCGCGTGCCAAGGCTGGCACCCGGCCGTCAGAAGGGAGATCTGACGAATCACCGACATCTAATCGATAAATAGAAAGATACATTATAAGATAAAGAAAGAAAATCCTGGAAGTGTAAAGACATATTGGTTTACAATACTCTGTTTACAAATGAGGATGATCAATTTTGCAACCGCTGTACCACATCCTACACCATAAACATTGAGATATTAATTAAAAATTAATAAAACACTTATGGCGTCAACAGATGCCTAGTGTCACAATGTTTAACAAAGAATAAGAGTTTAGTACAGTATTGCTCGAGTATTTTAGGAATATTCCTGCAAAAAATGCAAGAGGTATAAGGTATGAAAACACTAAATAACTCTTATAGATATGGAATGGATTTTAAAGGGATTAAAGCCCTATATCAAATGTAGATAACGAAAACACTGTTTACGAAATCGGTAATTACATTGGCATCAAAATATTCTAATATAATAAAGTATAATCACCCATATATTCAAATTGAAGGATTTATTTATTTATTTATTTATTTATTTATTTACAGCTAACTTTATCCAAGATTTAAAAAAAACATAGCAATTCTAAAAGTACTTTCACGCAAAAATAAATAAATAAATAAATAAATAAATAAATAAATAAATAAATAAATAAATAAAT
>JAFIDM010000001.1:113590514-113615298 GCA_023159025.1 Thereuonema tuberculata | reverse complement strand
CCCCCCCCCCCCCCCCCTTTGAAAAATTCTGGATCCGCCAGTGCTTGGGAGATGCCGTTTGTATCTACTGCTAGGTACTAGATTAGATACTGAGGTGAGTTTCCAAGCCGTCCTCAGGAAACCATTATGGAATGGCTTCAGACCCGAAGAGAAAGTGAAGAAGAGGCTGATAAACATAGGAAGGTGCCGGTGCCAGGATTCGAACCCAGGTTCGGATACATCTGTCTTGTGAAAGGTCGTCGCTTTAACCTCAAGGCTATGCCGAAAGGGTAACATAAATAAAGTTTTCTTAAATAATTTAATAATCTTAAAATTATTTAATCAAAATAAGTAAAATGCTTCTCAGGTGTCTGTAATTCAAGACAAGCACTTTCAAATGTTTCCTAACAAGTTTTGGATTAAAAATAAACAATGGATCGTTGATTCAGGAAGAAATTTTAAAAAAAAAAAACTAGATTGAGAAATTCGAGATAGTTTTTTTTTTTGAATTTTCAGTTCTCCCAGTTAAAAAAAAAAAAAAAAAATTCAGAGAATTTCTGATGCTTCCGCGTAAAATTGATTGACAGCAATCACACAAAATTTTGTACCTTATAAGTTCGTAATGTTTTCTGAAAGTCCTGGAATTTTTTCATAAAACAGCCTATGAAAATTCAACAGGATTTTAACCATTCAATCTTTTGCTCAATCAAATGGTAAGTTTACATCAAGGAATCTGATGCAGATAACAGATTCAAAGGAATCTTTTATATTTAGAAATTCTGTAATTTTCTGGGATTAGTATCCGAGAAAAGTGTTTACACCAAGGAATGTGTATCTGGGAGATTTTCATCATTTGTCGCGATGATTTAGAGAGAAAAGCTGCTGACATTATGCATTATGATTTGGCTGTTTTAATTTGGAATTAATCGAAGAAGAGAGCAGGAAACGCTACAGAAGATGGTGTTTGAGAAACTTTTGAAAAAAAGAAATAACCATGGTGCTTGCACATCAATAAAAAACGGTTTTAAGAAGATTAGGAAGAATTTCAGAATTTTATATGGATGTCACTAACTGAAGTTGAAGAATTATTGATTTTAGTTGAACCATTCATAACTTTTTAAGGCACAAATTACCGAACAGCAATTGCACCTGCTGAACAATTAACGATAGTTGGTAACCTGTGTTTTTTTTATACCTAGGACTTCGAAATCAAAATTCAGCAAAACATATTCAAGTTTGCAAAGCAGTCATTGAAGATCTTTAAAGGTAAACAAAGTAATTCACAGCAGATTTAACAGAAGCTACATTTTGCATTAATGTTATTTGACCTAATAGAAAACTGAAAGTAGTTAGAACATTTAAAACATGAATTTGAAAGTACCGGTATCTAATTAGCTGGAAATTAAAATGAAAATTACAAGTTTCTTATTTAGTTTCTTATGAAACTGATGAAATAAAATATTTTTCATTAAATTTTAAAAATATTTTTCTTTAAAATAAAATAAAGAATTAAATTCTGGATTTGGCTTTAGTCTAGGATCGCAAGATTTGGATTTGGCTCGAGATTATTTGGGAATTTTTGAAAGTGTGGTTTCATTAGAATCAATTCAGATCAATACAGATTATTTATTCCATAAATTCACCAGGTGCGATGCATTACAAATGATTATTTAATTCTAACTGTTCTTAATTCTTTTCAAATGCAACAAAATAATCATACAAGGTTGATTTGTTCAATAAAATATCGTAAATACCATTTTAACTTACAAAATATTTATTCGCCAACAGCTCAACATCATACTGGCAATATTTCGGATTTATCCTAATCGGATATCCTTCTTCAGGCCAAAATCGGATAAGAAATAATCTTTCTTCATCCCCAACTCAAACATAAAATAAAATGAATCAATCTCCACGAATTCCAAATCAACACTACAATAATCAACAATGCATCAACGTGTCACGCTCTCTTGAAGCACGAAGCATTATAACAAATTAATACATCTACATTTTTTAAAAATACTTTTTTCTTCAAAATAAAATAATTTTCTTTTTTTTTTTTTTTAAATGAAATTTTTTTTTTTAAAATAAAATTTTTCTCTTAACAAATATAAATTCAATGTCCATTAAATTTATCTTTGAAGAATCAATTCAAACTCCAATGTCTTCTTTTTTTGAAGATATCTGTCTAATCCAAAGTTATATTTACATACACAACATGGATAATATTTTGTAGGTTGATTTGTTTTTTGTTTAATTCAGGGATAGCCATCGTAAAAGAAAAATTCTGCTACTAGAGAAAATGATTTGCCATCTGTTTCCCAAGCTGAAGAGGTCTTCAGCTTAGGAAACAGATGGTAAACACACGAGGTTAAATCTAGAGAGTATGCAGATGGGGTAAAAAAAAATGGTTCATTTGCACAAAGTGAGGGAGACTTGCCAAAATCGAATCTGCTCTTAAATCGTATCTCCTTCACATTTCGTGGGCTCTGCTATAAACAAGGCCATTCGCGGCAAATATCGTAACTACCATGGCATGAGATCATATTGGCTCGCATCGATAATTGAGCTATATCGCAGTTAGGCTAGTTCAAAAAAAAAACCGAAAAGTAAGTAAGCTTTTTTCTGCAAATTTAACTAATTTTTTGGTCAAATTCGTAAGGTCGTGACTTGCTTAATGTAATAGTGGTTTATTCTTGACTGATGTTCACCGTTAGATAGGATCTTTAATGCAATGTTGATGTAAGTTTTGAAATCCCTCAAGTCATTTTTTTCTTTTCGAAAGGCGTTGTTTGTGTTTTTGGTGTTGCGCCTAATTCGTACCTGCAGACGTATTCTTTAATCATATCAGTACGATTTAAGAATAATGATCTTTTTAATAAATCATTTACCTGTATGTTGTCTAAATTTACTTTTATGTAAATATAAATTACTTTTTCAACATTAGGATCAATAAAATCCTGTAGATTATTAGTTTTGATGAATACAGTATTAAAGAAAAGGCTTCAGCCATTGGACAAAACCCAACTTCAATCAGGCTTCCTCAAACTGGATGTTATAAAACGTGATAACATAGCAGAACTTCTTGCAAAAGTTACTTTCAAAGGCAAAGTCAGTGTTTATGGACACAACGTTAAACGGCTACAAGTCCTGTGTTCTTTGACCTACCGACTGAAATGTGATTCTAAATGAATATTCTGTGACAGTTGAAGACATTAAGACAGTATCTCATGCAGACGTCACAGATCGAACAGATGCGTAGAGGCTTTGATAAATTGTTCCTCTGATTGTACTCATGATGGATCACATCACGATAGTCAAAGCAAACAGGAATACCTTGCTTTTACTTCAGCCAGAGCGCACTTTTGTTGGTGGGTTCTCAACAGAAAATAGCCACACCTTGCATTGTCATTTCGTTTGAGGATCGTATAAGAAGCACCAAGCAAGTTTCATCATCCTTAACATTTCAGTAGGACTTGTCCGTGATCATTGTGACTACCTTGTTTTTCCCAAACTGAAGGGGCCCTTAAGGGATGCAGATTTAACAGTCGTGCACAGATTGTTGAGGTAACAACACCAGCTTTGAGACAGCTACCACAAAATGTCTCCCATGAAGGTGATGACATGTTATCTCTGGAAAAGTGTGTAACTGCAGAAGAGAATTATTTTGAAGAACAATATTTTACATTTCTTGCAGTAGTTTTCATTTTATGAGGGTTGTCTCGGAATTAAATAAGTCAAACTCATCTGTACTATTATAATTATTAAGTCAAATGTTGCCCTATTAGTACATTTTAATCTATATTTGCCGTGCTGGCGTGGCCGTGCGGTCTCGGCGGCGGTCTGCCGTGGCGGCCAGTGCGCCAGTACCTGGGTTCGAATCCCGGCAGTGGCTTGGCTGTTTCAATTTCCTTTCCTGTGTTGTCCAGCCTCTTCTTCACTTTCTCTTCGGTCTGACGTCATTCCTTAATGGCGTCCTGGGGAAGGCCACGGGAAACCACCCCAGTATCTTTCCCTTGAAATTCTAGGGAGTCTGCTAGGGGTTCGCCATCTTGAGAACACTAGCGCTCCCTGGAACACGGATGCTTCGGCTACGAAGCGCGCACTTCGGTGCGTACCGACATCATCATCAATCTATATTTAACAATCTAAGTATTTTACTCCTAGAAATCCTATTAAATAACATTCTTTGAATATCCACAATATTTCGTCCTTCTTATCGAAAGACTTCCTAAGGTAGTTGTAGAGGACAAAAAGACAAAAAGCTATTCTTTTTCCTCTATATAACATAAGGTTACAAAAATAAGAACTAAAAACATTTTCATATACATGCTAATAATTGAAAACTGTCTTATTCACCAGTATAGTTATTAATAATGATAATATAAAACATATAAATAATGATAACAATTAAACACTAACATCAACGATGCTTCATGAACAACAATAACATTACAACAATAATCTTGAGTAGGGGAGACCGGGGCTAGTTGGCATAGATTTTGGTTTTTGATTTTTCTATTTTTTTGTGAATACTTAAGGGGATTCTGGTGAATGCGGCGGATAGCTTATCTTTTTGACTACAAAATTGTATAGGACCCATTAATTAAATCCGTGTTTAGGTAACCCAAAAAACACTTTTCCTAAAAGCTTGCAAACCCCTAGGGGCGAGTTGGCATAAGGTGCTACGGGTAGGGGTATTTGAGCAGAACTGCAATTTTCGAGAAAAACATTTTATTTTATCAAAAATTTTATTTTAATAATACTTGAACAAAAAAAAAAAACTAAACAAAGCAATTAATATGCTGTGGAAAATTGTTAAAAGCAAACAAATCAAGAGCAGCACTTGAATAAACTAAAGTAAATCACCTTTCTGATTCCTTTATCGGGGAGGGCGAGGTTTGGGCTGATGAGTGCGCAGAAGCACGAAACGGTCGTTCCCAATTCCCTCCCCATAAATGAATCAGAAAGGCGATTTACTTTTGTTTATTCAAGTGCTGCTCTTGATTTCTTTGCTTTTTTTAAAAAAAAAAACAAACTATATGATAAATTAAATTAAATGTATGAACAAACAATGAATTCTTAGCTATCTATAGTTATTGTTTGATATCAAACACAAATAACTATATTTATTTGAATAGATGGGTTCAATTTTCGCAGAACTTTAGTTTGTTCGTACCAAATTTAGTCTTCCTCGTCTGGCCATCTCCAGTTTTTCCCCTTTTTTACCATTTGTCAAAGCTATGCCAACTGACCCCTACCTAACTATGCCAACTAGCCCCACAGTGATTTCCTAAACAAAATGGATACCGCACAATCCCAAACATCAGAAACAAAAGATTATGATACATGCATGCAACCACAGTTATCCACTCTTTCGAGAACTGCCATCAGCAGTACCTTAATTCGATCTACATGTTCACTAGAACAAAAAAATTTACGATGAAAAAATTTACTCACCAGTCAGAAAAACGATAAAACCGGGGCCACTTCCTTTGTGACGCTTCCAAGCAAACTAAAGTCACAGTGGATGGTCCACCTTTACATACACTTCCCACTACCAAGATGTCAGCGCTCTAGCTACACGGTGGCAGGAAATAGAAGCTGGGTGCCAACTAGCCCCTTATGCCAACTGACCCCGTCTCCCCTACTTATTTTTATTTTTTTGGTCGTCAATTTTCAGGTCAAGATTAGAAGACTTATAATCCCACTTTGTCTGTCATGTGGACAAGTATCATTAAAATCTCATTAAATTATCATGAAGCACAACAATTGCAACAATTGCGTCTTTTGCATTCGTAGAGCTGCATTATAAATGTGATTGTCAAAAGGCGCAATTGTTGCGTTTCTTGGAAACAAACGCAAAGAAATTAAAGCGATACCTATGATCAAAAGACATTGCGAAGCATTGTGATTGGTTTACTAATCGCTTTCTTTATCTTGTTTTAAATTAATCTTAATTTATCAATTGCATCTTAAACTACCATGGCATGATACTCACTTAAAACGTAATTCCTTGGTTTCATGGAACCACTAACTAGTATTATCTCGTTTTTTGTCTCCTTGTGACCACTCAGGGTTCAGGAAATCGCTGTTAAAGGTCGTTCACAATCGGGACTGCGATCCTAGTTCTGGAAATTCGATTTTTCAGAACACTCGTTATTTTAATATGACGTCCATCCTGTCAACTACGTCTCAGTGAAAACCAAGATACATTGATTTTAATCGAAATTTAGACACACAACTACAGAGATTTAATTCGATTAAAAAGAAATCGATCTAAGTAAAAAAAAAAAAAAAGAATTAAAGCAGTTCCACAAAATTGGAAAAAAAAAACAGCTTCGAAATTAAAAACGATATAAATAATCTAACAAAAAATTTCAGGATTAGCAGAGAAATTAATAATCAAAATTAATTTTATCAGAGAAATTCAGGTTCAAAAAGCATTGTTTTTGAAATATTATTCTTGGGATAACAGCTAACAAGAACTTAGCATAATCCCAGAATCCACTATAAAAAAGAAAGGCGTTTTCCACTTTCCCTGTGAAATCACAAAAGGAACGACAACTCAATCACAAAAACAAAATTAAGGAATTACATATAACAAGTTATTTTTATCGTGAAATAGGGGAGTGGGAACTGAACAGTATTTGGGGCGAAAGGTCCATTTAAAGGAGACCAAAGAAAATGTCTCTTAAGTTGAGTCATTAGTAAGCTACGTCCCAAATTTAATGGAAATCTGTCCAGCCCTTTAACGTGGTACGCATTCAAATAGAAAAATGGATAAACAGAATAAATATTGTTAAAATGAAATAAGAAGAATTGCCTACAATAAGTAATGAAACAACAAAGATATGAGTCTGGATCAACATCTTCTGATTCAAAAACGTACGGACTTCTGAATGTACTTCCATAGCTACTGAGATCTTACGATAATTTATAGAACTGAATCACCTATTAAAATAAAAGATGCGACTGAAGCTGTTTGGTTTTGTCGAACAATATTGCGATCTTCTTTAGCACTTGTCCTTTTTGTCCGACCAGGGTCTTCTCGTGTCTAGGTAGGCATCATCATTACCGCTAGCATTGCCTCACTGTTGCATTCGAACGAAAACGATGTCGGACGATTCACCGGCACGATTACCTATCGTCATCTACTGAATCGATCTCCCTCAGATTTGCTCAATTGTTGGTATGGTTTTGAGTTCACCACTCCGTGAATATATCGACCACAATTATAGATGTGTATTTCAGGTTGCAATGTCATGATGCCCTACTGAGGTTAGCGCTCCAAATCTCTACATATATTCTATTTCTTTACTCTTTTCAGCGACCCATTTGAGAGCTAATGTGATAGCGACCAAAATTGGTAGCTATTGCATTTGTCTTGTCCGTCCGTGTCTCCCCACCCCCGCTAACAACTCCCGAATGGAAGTTGTCGGATCGGCAAACGGACTTCACCATCGTGTTCAGAGGCCAACTTCAGGGGCCAACTTCCCCCATGTTCGAGATATTTAGCATTTTTGTCATTATATCCCACTAACAACTCCCGAACGGAAGGCGGATCGACAAACAGACTTCACCATCGTGTTAGAGGCCAAACCAACATAGGAATAGGGTATTTTCAGGGGCCAAGACCATCCCAAGTTCGAGATATTTAGCATTGTTTTCATTAGATTTTCGCTGTTAACTTAAATGTTAGAAATGCAACCATTTCATTTGAGTTCTAACATTTAAGTTCATTTCATTTCAGCTATAGCTTGATGATCTCGGACTCACATGCTGTGGAGGTTGCCGGTTCGAATCCGTTTATCTTCTGTTTTTCTTCTCAATGTCCGGGTGGGCTTTTTTATTCTTATTTTCCTAATTTTTTTTTTATTTTTCCTTAGGTTATTATACTTCATTTTTTTTTATTATTATTTTTAATTTTTTTTATTATTATTTGTCGCCCGTAAATTTAAGCACAAAATTCTATTCACTTGTTTTCTTCTCTGACAGTCCTTCTTCAATGCTCCGGTGCAATTTTAAGGGCGAAAATGATTGGTCTAGAGTAACTGCTTCCATCACTTCTTTCCGGTTATCTCCATTTGATTTTCGCACCAAAATGTTTCCCCTTCTAAGATCATTGCACTGCCAGTAACACATTTTCTCATTATATTATCAATTTCTTGGACGCTTGGTCTGCGCTCATTGCTTGGTTGATCATCTTAAGATAGGATATTTTATTCCATTATCGTCTCCAAGATATTTACTATAAAACACAGAATATGCAATTTCCATCTTACACTAGCTAATACACTCTGCTCGTTGTCAGTTACTTTCTAACCTTGTTTCCACGTTATTTATATACTATATTATTTAACTAGAATTAACGATAAAAGGGCAAAACTCGACTGTTCTGGAGTCGATGCATCGCAACTGCTTGCTGTCTGTTTCCAAATTTTCCTCCTACATTTTCTACATTCGATGCGATGAACCAAAATCGAAGAACCATTTAACACTCCTTTTCATTGTTGTGATGGCATTGTGGTGCAAAACAACCAACCATTTTTTTCCACGTAAAAAACATCTTAAAGTAGCATTTCGCAGCAACAGATTAATCAAAACAATCAGTATACTTAAGAATAAACACATTGGCGAACAAAAAATATTTACTTAGACTTCTGCATTCCTACTTCAGAAATGAGCTTCATTAAAGTCCTCTCAGCGAAAGAACGACCGTGGACACCAGATGGCGCAATAGTAGAATTTGAATCGATTGTATAGGTCAGTGTTTATGGCGGGAAAGTGTTTGGCTTCTGATAGGTTTGCCTCGCTTGAGAGTCGCCATTGTGAATAGTTTCTGTAGACTAACTTCAGTCCTGGAATGATTAAGAGATCATGGGTGTAGTTCAAGTTCAGAGTCATTCTTTCGCTGGGAATAGTTTAGGTCAATTTACAACTTAGGTATTACATGACTTGAGTGCACAAATCAACAGCTCTCGTGATCATGTGCTGTAACAGTACAAACCTGGAAAAAAAAAAAAATAGCTTGCATCGTATTGATGGTTTTTCCTAAAATTTTCAAAAAGAAGGGGGGGGAAAAAATCAATTGAACTTTCTTGAATGCTTAAAACTGCTATATGATATATATGAAGCGACCGTTTGCACAAAACCTTAGAAAGACTGAATAACCTTATTCAGAATGAATAAGAAAGTAAAAATGTAAAATAGTTACAAGTTTCGAAGACCTGTAGCAGTTTCCTTCTTCGGACTATTGCTGAGAAGAAGAAAACTTGCTAGAGGTCTTCTAAACTTGTAACTTGCTTTTTTTTATTTTCGTATTCAATCTGTTTCTAAGGTTTTGTGCAAACGGTGGCCTTGTATTTATTATAGTTGCACGTTAATATACTCATTGTTTTATGATTTTTTTTTTTTTGTCATCTGAGAAAAAACTTCGACAAACAATCGCTTGCTGTAGTTCTGGGCTACATTAAATCGTTAATAACAACCATTTCTTTGAATTCTGACGTCGCATCATACGGTTTTTGACGAATCACTTAAACGGATTGATATTTCAAACGATACTCATTTCGAATTATTCATTTATAGTACCAATTAGTAAACGAGAAACAATTAAGGATGAAATTACATTAAGAAGAAAATTTAATGAAATATTTGAGTAGGTTGTTCGATTCAAATACCATTGTTACGTTATGCGTAAATCCCAGATTAAACAATCAGTCTATCTGACAGTCCATTCAAATATAATTTCAAATCGATTGGATATATATTACGTGAATAATTTATCAATTTTGATAGTCAGGTATCACGCTCTCTTTACAACTGTAAGCTGTTACTACAAGTCAGATTATGTTACGACAGTTTATGGCGGATTTTGATATATTCTGCTACTACAATAGAGCATCGATTATCCGATTATCAATCAACCGAACATCGGTTAACCGAAGGCATTTCAGTAGAACAAAAATTTAAACATTTCATTTGCGAATTAAAATTAAAAAATTAATTTCTTTCCGAAAGATAGATCTGATGATGGGACATAGTTCCCGAAACGCGTAACGACAAAAACAATGCAACGAAGTCACAGGACGGATTTAAAATACAGTAGTAGTAATTTATTTTCTAAAACGTGACTTGAACCATATTAGCAATGTTTAAAATACATTAAGGTTTTGTGGTTAATATGTATCACTGTTTCTGTGTTTCATATTGCTCCTACGACACTGGTACAATTTTTTCTTAAATGATCGGCTATCCGAAATATCAGTTATCCGAACACCTCCCCCCCCCCCGTGCAGCATTGTTTCGGATAATCGATGCTCTACTGTAAATGTAAATGTAAGCCAGTTTTAATTCACTTCGTTCGATTATTACATGGGCGCAAATACAAACATGCAAGGGGTAAATTGCTATTTCCTGAAAACTTCAATTTTAATATAATTTATGTAATTTGTTTCCTGCAAAAGGACTATCATATACAAAAAAGTAAATTATATTAAAATCAGTGTGTTATAGAGGGGAGGATGCTAATAGGTTAACTACAAGAATTAAAATTTTAAAATTTTGTCTGATTTCCCATGCCTCCATGATCCTGCTGAAAATTATACTCAAACGACTGGAAGGAAAGCTGAATGGACAACTGGGAGAAGATCAGTTTGGTTTTAGGAGAGGCGTTGGAACCAGAGAGGCAATATTTGCTGTTAGACAGATAGTGGAAAGAAGAAGAGATAGAAACAGAGATACTTTTGTTGCCTTCGAGGACTTAGAGAAAGCATTTGACAGTATAGACTGGACTACACTCTTCAAAATTTTAAAACTAAAGGGAGTGGACTGGCGTGATAGAAGATTGTTGTACGGTTTATATGCGGAACAGGAGGCCTTGATAAAAATAGGCGATAAGAAGGCAAGTGCTAAGATTAGAAAAGGGGTACGGCAAGGATGTGTATTGTCACTTTTACTATTCAACATTTATTTAGAGGCAGCATTTGAGGCCTTCAATAACAACAAAATAACAACTGGCATCAAGATTAATGAAAGGATGATAAACTGGATTAGATACGCAGATGATGTTGCTGTATTTGCGGATAGCGTGAAGAAACTGGAGATTGTTCTAGAGAGAATGGACAGTTGTTTACGACACTGGGGCCTAATTATAAACTACAAAAAGACAAAAGTCATGATGATGGGCAAGGGGCCCTACAAAGAGATGAGAGTACGGGTTCGAGGCAACAACCTCGAACAGGTGACGTCTTTTCGATATTTAGGAAGTCTAGTGACCCAGAATGGTACCTCTGAAATGGAGATAAAAAGCAGAATTGGAAACGCAAAGTGTGCATTCTACCGAAGAAAGAACATTTTGACATCATCAAATATTAGCCTGGATACCAGGAAAAGACTGTTGAAGGTGTTTGTGTGGAGTACTGCTATGTACGGATGTGAAACATGGTCAATCACGAGGAATGATGTTAGGAGATTGGAGGCGCTTGAGATGTGGGGATGGAGAAGAATGGAGAAGATTAAATGGACTGATTTGTTGACAAACGAGGAAGTCCTTTACAGAGTTGGTGAAAAGAGGACTATGATGGCAGGTATACGTAGGAGAAGAGACGGAATGATTGGCCATCAGCTTCGACATAAGGGAATACTTGCCGAGCTCATGGAGGGCCATATCCATGGAAGAAGAACAAGAGGTCGCCCCAGGACCCATTTCATACAGAACATCCTTAAAGACAGGAATCTGCAGTATTACGTGGAGTTGAGCAGGGCTGCACAAGACCGTAAAGGCTGGAGACGTTATGTTGAGAACCAATCTACGGATTGATCTACCATGATGATGACCGTTACAAATGTGTACAGTGTGTTACATAGGGATAGGCCTAACAGATTATTAATTTATTAAATCATGATTTCTTAAAATATTCTTATTGGTTTAGTTATTTATAAAAAATAACATTCTTTGGTCCTGGAAGTTCTGAAATCAAAATGTAATAAAATATGAGACTTACATAAATCAGTTGAAGAGACCAGATGAATGTTCTTCCATCTGGTTTGGTGGTTTTCCTGTTGGTTTATCCAAGGAACTATGATGTTTAGACTTGATCTATTTTTGTCGCAAACTTTCCTGCATTGAAGCAATGTACTGGAGGATCATTTATTGAGATAAAAAGCAGATTTGACAGTGTTGCAATTTGTTCCTTTGATCAGTCAATAAAGATCAGAAGAAATAAAAATAGACAAATTCCTATCCAGAAAAATACAAATTTTAATTTTATTTCAGAGAAATTAAGATTCTTATCTAATAATTAAATATTTTTGTAAATCCCCCCACCCCTTAAAAATCGAAAATTGATTGAAATTATTATTTTCTTTAAATTATTTATAAAATTTTACATTGTTCTCTGCTAAAACTTATTAGTCTGTTTTTATAATTCCTTGCCGGTAAATGTAGTTATTTAATTTGAAGAATACGAAAATTGAGTACCACCTCCCCGCACTTTGGCAACTATCAAATTTATCACAGACCAAAAAATTGCCAATTATATCGGAATTTTTTACAAAAACTAAAAATAAAATAAAATACAGTAGACTCTCGATATGTCGAAGTTGAAGGGACGCTGAAAAAATTCGAGATAGCGAGTTTTCGAGATAAGGTCGTAATCAAAACGTAAAATTTCACGTAAAAACACAAGATACGGAATAATATTCTAAAAATTAGAGTCTTGATAGATGAGAATAAGTATAAATATGTAATGATAGTTGGCAATAAATCTAAATAAGTAATGATAGTTGACATTAAGTCTAACTATAGCAATGATTATTTTAATTTTTAAAAGTAGTCGAAAATAATTACATTAAATTGAAAAGAATTAGTAAAATACAATGAACTTACATTGCTAGAATTTCTTAAAAAAGTCCAGTATCGTGGCCTGGCGACATCTCTTTTGAAATTGTTCTCCTTTTTCATGTTCGGAAAGTTTCTCAATTTTGTTTCTGCTTTTCAATATTGTTGATAAAGTCGATGCTGGAATTTTGAAATCCTTTGCGATTTGTCCCTTTTTTCCACCTTTATCTACAGCCTCTAAAATCTCTACCTTTTTTTCGATTGTCAATGCGTTCAACTTTCGCTTAACGCTCACTGTTTTCTTTTCTTTGGAACTTTCCATTTTTGAACCAACTGGCGATTCACTGTCACGTTTTATAACTTCCCTAACGTTTTTCGCCGACTAACTTAACCATAAGCAGTAAATTCTGAACAATTTAGAACAACACGCAAAAGCAACAATGTAACAAATGACTGGCGAGACATAGTAGCGCACACTCGCACCCTCCTTTCCCCAAATGGAGTTATCGACCAGATGGATTTATCGGAATCGTCCTTGACCCCTCAGAGAGATAATTGCTTCGACACAACTGACCGGCGATTTTTCCTGAAAAATTCATTTTTACTTCGAAAAATATTCGAAATAACAAGGTTTTAAGTGAAAACTCTTCGACATAAGAATTAAAATTAACATTAGATGAATATGTAATATCAAGGGGAAAAATAATTTTTTTATAAATCTTGAAAAATATCAAGGTTTTCGAGATATCGAAGTTTGACATATCGAGAGTCTACTGTAATACTTTTATAAAACATTTTTATAGTCGTTGTTACATTTAATTTAATTATTTGGAATAGGAAACATAGGCTCACGAAAAAAAAATAAAACATAACATTTATGCCATTTTCATTATTGTTAATTTTTTTTTGATTAAATAAATAATTAATCATCAATTTGTGATGTTAAATTTTTAATAAATATAAATATTTTTAATTTGGAAAGAAATTTAACGTTATATAAATAATTTATACGTTATTTTTATTTAATATTTTATTGGATTTATTGGTATTCTTATCCCATCGCAGTGGTGGTTATGTCGCGGTTGACCTCTGATTTTCTATTCACTTTATGGGAGATTTGAGAAGGTGTAATTTGCAGAGAGGAAATGGGCGGATTATCCCCCCGGGTTGACTTATTCGTCTTTCCTTTCAGGAATAGATGAATAGAAAATTATTTCCCTTCATTCAGCTGAAAGAATGAGATGGGAAGGAATGTCATTCACTCCCTAATCCCGGAACCCTTCGATAGGGAACTGGGGAGAGACTAAATTTAAAATTTAATTTTTTATACAGTTACTTAAATTTGAAAAAGAAAAAAAGGTAATAATTTCAATTAAAGTAGGTAAAATATTTTTTGTAGTTCGATTAATAAAAAAATTAAAAAATGTAGAGATCTACAATATAAACAGGAAAAATAATATTTTTTCAAAAATATAAATTAGTTTTAATTTCAGGCGACAGATGTCACTACTTAATACTAAAGCCAAAAGCTAAATAGCGAGCGAAGAGCTTACAGTTCCTAAGGCTCTCGTAATATGTTTTACCACGGACTTCCTAAATCATGTTTAAATTCTACTAAATTCTCTTTTAGAATTATCGTTTAACACAAATCTTTAGCAAAATCGGATTGTTCAACTTCGAAATGTATAATAAAAACAGTTCTCTAATGCCTTTATTTTTCAAAAAAAATATTTTTTATTCTGTTTGATCCTCATTTATCTTAAAATAATTTAGTTGAAGCCGATTTATTTATTTGGTTTTTTTTATTTTATTTTTTTTTTTATTTTATGATATTAACATAAAACCTTTAGAGTATTTTTTATTCCTAATCGTTGAAAGGTTAAGTTTTTTTAATAATTTTTTTAAACGATCTGCAGTTTGTTGGTTTGTATTAACATTTATTAGCGGCCCCTAGGTTACAGCTTGCCTGTAAAACATAGGGGACCGCTCTTGCTTTTATGCTTGCTGGATGTCACGCTCTGTAGTGGCCAAACGGTTAGAGATATTAAAATGAAACCTTCACTATTGTGTTCAGCATCAAAAAGTAGGTGACCACGTCAAAAAAATCAGACCTCCCTGACCGGAAGTTGGGGGGGGGTCAAAAGTGGTCACTTCCGGTAAAGATGAAAACGGCGATAGACGTCCCCCCAATATCGACCCTTCTGAAGACAGTGGTGGTGGTCACGTTTTTGGAAATTATGCTTATTATGGAGCCACTTTGCTTTTGACACTTCTAAAACATTAATTTCCCTTATATATTTTATTGTTGTAGGATTATAGGATTCTTATTTTGCGGAGTAATGACATTCGCATTCCGTATCGCTGTTTCATATTTTAAATTTTTCTTCAAAATATGACTAACATAATATCTTTTATTCGTCTATAAATTAATTTTTCAGTTGATGATTTTTATAATCTTTGTATGACTTTTATCATTGATGAAATTTCATACCTTGGTTACTGGTTAATTCGTTATCAGTTTTGCTTTTTATTTCTAACTGGGTCTGTTTCCGTGCTCTTATCGTTCTCCGTTCCTTCTTCAGAGATAGTTATTATTTAATATTTTATTAAGCTCTTAAATACATAACGATCCAGAATATTGGTGTATTTTTTTGTACTAATTTGGAAATTATTTTCTTTTTTTGTTAAAAAATAATCATAAATCAATTGTTCTCAGTGCCGTAGCTAGAGGACTGGGGGCCCCGGGGCAGATCTGGAGGGTGCGGGGCCCTTAACAATCTTTCAACAACCAAAAAAAAAAAAAACGACAATCCTATTTCAACAACAACAACAACAAAAAAAACACAACCCAATTGTTCGGGGGCCTTGGGGCATTGCCCCGGCTGCCCCGGTGGTAGCTACGGCCCTGATTGTTCTGCAGATCATTAAGAATAGACAGTTAAGTAAATACAATGAAGATAAGTATATATAGTGAAGTGAAGGCATTTTTCCTATCTTTAATTGCGAAGTACTTCTTAGTTGATAGTATTTATTAACTGAGTGTTTTTATTTTTTATCGCAGTATTCAGAGATAGCAGCGACCTCTATTTGATTGTCGAGCATTTAATGATTATTATTATATAGAAAAGGCGATGGAACATCCAAACAAAAAGTGATCACAAATGAATGCCTGCTACTAATAAACTAAATTAATACACAAATTAAATAAAAGGCTTTATATTAATTAATGTCGATATCCTGACGTACCTGTCGCCTTATTGGTGTTCATCAGCCAGAACCGACCACCTTTGAACACTCTTGTCTGCCGGGTAGAAGAGTTCAGTTGTACAAAAGACTGGGACTTTCCACTTTGCTTAGAGATATCTTCTGATGGCTGATGAGTGCCAGTAAGCTCGTAACATATATGTCAGGATGTTAGATGAGAACACAATGCACGCGCATTTACAATCATTTCTCTTCCGGAAAAGAGTTTTTTTTTTTTTTTTTTTTTTTTTTAATATGTGTAGATGTTTCGGTTTTTTATTACACAATTATTTTTCTATTTTTCTTTTACCATTTGTCTATTAGTTTTAAAATTAAATAATAACTTCGCTTAATTGAAAGTTTGAGTTATACCGTTTGGAAATGTTCGTGTTAATAGGCCGTCTTAACAAAGATTAATAGTCATGATCCGCCACCATTAATCACAAGTAAACGGAAGTTCCGTTAGATAGGCAGCTGAGGGTAACTGAGGGCCGCATTCCATTTCACTCCTAAAATAAAATCCCTTGTTTCCATCACAGATTGTCATTTTCTTGTGAATGAAATTGATTGCATAACATGAGCTTTTTAATTTATTTTCGAAATTGTAGCAAACATAAGTTTCATAAATATTTCATAAACAAGCAGTACGTGGTTGTTTGCTAAGGATCAGTTCATTACCTTCTAGAGGGTCGACGCAATATGGTGAACGAGTTAAACAAAAGTAGGAGGGCGCCAACTTTTGAGAAATATCAGTAAACAGCAGTCCAGTGTTTGTTTGTTTTTTTGTTTTAGTTGGACAGACCTCAACGATGAACAAAAGAATCACTCATAATAACTAAAACGCGGACGAATAGCTGTTCTTTATAGTTGCTATGCTCAGGGCGCGTAAAGGCCTAGCGCCGGCCCTGACATTTCACTGTTACTTTTTTTCAATTCCGACGGTTAAATATTTTGATTTAATGTAATTCTTTACGGAAAAAGTTTTTCTGAAACAAAGATAAGTAGAAAAATATGTACTATATATTTCATTATCATTAAATACAGTATCTATTATTCAGATTAAAATTTAAATTAATTTCATTAAAAACATTTTTATTTGAAAAATTTAATTCCTTTGATTTAAAATTTGTAAATCTAATTTTTCAATTCGAACAAAATTTAATTCCTTTGATTTTAAAACATAAAGAAATTCCTTCGTAGATTAATAAACTGTCTTGTAAAGAGTAATGTATCATGTCGTTCCAGTGAGACGAAATTCAGAGAAATTTAGAATCAATTCAAAGCATAGACACACGTATCATAAATAAATTGATTTTTAAAAGAAAGAGAAATTCATTAAAGAAAATTGTATACTGGAAAATAACTCATTATGAATTTAGTGTGAATGTAGATTTTTTCTTTTTTTTTTTTTTTGCATATATAAAAAATTTAGGTTAGATTTGCCAATTTTTGTTATTTGAAGTTTGTTCCTTTGCAACAAGGCCATCCTCTGTCCCAGATGCTGTTATTGATTGTTATTATGGCAGGTTTCCGTGCAGTCTTTGTCTCTATGTGGTAGACTTTATGTTTAAGTATAAAGCCACTATAACAATAATAAAAGAGATAAAATACCTCACAATTATTATTGCGAATTTAACGGGTATGAGGCGCCACCTGCATAAACTTATTTATTGTAAAAAGATTTTTACGACAATGTAATATGTTTCGTTTCCATTTTTAACATCAATGATTTTTTTTTTCCTTTCACAAGGAATAACGTTAAGTTTAAAAATGCGATAGATTTAAATGCATTTTATTTTTTATAAAATTTCAAATGTTTTTCATCAGGAATGAAGACATTAACTGTACATTCGCGAAACATCCATATATTAGATTTTTAGCTAAAAACATTAGCCAAAAAATGTAAAAAAGGAAAAAAAAACGGAATAAATTTATCATTACTTTAATAGTATAAATTTACAATCTTTGCATTGCATCAGAAGCTTACTTCTTTTATCCCTTAAAATATATTTTTTAAAAATGTTTATCGAGTAATAGTGAATTCCAAAAAAAAAAAAAAATTGTAAAATTCACATGAAATATCTTTAGCGAGAAAAGAATATAACTGCGTGATCAAAAATATGTGGATACTGTCTACAGTAGTAAATTGAAGCCTAGATGGCACGAGAATGGGGCATTATGGTCAAGCAGCTGCTCACAAACCAAACAGTTTCCCTGTGAATGCTTAATCCCGTCTGAAGTGGTGTAAAGAGCGACGCCACTGGACTCTGGAGACGTGTGGTGTGGAATGATGAATCACGCTATATCATGTGGCGGTCGATGAGAGGGTTTGGGTGTGGCGAATGATATCTGCCATTACATCTAGTGCCAACTGTGAAGTTTGGAGGAGGTGGTGCTACGATGTTTTTCATGGAATGGACTCGACCCTCTTGTAGCATTGCACGGCACGGTAAATGCTGATGGTTACAAGGACATTTTGACCAGTACGCACTGCCTACAGTAGAAGACCATTTTGGTGATGACCATTGCCTCTATTAGCATGACAACATTCCGTGTCATAGGTCTGCGAAGGAATGGTTTGTGAACAATATGGTTCCGAAAATGGATTAGCCTGTCTAGGGTCCGAACTTGAACCCCATCAAACACCTATGGGACGAATTGTAACGTCGACTTCTCTCCAAACCCCAACGTCCCATATCACAACTGGCTACAGCTCTTCAGGAAGGATTGGACTGCCATTCTCCCAGAGACGTTCAGGCACCAGCTGAGAAGTTTGCTGTGATAAAAGTGATGGGCGGATCCACCACATAGTAATGTCCACTACTGGAGAGTATATCACAGGTGTCCGAATATTTTTGATCATTTAGTGTATTTAACTAAACATTATCATATCAGATCAAAAATTTACAAACACTGGCGTGCAGAGGGAGGGATTGGTAAGGGTTATGTCCCCCCCCCATTTGCATCCTAAAATGGAAGAAATGTAAATTTTTTAATTTTTTTTTTTTTTTTTTTATTGAACGGCGAAGGCCAACATAATCCTCCCACTCCAATTTCGTGGATACGCCTACGGAAAAAATATGCACATCTGATGTGATTGAATTTAAAAGCCTGGCTTTTTATAGCAACTGTATTCTCTTGTTATTGACGTTGGGAATTGAGGAATCTCATTCATCAGAACTCCATTATGAAGCTGCAAAGGAATGTGAGTGGGAAAAAAATGTGATAAAAAGAGATTTATACAAACTGTCATCGAGGCGATAAAAGAACCACCTTCAAAGCCTTTTATTCAAAGGAATAGAAATGTTTTGCTATTAATAAATCAGAAACAGTAAATATCTCAGTTGAGAATGAGAGCCATTGTGAATATTGTTTATTGGTCACTGTTATAATGGTTAAATTCCTCAGAATAAAAAAAATTAACTACTGATTACAAGTACAACAAAAAAGTAATCTCACGTTATGTAAACATTAATTTCATAAGATACTGTACGATAAGTTTTATAATATTTTCAAAAAGAGATTGGGTGGATTATTTAACATCCAAATAAATTGATACTAAATCACGTGTGATAAAAAATATAATTATAAAAGAAAAATAAATTAAAGATTTAATGAAAGATTTAGAAAATTGCAAAATCAATTTTGGTTGCTGTCACATTGTGATATTCATAATTTAAAATGTCGATTTTTTTTTTATGATATAGTCTATTTTTGTACGTAAAGATTTTCTTTTCAGTTTAGTCTACTTTCCTATGGAAAATAATACTGATAAAAATCAGAATGTCTGTGCATGCGTCTGTATCTAATAAATCTCCTCAATAAATGAAACTTGCATTTTTACGTTCGCTGAACATAGTCGAATTAACAAAATTGAAGCCGACGCACCTGGGTGTACAAGTCTTGAAAACGAATACTCAATTTATGTATTTGAAACTGCAGTAGTTATTATTTAAGTCATTAAACAAGTTTTAACTGTATACCCACGTGCGTAGACTTCAATTTTGTTAATTCTCCTCAATAAATGTTTCACTAGGATTTCCTTGAAACTTCTCATGCCTATTTATATACGGGAGGCTAACTCGTTAACGGCATTTCTATAACGGCTAACTCGTTAACGGCATTTCTATAACGGCTAACTCGTTAACGGCTCACAACATACGTAAATCCGCATTGACGTAAGAAATTTCCGACGTGCCGAAATTTGGGTAAAGCGGCTATATGTAAAACATTCGAAATACCGTACCGCGAAGATAATTAATACAGTAGCACTTACTTTAGCAAAAAAAAAAAGAGTCCTATGTGCCAGATTACAACTAGATTTTAAGATAATTATAGTACAGTATAGTTGGTCTTGTATCCAAGTCGTAATGCGATCGATTACGGCCTGGAAGAGTGGGTTCCCTCCCTGAGTGGGATCAGGAATTTTTCCACGTCGAATTCTCCTCACGATGGGTCCTGCGGTGCACCTAGTTCTCTGATGAACAGGTACCAGGTTTCTTTCCCAGGATTTAAAGGCGGTTGGGCATCGGGCTGACCATCCGACTTCAACTTACAACCAGACTAGTTGGTCTCGTTGGCCAGGAAACGCCGGGAGCCTTACCTCCCACGACCCGAAGCGCCACATAGGTCGTAGTGGGGCTTTTAACTTTTTCTAATAGTACAGTGGAACTTGGATAATTCGAACGTCTTTAATTCGAAATCGTGGTTAATTCGAAGATTTCTCTTAGTCCCTTGAACTTCTTATTAAATCAATGTTAAAAAATCGTGGATAATTCGAAGTTCAACTTCCTTAATTCGAAGTTCATAAAAAAAATTTCCAACCATGACGACTTTTCGGCGTTTCATCGTTAAGAAATTCGACACGTGACAACTGAAATCCCCTTCCCGCCACCGTTCGACATGTGACACCATTCGACACATGACGCTTCAGACGCCATTCGAGCTTCTTGCTATCAGTGTCACCATGTCTTTCAGTAAACCACGCGTGTACAAGAATTTATCGTTCGCTGAAAAGGTCGCCGTCATTCGCGAGGTGGAAAAGGGTGTGAAGAAGAAATACCAAATCGCCAACGAGTACTGGATAGCGCCGAATTTCGTCGGTACATAGAAGGACAAACCAACGTAAGTGAAGCTGTTTTCCGTTCACTAAACATGCTTGATAATTTTGCTAACCTTAAGCGACTGAATTCTACAAACAATCAGACATTGCACAATTTTTTGAAAAACTATAATTTTCTGTTTTGAATGCAATATGTACTGTAGCTTACGTAATATAAATCTTATTTTGTTTACGTACATATAGTGTTTAAGTCTTTCATACCATGATCTTTCTGAATAAATATTTACTTATTGACAGAATAATCTTTTCAAGCATTCAGTGGACCTGAAATTAAAGTTAAAAGATGTAACTTGTTTAATTCGAAGTCTTGGATAATTCGAAGTTTTATAGTGGTCCCTTCAGCTTCGAATTATCCAAGTTCCACTGTACTATATTTATATCATAGTGTACTGTACATTTTTTTAATTAAATTTACTCTGAAAATAAAGGTTTAAAACTTTATTTTCGTATAATATGCTTGTCTGTATATATAATATTTAACATACGTATAAATTGGTGGAGAAATCCGACTTACGTAAAGGGTTATGAAAGAACTCTAACTCTGTCAAACCTTATTGGAAGTCTTACGACTTGTAGAGATGAAGGAAAATACGAGTTCCAATCTGTGGTCACTTACCTGTCTCAGAGGAAGTGGCCGAAAATGAAAAATGTACGAGGTCGCTTGTCTCGTGTTCAATAAGAAATCATTTTTGTTTTTGTTTTTTGTAAGCCATGGAAAGAAGTACTAAGAAAAAGACGCTTGATATTTGTAAATTTTTATATCTGACGAAGATTAAATAGCCTCTTCCAACTAAAATTGATTAAAATCCCCAAATTAATACCAAACTAGCCAAAAAATAGAATTTTAATCCGCCCGTCATATGGATTACTGAGAGCCATCACTTCTGATTCATTTGTTGCCCTCAATGGGAGTGAATTCTTTGACTCCAACGTTCTTCTACGGGAATTGCCGGGAAGTTCTTTCTTAAAAATCCATGCGGAGACATTTTCAAATAATAGAAAATAAAAAAATTCGTGTTTTCCAAAATAAGACGGCCAAACATAAAGTATTAAGGATAAAACTTTTAACTGCAAAAGGATAAAATAAATACAGTTTCGATTTGTCGAATTTACAAATCTTTTTCAACGGGAGTAGATCGACTACAGAACACCCTACAAATACATTTCAACAGGGAGGGTTTGTAAACAGATAACACGTCGTGAAGACCCCCGTAGCATGGAAATAAATATCAATGAAAAGGCGCGGTTAAGCCGCCAATCCCAAACCATTAGAACGCCCTCTGGGGACATTTATAGAAACTAAAAAATGATGAATAAAAAATAAAAATAAAAATAAAAAACTAAGAACTAACAAAACAAAGCATTGTGGCATATATTTTCAAAGTAATTGAACAAACTTTTTTTTAAATTTTTGAATAGAATTTCATATTGACTAAAGAACGCACAACATGGTGTCACTCCCACGCTGATTTTTTCAAGCGGTTTTTTTTCTTTTTTTTTGATCGGGGTACTTTAGTAATGTGCCAACTACCATCGTAAAGTACATTAAACAGAGTCTATGGTTAACAAATCTGAATAAGTAAAGTTTAAAAGTTTTTTTTTTTTTTTGAAGAATGGCGAATAAAATTTGAGCAATTACAAATTTAATTTTTAATTTTTTGTAGAATAATCAATTGAAATAAAATAGTGTCTAATGATTAAATTAGAGTACAATAAGCAAAAACAAGAGCAAAGCTAAGGGTTGATAGGGAAAGTCTGACAAAATGAAAGTCTTGAAAGTCTTTACTTTTGTTATTGATTAAGTTGGTCCTTAGATTTTATTGGGAATCCGTATTGTATATCTCTTTAACGGAGGTTTGGTCGTTATAACAGTTGTTTGTTGTAAGAATTAGTAAGGACTCAGTACATTTCATGAGTTGCGTGTTCACGGCACGTCCCAGGATGGATGAATTGTGGAAATCAATGGTGTGGCCCGTTTCAAGGATGTGGGCAACGGATTTGTAGATAAGATCCCTGCGCTGTATGGCTCTGCGATGATCTGCGATATGGTCCTTTAACCTGCGACGAGTTTCTCCAATGTAGTGGCAGTCATTGTGTAGGCATGGCAACGAGTAAACAACATCTTTTTCCTAGATGGGTTTTATTGTTTTTGAATACTTCTTTGTAGTTGCTGCAGTGGAGTAACTCTGTTCGGGGAAGTAAGAGAGATGTTATATTCCCTTAGGAATTTTCTAACAATTTTCATCGTGTCTTCTCCATAAATATTCATTCAAAGTTTCAGAAAGACCTATTCTTAAAAGCAGACACACATTAGAAATATACAAACACCTAACAGGCGTATTGATTTAAGAACCTAACTTTCCTTAAGAAAATAAATAAATACAATTTACTTTGTAAATGAATTTACTCATTTCAGACAACAAATACAGAAATTAAACAGATGCTCATTCTAAAAATACGTATTGACTTTATTTATTTCAATAATACTTAATTGGCTGCGTGGTTAGCATTGTCAAGACATTGGCCTCTGAGTATCGTGGTTCGGTTCTCCTGTGGGTTTCGTGATGGTGAACGATCTGCGCTTGGCAGGTTTTCTCGGGGTTCTCTCATTTCCCTCTACTTTTCCCATCGTACTTTTTCATTGTTTCTCTCCGTCTGTCCCCATTCCGTGGGTAGCACAATAGACCTAAAGGTCGCCGTGTTTGGCTTCCCTGCCATCCATGTTCACACAATCAATCAATTATCAAAAAAATTATCATTTTTTTAAAAGAAATGATCACGACCATTATCATTTAATTTCATTATTTTGTCAAATTTTATAATTTAGAAGATAATAACATAGGTTAATTTTCGAAGTAATAAGTTACTTCTTTCTCAAGGAAAGCCTTACAATAAAGAATAAATTACAACAAAAATAAACAATTAGGCAGTAGTTAAAAAGATTTACCGGATATCACACAAACATTATCAAATCTGATACATATCATTGTTTAATCTGACATCTGTTAAATTAACACATTTAAAAATATAAAACACAGTACACAATAATATTATTTCAATAAAATAACACATTTATTAAAACAAATATTTTCGTATATCGACCATTTTAAGATAATTTCTAAATTTCATATTATTTATGCACAAAATGTTATCCACAACAATACTATCTTCCTATTTTTAATAATAATCTTTTTATGTATACAGTACACTGAAAAGCATTACATTGAAATATATATTTTTTTAGTATCCTACTATACTATCAGAAGTAAGTTTCATGAAATCATAAAAAAAAAAAATCCAAATTTGATTGTATGGTAGAGTTTTTTTACGTTTTACATCATGTAAATACTTATATCTTTTTATTGTCTTTCAATCTCTAACGGAATGTTTTTTTGTTTTTTTTTATCTAGCACTAATAAACTTCAATCTATTCAACTGCACCTAGCGTGATAGAAAACAATAATAGTAATATTTTCTTTCGAAACGATAAAATTTCTTGGAAGTTTATAGCGCTATTAAAATGATTTCGAGCAGATAAAACTTTATAATGCCTAAGTATGTGATTGCTCCGTGCTTCCTCGGTGTAAATTCTTTTT
>JAFIDM010000001.1:113571725-113585514 GCA_023159025.1 Thereuonema tuberculata | reverse complement strand
GAATCCTTTGCGTAAATTGTGCGTGTCAATTGTGTTCCTAGATAGTTCACTCCGCACGTTAAAGAAAGGTTAACAATAGATCATTATTGGGAAAAACAGATCATATTAATTAAACTTTAAAATTTCATTTAATCTCTTATTTCTTTTTAAATATTTTCGAAAAACGCCTAATGAGATTTCATTAACTTTAAGATATTTGTTTTTATTGAAATATTTGCAACAATTTATCGTACATAATTCTAAAGTTTCTCTCATGTATCTATCTGTAGATTCAAAAATAACAAGACTAAGGATCTGAGTTATGATTTAGATTTGAGCAGTGCTTAGCCCAGTCGGAAAGATTTTTTTCTATTCTATTAAATAAATACTTAAATAAGTTACTTGAGTCCAGTTAATTTTCATCACATTATAGGTAGCGCAGATATTAAGAGCATTAATAAGTGAGATGAATATCCTTTGTTTAAGTTACAGTGGAGTCCCCATTATCCGAGTTATTGTGGATCAAGACTAACTCGGTTAAAGCGAAAATTGTAAATAAAATAAATCATATAGGTTTAAATGTATATTTTAACAAATACAGGAGTTGTACAGATACATCACGTGCAATTCATATTGTTACGATAATTAAAGAGTTCTTTTACTTAAAAAAGTCCTTAATTGTTTTTTTGTTTTACGTTACTTTGGCGTTTTTCTGCAGCAATGTTTCGCAACCATTTTCCAATTCCAGGTAGGGGGTCATATGACTAGACGAACGAAGATTAATTGCGACCAATATTCTGCGAATTCTCTTTCGTTTTCCTGAGTGTTTGTGAGATCAAGTTCAGAATTTTTTTCGGTAGTTTTAAAAATGGTAGTTTTAAAAATGAATCAAAAAAATATTTAATTTATTCAATATTATTCAAAATAAGTTCCAAATGTAGAACCAAAAAAAAAAAAAAAAAATCCTAGAAATATTTGATAGCTCGGCTAAAGCGGAAACTCGGATAATCGGGGTTTTACTGTATTTACAGAAATCCTTTGCTTCTTTTCTCAAACTTATTTTGCACCAATTTCGCTACAATTATCCGCTTAGAAAAGATTATCTTTTGTCTTTAAATATTCATGCCAAGTTTCATGAAGATTCTTTCAGGATCCAAAGTTATTAAGAGAATACACATATACAGACTGAATGATTTAATGAGCCTCACTTCCTGAGGAAAAATAGGATAATAATTAATAATATACAGTATATAAAAATAATCAATAAATACTGTATATATCACTGTTAAATAAAAAAGCCCATAAGTGCATAGAAATTAAGTATTCGCATCACGACTACAATCCGAAACAGCTGTCTCATCCTTATTAGACATCATCAGTCGGATGTAGCCTCGATGATTGGCTCAGAACTGTGCGAAAGGTTATGGATACCACCAACGCTCCCGGTAGTGGCATCTAGCACAAACAACAACAATAACAAAACAAAACTGTGAAATCCACAGTATTTCATTTTTTTGTAAATGCAACCTTATATAACATTTAATAAAAAGATTCGTAAATCATCATTCATTCTTATGGTGAAGAAAATTACAATTTGATACATTATTATCCATCTAACAACCCCCCCCCCCGCGAACGGAGAACGTTTGGTGAGGAAGAATACTTGTAATTATATCTTATTTGTAATTAAATCCCGAGAAAAAAATGAAACAAAAGAATATTTAATTTATTCAATATTATTCAAAATAAGTTTCAAATGTAAACGAAATGATTTTCCGGGGTCTTTAAATCAGATTACTCAAGAGTTGGTTACCATGACAACAGTAGTTTATTTACCTCCAGCAGTCAACCACAGCGAAAACCAGTCAAATGAATAATGCATGAGATTAGCCTTGGGTGTTAACACGACAAACATCTTCAATCTTTCATGAAGATGAACTCTTTTTAAAACACATTGATATATTGGGATATTTTTTTAGATGTGGTTATGCCCAATTTAAAGCAAAATAGGCATTCAACGTATAATCACTTTTTTAATTACAAAAATTACAATTTCGTTTATCATGAACGTCGTCGGAGAACCTAAGTTAGGTGTAATTCAATGGCAGGCAAAATGTGGTATAAAATGGAAGAAAAAATCTGCACGGGCACGTGCAAGCAAACAAATTTAAATTAATGAAATTTAATAAGCAAAGCAAACATAATAAATTAACTCTGTTATTTAGCTATAAATTGGATATTAAACTATTCAATAACTATTATGTTTATATATAAATACTACAACCTACTTTGTACTTGTGAATTTTAAACTTCAAAAATAAAATGTTTTTTATGTTAATAGTGATCAATGATGACACTGAATGCCATTGCGATAACAGCATGTATTGTATTATTTACATGGGAAAGGCAGTCAGTAATTTTATCAGTGAATCAAGTAAAGGTTTTTTTATATTTCAAAGAAAGTTAAGTCAGATTAAAATATATTTATAAACCTAAAACCAAATATAACTTTGTTCTTCTGTTAGCAAAAAGCTTCTGAAAAAACTTTAAAAGAAAATTCTTTCTTTCTTTATTTTTTTATCTATTTATTACTTTTTTTTTTATTTAAAAAATACCAAGAAATTACAGTCCTGCTAAGTTCTACATCTAGATCCTGTTTGCAGGTGCTATAGTTACATCTATTAATACAGTGCAACTTGGATAATTCGAAACTGAAGGGACCACTACAAAACTTCGAATTATCCAAGACTTCGAATTAAACAAGTTACATGTTTTAACTCTAATTTCAGGTCCACTGAATGCTTGAAAAGATTATTCTGTCAATAAGTAAATATTTATTCAAAAAGATCATGGTATGAAAGACTTAAACAGTTTAGTTTGGTCCTGAAGGAGGAGTGACATATTACATTCAATACAGAAAATTATAGTTTTTCAAAAAATTGTACAATGTCTGATTATTTTGTAGAATTCAGTCGCTTAAGGTTAGCAAATCATCAAGCATGTTTAGTGAACGGAAAACAACTTCACTTACGATGGTTTGTCCTTCAATGTACCGACGAAATTCGGCGCTATCCCGTACTCGTTGGCGATTTGGCATTTCTTCTTCACATCCTTTTCCACCTCGCGAATAACGGCGACCTTTTCAGCGAACAATTAAATTCTTATACACGCGTGGTTTACTGAAAGACATGGTGACACTGACAGCAGGAAGCTCGAATGGCGTCTGAAGCGTCACGTGTCGAATGGCGTCACGTGTCGAACGGTGGCGAGATGGGGATTTCAGTTGTCACGTGTCGAATTTCTTAACGATGAAACGCCGAAAAGTCGTTATGGTTCGAAAATTTTTATAAAAAACTTCGAATTAAGGAAGTTGAACTTCGAATTATCCACGATTTTTTAACATTGATTTAATAAGAAATTCAAGGGACTAAGAGAAATCTTCGAATTAACCACGATTTCGAATTAAAGACGTTCGAATTATCCAAGTTGCACTGTAGTTACATTACATTAATACAAAATCCAATCAAAATTAAATTAAAATAATAATAAAATAGTTGAATAAATCAAGATAAAAATAAAATGTTAGAATAATAAAGTTATCCCTTCTATAATACAATAGAAATTAGAAATTCAATACTCAAAAATAAAAAATGAGTAGTCTACAAAATAACTATTAAAACAATATTAAAGAAAACAAACATAATGATTTCATTTTTAATGACATAAATGACAATCATTTACCGTTAACCAATATCAGTCAGACATCAAACCAGAATAATCAATACATTTAATATTTATTAGTATAAGTCATTTAAATTATAAAATCAATAGAAATGAAAAGTTTTCAATTGTATTTCAATTGTAAATAAAATGCCTGCGTATAGTTTCGGTAGACCAGAGGTTTAGGCACTGGACTGCGGACTGCAGGAGCCTGGTTCAATTTCCGGCGGGTGGTCAGCCATGTTTTTTACTCCGTACGACCTTAAGGTTCAAGCGGCCCTCTATCAAATCCCCGTTTTTTTACTCGGAGATAAAAGGTGGGCGTGCGTCTGAATGGCCATCTTTCTTCAAGTAGTCTCGTTAGTTGAGTATCATTGGAGTCTAATCCTCCCCGTAAACAAGGGCCTATCTGACCTGTAGTGGAACACGCTTTTTAATATCTACGTAATGTGTATGGTACAAATTTCTAAAACAATTAATTAAATCCACATTCCTTAGTTACGTTGTCTAAATCCAATTAATTTTAATAGTACAAAGATATTAATATCTGTGTTAGAAATTCATTCTTTCTATTCTAACGCTTGTCATCAGTGGGAGATTTTGTCTCCTTCATCCTGCAAATTCATCGATAAGGACCTCACAAGTATTTTCAATGCAAAATATTTCTTTTTTCCTGTTAAGTTTCAGAAGACTGGTTTAGATAATTATTGGGGTTGAAGATACATTCATTCACAGATTCTGATCGATTTTTTTAGCTTCTCTATCCTATCTAATAATTTTTAGTCGCAGTTTTATTTAACTTAAGCGCCATTTCATAATCGGAGCCTTTTTTTTTTTCTTCTTTTTATTAGACTAAAATCCAATAAAAACGATTGAGAAATAAACACTTGCGCCAAACAAAAATACAATGCTA
The DNA here is from genome assembly GCA_023159025.1 of Thereuonema tuberculata. Lineage (NCBI taxonomy): Eukaryota > Metazoa > Arthropoda > Chilopoda > Scutigeromorpha > Scutigeridae > Thereuonema > Thereuonema tuberculata. The sequence continues at coordinate 113,580,902 of JAFIDM010000001.1, read as the reverse complement.
AAGTTAGAAGCAGTATTAGTCACAAAAAAAAAATATAAAGAGTCGAAGCACCTGTTCCTGAATAATAAATAATTAAGCAATGATTACTGACACTGAAACGACTCTTTCACAAGCAACCTACAGGATGATTTGGCAGCTGCATTGATGATATCAATTCGATACGAATCAGATCACAGCAATTTTTTACGAAGGATAAAATAGCCCGATTCTAGTTCCATAATTTTTAGCATCGGTTTGGAATAAAATGTTTTTTAGAAAATTTTTTTTAATGTAGGTAGGTTCAAATTCACGACCAGTGAAATATCCTACAAATATTTGAATAAAAAAATAAGACTTACTTTTATTTGGTGTTTCCTTAATGACCGAAATCAGTCCATTTAAAATCATCTTAGATTTCTGTGGAGAATTGTTAGATAGCTAACAGAGGTATTGACGTAGGCTTTTTTCCTATTAGGTCACCTCAAAATGAAGAGTGCTAATTAAAATCGAGTGTTAAAAATATTCTAACAATTGCACGAGAATTAAAAAATTAAACAAATTAAAAAAATTAAAAACAAAGAAAGTAGGGTTTTACATTGGCTACAAACACAGAAATAAAAATTTTCAATAATAATATCTCATAGTTATCAAACAGGTTAGGGAGCACCATGACAAATCTTTTTATTCTATGAATGTATGTCCGCTTACGGCAACTTTTCGATGCTAGAGGGCACTATTTAGCTGCGATGCAATCGGCTAGAGAGGAGATATGGAACATCAAGACAAACCTCAATGAATGGAAACAAGTTTGAACTTTTGAATTTTATTTTGAATTTTATTCAAAGAAGATGTTCAAAGTTGCGGCCGATAACAGCAATCAAGCACATGACCGCGTCGAAGCATCGACTGCCGCACATTTCGATAGATTCCCGGCATTTGGCGAACAGCGGCGACAGCGATTCTTGCGACAACGTCTTCCTATGAGTTAGTGGGATCTCGTACACAAAGTTCTTATGTATCTCCAGAGGAAGAAATCGATATATGTGAAATCGGTCGATCTTAGTGGCCAGGCAGTAGCGCTCTTTAGCACTGAAGGTTTTCCGCTGACTCCATGTCTTGGTGTTTGTCTCCCATTACAATTTGTGCAGTTTTGATACACCCTGTATAAAGGATTGTTTTAAAATAAAAATAAAAATTAAGCTGTACAATTAGAGACAACAAAAATATAATGATGAAATACATTAATATCATTTTTTCATGAAAATAATTTTTTTATTACAAAACTAGAAAACAATTTTGCGACCATCAATTTCCTCATTTTTGCCAGTCATTAGCAAAGTTAAGAAAGAGTAGGACTTTAACAAACAAAAAGAGAATTTTTATTTCGTTTTGGAATATACTGTAATATAAGTAGCTATTTACATTTTTCTTTTTGAATTTTTTCTTTTTGAATTAATTACTTTTGCGTAACATTGAAAAAAATATCTACTGTGAAATGTTCTTTTTTAAGATTCACTTGATAAAAGAAAATCGAGTGGATAATAATAAAAATTTTATTTATTTTTCTAATAATAACATTTTCTTTTATCAATTTAAAAAAAAAATTGAAGGAAGCTCAATTACAAAATATGATTATATATATATATATATATATATATATATATATATTACATAACTGATTATAACTTATATTATTATTATTTTTATAATTATTATTATTATTATTATTGTTTCTCAGTTAAAAAAAAAACAAATGTCGAATCTTCTGATTATTATTATTATGGCTCTATTAGTTATTTTTTCATTCCATGACATTAAGAAAAAATAATGATAGTGTTAGGCTAAAAGACTGTATTTTTATTCTGAGGCAATATATATAATTGAATGTATATTTATGAGTTTGTTTATTCCAATTTATTTCTACATTTTTTTTCAAATTTTGCACGGTGATTGCACTTATGATGTCTGTAACTAGTATTTTTTGTTTTTTTAATTCCTTTTTTTTAACCCATTTTTAGCGATCGCATAAGATTTTTACCTGGGATAGGGGGGGGGGAGCTCCAGCGTTCACTCTGTCCATCTATCTATCACCATATTTACGCCTAAACTCACAACATGAGTCATACCTTATTGGAACCCTTACTACTTATAAAAGTGGAGAGAAATTCGGATCACTTGTTATGTCAGAGCCATTTGGAACTGCTATGACCAATTAAATTCCATAGTGTATTTTATAAACAGTAAACTTGGTTCTCCAATGATGTGTTTTGTACTAGCAAGAAAAGATATAATGCTAGAAAAAAAGACATAATGCTTGCACGCCGTATTGCAATAAATACACTGAAATGCCAAAAAATCTGAGAAGGGCGCTACCATGTCCATTTTATGTCACCACACCCCTGCGGTTAATGGAATCGTCGGCAAACGACATATCTATGTAATGGCAGATATCTCCGCAGTCTCAACTAGTAGCATTTGCAGCTCCGATGGCAGCTTATCAGGACTTAGGCGATTTCGAAAGATATATGATTGTGGGGTCATTCCATCTCGGAAATTGCGACAAAGTTCGGATTCACACTTCAACAATTTCAAGGGTGTATCTGGACTATATGAAATTAGGGAACATATCCAGCGGGCGAGATCGGTTTGATCGAAAAATAGCCCATGACAAACGTCGACTGAGGCCTTTTGCACGCATCTTAACATCCGGCCCATGTCCAGCACTGTCGCAACTAGCAGAGCAACTCAATGCTATATAACATACAGTGTATTCAGTGTACGTAAGGTCGTTTCGTTTACACAATGGAACCAGTTTTTTGCCTTGTTTCCTCCTATCTCAAAGTTTGTAACTTTATAAAGATCAATACGGAAGAGCATACTGTACGGCCACAGATGTCGCTTTGTCCTGACACAGTCGGGCACATTTAGTTCTGGTTCAGGGAGAAGAAGGTATCAAGACGGTATCAAACGGAACCGAAAGAAATTGGGAAAAGATCCTCCTTAAGCACTTTTCAAATGTTTTCCGAGTTTTGAAACAACCAAGTTTTCCATAGCACACCATTAGATTGAGAATAAGATCGAGGGATTGGTAACAGAGAGGATGGAAAAAGATCCTACTCTCAAAAAACAGTTGAATATATTTCGATTTTTTTTTTTTTTTTTTTTTAATTTTGAATGCCATTTTCAATAATTTTTTAATTCTTTGCATGTGATATTGGGTCCAGGATTACGTAAGATAGGTTCTTCGGGAGAGATATAATTAGGAAAAGATCTCTTAACACTACCAGAAAACTGGTAAAAATTTTTAAATGTTCAAAATTTGATAAAAAAGCTTTTAAAAAGTAATTTATGTCTTCACACTGTCTTACGCCAATAGTTTTTTTTTAAAACTTCTTTTTAAAAATAAAAATTATATGCCAATAGCTTCTTTTTTTTAAAAAAAAATAATATTTATTTTCATGGATTATTTATTCATGTGTTATTTTCATAGCAAAATTTAATTTTTGAAAAAAGTTGATAAATATTTGACCTGCTTTTTGAATTGCCCTCCCATTTGCTTACTTAATGTTCTCTGAAGCCATTCTTGGCAAATAATTCTTTGGAATTGAACCAAAACGTCTACCCTTCGCTGTCAATCAACGGCTCGCTCGGTATTAATTTTCTTGCAGCCGTCCATTACTGGAGTTTCTCTTGATTTACATCATTGTTGATATTTATCTCCTGCGTCGGACGTGAATAAATCGCTAACCAATGATTTTCTACCGATAAAACTATTGATTCCCGTAAATTCTTAATTTCCTTCCCAGATGACTGAATTAACAGCTTGTTTCAGTTGTTGCTTCAGCTACAGGATGTCCTAAAAAAGTCGGGAACGTATATCAAAGAAATAGCAGATATCAATATTTGTTAAAGATATCAATATTTCTTTTTTTTTTATCGTTTTCATTTTCTTCTTCAGTGATCACCATTATGCTTTAATCATTCTACGTACGAAATTATTTTGCTGTAATAAAAACTTTGAAATTTAATGCATTAGGTTTTCTCTCAGCTGTACATAACTTAGATTAACAACTCTTAGGCCCAAATAAGGGTCGTAACCTTCGAAATCTTGGAATTTCTATGTAGAAGGAATTACTTGTTACTTACCGTAACACAATGAATAAACAATTAATTTCATTTTCATTTTTTATATTTTTCATTTTGTTGTTGTTTTAATGTTGGATGCCACTGTCGGGAGCAGAAGTGGTACTTATAATCTTTCTCACCTATCGTCAACGATAAATCTTGCTGTTTCATGTCCAGTATTCCCGTTTATGATAGCTCAGTGTGTGAAAGCATATTTTCTGTCCATTAATGGAATTTTGGTTTAACATTGTACCACTGTATGGTTACGGTCATCTCTGAATAGATAAAAGGATTAATTTTAATGTCGATAGTAGCTGTTAAACACCCCGCAAGAAACACAGATACCTTTTCGTTAAGAACAAATGTAAATTAAAAAGTTCTATCTTATTTTCTCTTTTTTACTTTTTCCTTTGATTCTTGTCAGCAACTATTTTAGAATTCTTGTTTGAAATGGCTCCAGTTCCAGAATAATTGCTGTCAGAAGAAACTGTCAAAATTATGGTAATACAGCGAAAATGGAAGAAGAAAGACGAAGGAAATTCCGATGAGATCTACATAGAAAGTAAGAGGAAATAAAGAAGGAAGGAATGTAAAACGTCTTGACAATTTTAAAAATCAAATAATAAAGCTAGAAAAGAATAACAAAGAAGCTAACGCTAATTCACTGTACGACTTTGTTTCCCCTAATTTTTTGGTAGAATATTTTTCCTTACCAAAGAAACCTGACTTCATTTTACCGTTTCAGAATTTAAATAAAAAATCAGCGTTTAAAAAAATGATTTAAAAAAAGAATTAAAAAAAATGATAGTAAAACTTAATCAGAAAGATCAGTTATTTAATTCTACAAATGAAATAATTTATTTTTAAGCGTGCTGTTTCTGTTCGTCTGCTGATGATATCAAAAAGTTGGTATTGCAAAATTATCGTTGAAGATTTTTAAATATTTTTCTTTTAAAAGTTTTTAATTGAAATTAAGAAAGGAAATGTGTGGATAAAAAGCAGACTGATCCCTACTTATAGATGGCATTTAAATGAGAACTTTTTCATGATCTATATCGGAAGTATCTATATTAATGGTCTGACCCGTGAGAATAATTCGCAACAAAAAAACCACCGTTGAGAAATATTTTCTTTTGTCGTGCGTGTTAGTTAAACACATTGTCAATAGATGGCGCCTTCTCCATTTTTATAAAAAGGTTTTTAAAATACATTTTTTTTAACGAAAACATTAATTTTCAACACTTTGTTTCATCATTGGCGGTGGACGCAATCTTCAAAATGATGTCTCAATCATTGATTTTGATGAAGTATTAAGGGAGATATGGCGTACCGATACAAACACACCTTTGAGAAATAATATAAAAGAATAATTTTGAAGAGGAATCTGAATTTGAAATCAGTTTCTCTCATCTATAATAATTTAACAAAGAATTAGAAAAAGATAATTTAAAAGAATCATATATTCTTTTAAATACTTTGTTCTCTTTTTCGATCCAAATGGTTTCAATTTCCTGTTCTCTTTTTCGATCCAAATGGTTTCAATTTCCTCTTTTGTATCCATTTCCTTTTTTTTTTTTTTTTTTGTTTTTTTGTAATCTTTAATAGTCTTTACGTCGTCAGTAACGTTTAGTAATCCAAACAAGACTGAAGTCATTCGTTAATATACATCAGAGATATTAAAAAAAAGAGAGAGAGAGGTTAGAGCAAAATTGTTTAAATATAGTTTTAGGCAAAAAATGTGCATTCCGTTTGTCTTTCATCAAGAAACTCAAAACTATTTATTTTATGAAGCTGAAACTGCTAATAGGTTTAGGTACTTAAGGGAATATCTTATTGATTGTTGTCTGTCTTACAGATAGATATGGAGATACCGCATAAGAGCTCAAATACGTTGTCATTTTCTAATGGAAAGAACCTAATTGGTATAGAAATAAGAAAATAATGACTTTCGAAAAAGCCTACACAAGTAAAATTTTATTACTGTTCGTTTTCGAAAGCGAGAATTACCACTGGAGGATGTTTCTACTCATCTCAGCAGAGAGGTGATACGCTGAGATGGGCACTTTCCTAAGAAATTCTTTTGGACATTTTCGCTTTTGAGAGAAAAATAACGGAGGAGCATTTTCGCAATAGTATTTATTCTTTCCATAATTCTTTCCCGAAAAGCGCAAATAGAACGCAGCTACTAGTAAACTAACACTATAAAAAGTAAACATCCCCTCTTTATTTCTCCTAACCCCTATTTTGCTGAAATCGAAGGAGACCTGACGCATGCGCAAAAGCATTGAAGGCTCTCGTAAACAAAACCGAACAGTATTAACATATTATTATTATTACTATTATTATTATTCCTTCCTTCTTTTACGTGACTACCGTGTTTCTTTCTCGAATTACTGAGGCAAGTTTGACCATTCTACCTCACCTTCGCTTCATTCGATGATCGCAGGAACCTCAACCTCCTGTACAGCAACCATCGACGAAATCTTCAATCTTTTACATGTAAAAATTACAAGTATAGAACTAGAGTCCACTGAAGAACCAAATTTTAGAATTCTTTTTCGAGTATTTTAGAAGAACAAGCAAATCCAATGAGATCGATTCAACCAATTTGTAAAAACTGTAATTCTTTAAAATTGCTTTTACAATGGTTTTTTTTTCTATTTTGAACACAATCTAATTTCGTTGTAGCTTCGTTAGCGCTAATAATTGGGAAAACTATTAAAGGTCAGGATGGTTAGAATGGAACGTTGATTGTTGTTTCTCCGGGGATTATCTATGTGCATGACAAAATAGACGTATTATTGATCGTGATTTAAAGGCGAGCTTCGCTAATTCTGTAGCATCAATAAAAGGGTGGTTAAGATTATTTCACCCCAACACTAGTGCTAACGCAATTACGTAGAATAATGAAAGCTATCCTTTCTGATTTAATGAAAACAGAAACAGATCTTCCATCATAGTCTACTCTATTTATGTGTTTAATCCACATCCGTTCTGCCAAATGCGGCGCAGTGTTAATTATTAAGGCTTTTAATTATTTACTTGATTTATTTTGTTTTAAGAAATCGTCAGTACTAGTTTTCCAGCAATCACAGTAACTGCAATCATGGATTACTTGCTGAATGTTTACAAGTCTTTACATTAGCAGCTGTATTTACGTTTTTCTTTCCTTTCCTTTTTAGCCAGCCATTTGGGCGCTATTATGATAGCGGTCAAAAATCAGTAGCTATTGCGTTTGTCCTGTCCGTCCGTCCGTGTCCACCCCTAACAACTTACTTTTTTCCTCTTAATCTTATTTTCTCAATGTCCGCGTGTTTATTTTTTTTTTTTCTTATTTTCCTAAAGTTTTTTTTTTTTTCTTTATGTTATTGTACTTCCTTTTTTTTATTATTATTTTTAATTTTCTTTTATTATTATGGGTCGCTCTTAAATTTATGCTTTAGCACAAAATTATATTCTCTTGTTTTGTAAAGGTTTTTTTATTTTTATTTAGATTCTACAAATACGGTTATTTTTAATAATAAAACATCTAAATACAACACTAATGTCTGTTTGAGATTTAAAATCCATTAAATGTATTTTTACTGAATTTGACAAAAAATTATACGTTGATATTAGTTTCTTTGTTAAATTAACGATATGTGGGTTTTTCCCATCATTGCTCTGTAATGTTTCGACAATACAGAAGTTGTTTTTATCGTACGTAGCTTGGAAAAGTGGCATTGAAGCAGATCTGCAAAACTTCCTCCAGAAAATTCCTTTGATTCTAATAAATATGTAATTGATATTAGGAAACATTCGACAGTTGTTTCGTGTGTGTGTGTGCGTGTGTTTTTTTTTTTTTTTTTAAGGACGGGGGAAATGCATTTACGCATACCAAGGCATTGGTAATGTGAGCCTCAGTCATAAAAGACTACTACTCACTAAAACCCTATGTCCGACTTCCAAAACACCCTACACGGAACCACCGTCAGGTACTACATCGCATAGGGCAGAATGACTAAAAGTCCGACTCACATATCATTTCGCAACTGATCAAGTCTGATTTTCTCAGCCATACGAAGTTTCCGTATAATAGTGGCAGCATAGTCAGCCACTGCCGTCCAATTAGCCTGGGAGATAGTCATCAAGCCAACGATGTTCTCTGGAGTCACACGCTGTCGAAGGGATTTCTTCAGCTCATTTCTATCTTCATGGAAGCGTGGGCAGACAAAGAAGACATGCTCCACATCCTCGTCCAAGAACTGCCAAGTCGGACATGACGCACTGTCGACAATTCCGAAGCGCTTCTGGTACGCTAGAAAACAACCATGGTCACTTAATAGCTGAGTCACGTAGTGATCCACCTCACTATGCTTTCTTCCCATCCATGTTGCAATATTAGGTATAAGATTATGAGTCCATCTTCCACTGGTCGATGAATCCCATCGTCTCTGCCATCTGTCCGTTGTCTTGCTTTTCACAGCCCTCCTGATCTTGGGTCGGTGAGCGTCACGACGTTCCCGCATACCACTGTACATCGCGCTTCTCTCACTTGCTAAGAGATCGATAGGCGGCATCCCTGCTATGACGCACACTGCATCATACGAAACTGTTCGAAATGCACAAGCGACCCATAGAGCGCATTTCCGGTGAACCGAAGTCATTTGACATACATATGATTTAGTCTCCATGGCATGGAACCAGATCGGAGCCGCGTAGAGCATGGTAGAGATAGCCACACTGGACAGGAGTCTTCGTCGGCTCTGCCGAGGTCCTCCGATGTGCGGCATGATCCTAGCCAAGGCGTTGACCACTCGTGCAGACTTTTCACTCACGATTCGAAGATGTTCATCGAACCGAAGCCTTGCATCAATCTGAACACCCAGATACCTGAGAGAAGGCTGCGACAGAATGTCATGATCACCCACAGTGAGGGTAACGATCTCCCTCGCTTTCCTGCTGGTCACAAGAACCGCCTTATGATCTGCTAGTTGTATCCAACCGTTGAGAGCCACTGACGGATCCTGGCAACAGCCACATTCGATGTGTGTGTGTGTGTGTGTGTGTGTGTGTGTGTGTGTGTGTGTGTGT
>JAFIDM010000001.1:113511048-113571715 GCA_023159025.1 Thereuonema tuberculata | reverse complement strand
TGTGTGTGTGTGTGTGTGTGTGTGTGTGTGTGTGTGTGTGTGTGTGTGTAAGCAATCAAATTACAACAAGCCATCAGATTTGTAGTTTGTTTGCATGAATCTTTATAAATAAATTAAAATTCAATAAATTTGTATCTCAATGTAACTGTGGACTTGTATTGCAGATTACCATTCTATTTCTGATCTGATGGCTTGTTGTAAAATGAAATGTATGAAATATACAAGGCATTGGCAATTGAAATTTCCACATATTTACATAAATCAGTTCATAGACTAATAAAAATATAAGCAAAGTACTAAGTGTATGCTTAGCTATCATCTCGTATAGTGAAAACAGAGCGTGCAGCAACGGAGCATCAATTTTTAGAAGGCACCAAAATCATCATTCTCATATTTTAAGTTGAGTCACAAAGACGATACATACCAAGTTTTAACGAATCCGGTCTAGCCGTTGTAGCGAAGGATTTCGCAGTCATTTTTGTACGATGGGAAGAGTGAAGACCAAAATAAATGGGTCTGGGTTTTCACTTGAAACAACATACCAAATTTTATGAAATTCCGTCCAGTCTTTTTAGCGACTGCACGTGCAAACAGACAAAAGGACAAAAAGAGAAAAATGGACAAAACGTTCAAGTGGAATAGTAAAATAATAATTTAATGGCATACATCCAAAAATACAGTACACTGTTGAAGATGAGATCGAGGGACGAATTCCTTTTTTGGATGTATGGATCAAAAAACAGGAAAGAGATTATGAAACTACAGTGTTTCGAAAAAGTACCGATGCCCTGATCACAATTAATTTTAATAGTTCGGTCCCGGAATCTTACAAAAGAAATTCCGTACATATGGCCCTCGACAGAGCTATTAGTGTTTGCTCTAACGATATGCTCCTGGAAAAGGAAATCAATATGATTAAGAGTATTTTTCTAAAAAATGGTTTTCCTTACACGAATTTGAATAGATATATTGAAAGTTTTTTAAAGTCCAGACGTTTCAAGAATAAACAGCATACGGACTCATTCGATAAATCAATTAACATTGTTACCAAAAAAAACAAGACTCGTAAGGTAACCAAATACGTTTCCGTTACATACGATGAGACATTGTTAAAAAAATTAAAACCAACACTAAAACAAGTAGGGATAGGACTGGCATGTAAGCCTAAAAACACTATCGGGGCCGTACTTAATCGGAAAAAACGTACTGAGAAATATGATCGTAATTTAAAAAAATGTGGGACCATTTATGGAATTCGCTGTCAGGAGAACAATTCATGTAATAGCAGTTGTCTATATATTGGTCAATCAAAAAGAAAATTGGAAACCCGTGTTAATGAGCATGATGACGCTGCAAAAAAGGGAAACATGGTGTACAAAACGGCGGTTCATTGCCATACATACAAGCATACTTTGGATATTAGTAAACCTATTGTATATGGCATCCGAACAGATAAATACTTACGCGAATTTTTTGAATCGGGCATGATCAAGATCCTCCAAAGTTATAATAAAGATCTGTCCACAAAAAAAAAATATATTAGAAAACACCCCCAAAAATGGGAAAAAAAAAAAAAAAAAAAATTAAAATAAATAATAAATAAATAATAAATAAATAAATAAACTAATGACAACCAAAAACGCTCCTTTGAAATTATTAGCAGACAACGTCTTCCTGTTTAATGATTACATCCTTCGACACCAGAGGGACACAGTGGCTTTTAGTGACCTCAATATGTTATTTTCATTTGATGACGAACCCTGCTCCAGGGAGGATTGTTTTTTAAGGTAGGGAGGGGGGAACAGCTTGAAAAAGAAATCTGTAGGTCTGAGATTTCGAAACGTCGTTTTATTATTGGGTTTTAATATTTTAACTTTTAACTGTAAATAAGTGTCTCAATGGTTGGCAATTTTAATAATTATATACGACACGTTAAATTGAATTAAAATAGTAAAATAATAAATTTAACGTGCTGTGTTCGAGGGAGGCGGGTTTGGGCTGATGATCCCATTGCAGGGTGAAACGGCCGTTCCCAAATCCTCCCCATAATTGAATCAAAAAGGCAGTTCTATTCAGGTGCTGCTGCTTTATTTTCATTTCCTGGAATAGTAAAACTCAGTCAAAAATCGAGGAAGCGACGTTAAAAGGATACGAAAAGTCTAATTTCGAATCTTTTAAGTATTTTATATTCTTGCAATTAATCCGTTGTGAAGAAATCAATTGTAATTCCGTGTGGGGGTTTCTTCAGTAAACAGAGTTAGTTACTTTCATCTTCAATATTAATGATTAGTTCTTCAATATTAGTTCTTCTGAGGAAGACGTATTATTTTTCACTTCAGGCAGCTTATTGTTTAATGGCAAGATACAATTAGACTGAGGGTGGTTTTTGTTTAGGTTGAGTTTGTTGATGCGACTGAGATTTACAAGATCGGAGAGCGCAGCTGTCAGCCACTGAAGGAAAGGTTTCAGGAGGTGTCAGATTTCAGTTAAACAAGACATTTTTAGTTTTCATGTATACTTCAACGACCTGAATTCCTCCTTCGGATAGTTATTCATCGGAATCAATTAAAATAACAAATGATGATTGACTGAAAGTAAATCATAGATGGAGAAATTATTTGGTTATCCAACACCTTAGAATGAAAAGGAAAGCAAAAGAAAACAAAATGAAGAAAAAAAATATAATCTGGAAAAAAATTGTATTTTAAGTTGAATATCATTATAGTCGATCTAAAAAAACCGCACTGAGAAAGAGAAAGCTTCATAATAGATGTTAGTACAAACATTTTGCAGATATTGATTTAAGAATAGACTACTGAACATCTACAGTGATATTCTTTTTATTAGTGAATTAAGATTTCAGCATCAAATGGTAGGTGCAACATTAGGTGAGTAGGATGGATGAGGTAAAACTTCTCACTTAAGTTCTATTAATTTTCAGTGCCTGCATTACTGTAAGTGCCAAACATGATAATAACTTGTCATTCTAAATCTTTACTAGAGTCTGTAGATGATCTTATCGATCCTCTCCAAAGCCAATTTTTTCCACCGTACAAAAATGAAATTTTGAAAACAGATAGCTTTAAGAGATCTTTGGCTATCAGTCGCCATTTTTCTGAAGCTGTCTTTGCTGCCAGATGCATTCTGTGGGCATTTTTCTGTGAATTGTTAATGGTAGAGACTGTCAAATAATATTTGGAATTTAATTTAGATATTCGTAAGTACATATTTACTAGCCTTGTGCTGAGAATGCGACGTTTCACGAGACATGGTCGGTAGCTAATTTCGAATCCTGGCGTCGGTATGACTATTTATTTCCTTTCCTATGTTTGTTTACTTCTTCATCTTTCCCTTCAGGTCTGAAGTCATTCCATAATGGAAGGCAAATGGAAACCACCTCATTATGTTTCAAAGGATCCTTCTAGGGGTTCGCCATGATTAGAACTCTAAAAGTGCTTTGAACCTGCTGCATGCAGAAGAACACTGAAGAGGAAGAATTACACATTTCCATTATCCTCTATGATGTTAATTCATACGATTTTTTTTTAACTGTAAATAGTTATCATAAAAAAAAAAATCAAAAGTACAAATTTTAAATACAACTTAATATATTGTTACAACAAGAAATAAAACATTAAAAAATTGATGCACTATAATTGTAATAAACAAAATTTAATTATTACTTCACTTTAAATTTAAAACTTTTAAAATTAAAAATTAACTTATTTTAATTTTATTATCTAATAACTTGAATTTTTACATTTATGTTTAACCATATAGTTTTTCTTGCTACTGCATTCCTGTTTAGATTTAGATAAACTTCCAATGCATGTTTAGTTCTTGCCTTTGTGCTATTTTAGCGACTTATTTAGGAGCTGTTGTGATAGCGACCAAAATCGGTAGCTATTAAGTTTGTCCTGTCCGTCCGTCCTTCCGTGTCTGTCCACCCCTAACAACTCCCGAACGGAAGGTCGGATCGACAAACGGATTTCACTATCGTGTTTGTGCCTCAACACTGTACGAATGGGTATTTTTAGGAGCAAACGCCCTTCCCCATGTTCATTGGAGATTTTTGGCATTGTTTTCATTGGATTTTCGCTATTAGCTTAAATGTCAGAAATGCAACCGTTTCATTTCAGTTGTCAAGTATAGCTTGATCGGTTAGTTGTTGGACTCATGTGCTGAAAGTTGTCGGTTCGAATTCGTGTATTTATTGTTTTGCTTTTTTTTTTCTCTTAAACTTTTTTTCTCAATGTCCGCGTGTTTGTTTTTTCTTATTTTCCTAAATGTTTTTCATTTTTCCTTATGTTAATTTTTTTATTATTATTTTTAATTTTTATTTCTTATTATGGGTCGCCCTTAAATTTATGCTTAAGCACAAAATTATATTCACTTGTTTTTACCGCTTTTTGATGTAGTCGAGCTCCTGCTGTGTGTTAATCAAAGCTGTCCTATTTTAGATCTAAGTTCCCAGCTTCTTAAGTACCAATATTTAAAAAAAAAACAGCATCACATTTTGTGAATGGAAGAGTTTGTTTTTATTGCTCATTTACATGTTTGTGATATTTAAACATTAGGAAATTGTTACACGTGGGTTTCTGATTACTAATTCACTATATTAACATGTTTGTTTACTTCGGGTTGTATTGCAGTGCTTATAATTTAAAATAAAGAATTTTCCAGACTGATTATCGACATTCAAGATGACATTGAATTAGATTTGAGTGTTAAATCAATACTTAAATCTATCTATAACAGATGTACAAAAGGAAGAGTCTGTAAGTCCTTTTTCTCGAGAACCACATGAGATAGAGGGGTAACTGTGGTTTCAAATTAAAGCTCCTGATGTGGCAGGAACATGTTGATTTTTGTTATGAATTTTTTTATTAAAATTACTCTTAAAAAATTGACGCCTCCTGGATCTCTTTTATTTTCAAACTACAAAGTGGTTGAATCTGTTCGCATCGAAGTAATCGCTGTAATTAAGTAATTTTTTCACTGAAATATGTTTAAAAGATCTTATTTAATCTGAATTGTCATTTAATTAGGAGAACTACATTTCCAACCATAGAATTTTTACGGGTTCTACTATTCGATTAATAAAATGGTTTAATATCAGTTAAAAAACAAAAAAGTTAACATGGTTTTATTACTTTTTTATTGATTTTAGGATTCGATTTAGTAGGATTTGAAATAAAGCTTATTACTTCCTGGGGTCAACATAGAATGTTTTAACAAAACTTTCGGCGTCTTTAACTAATAGTTAAAATGATAATTACCTGAACGAATATTTTAATCTGTCGCAGATGAGACTTCAAAATGGCAAGTGGACTCTTAATGAGCGCAAATGGTTTTAGGAAGTAATTAGGCGATTTATTGAGATATTTAAAGGAAAGTGTGGGAGAGGGAAATTGGAACGTTGTTAATTGACCTTCACTTGGTTTCTCCTATTAAAAAAATAGCTAGGAAACCAACGTGTTTTCGAAATGATTGAGTCAATTGTTAATGTTACGTCTTCGCTCCAAATGGTCGCTACAGCATGGCTACCCTCCGTCATTGGTTAAAATTATTCTCGTTAATTCACCATGGGAGGCTGAAAACGTGGACTGTAACGACATTTAAATAACTTTCATCTGTGACTTGAGATTTAACTGCATGATTTTAAAAACGTATTATGTTCACTACATTTGTTATTGTAATCATTCAGCTTATGTTGAAACTAATTACGTGTTAAAAATCAACATATAAATTCATATTAACTTAAAGAAAGATATTGCACGTGTGAAACAGGCTAACTATTTACAGTAAGGAAATACAATGAATTCGTTACAATTGAGACACGTATTATAACAATAATACGTGTCTCAATTCTGATTTAACGAATTCATTATAATATTATGCCTGTTATAATAATAGGCCTTTTATTTCAACAAAGCACTATAAAATACTTTAAAAGGGTGAGATCATGTTTACAAACACGATCACTCTTTTAATGTGTTAATTCACTTTTTTAGGCGCTTTTCTTATTTTAATTGCGCATAAAAAAATTCTTAGAGGCAGCACAAGAATTTTATTTATTTTATTTTTAATGTCTATTTATTTTATTTTTATTTAGTTTAGTTTTTCTGGAGGTGCTATTTCCATGCCTACTTATACTATAAAATGCATTTGCGATTCTTTAGAATTACTCAGCAAACACTTCAAAAATGGGTGGAAATGTGAGGCGCTTCCCCATTTTAAACGATTCTTAATGTTTTGCTAAACAGATGATCTCTTATGATTACTGAAGATCTTGTTTCCAGTGAATTAAAAATTTGACAATTTGAACGTATGTTATATTTCTTATATAATTATAAACATTCCCTTATAGAATTACTTTTTTTCATCTTAGAAATGGAGGATGGCTGATTCTGATCACTCCCTCTTCATTTCAGTTCTAGGTCATCTCGCAAATTATGTTCTTGAAATGCAGTACAATTGTAGTTTTTTAATTACTTTTACTGTCCTCCCAATGAATGATGGCCGCCCTGTTTTTGTGAGATCTGCGCATGTATCATCGATTAGTCTGGTCAGGCACGTCCGTCTGATTTCATGAAAGGACGCCGCCATTGTGCTAATCGCTTGTTACTTTGCAAAAGAGCATTGTATTTATAAATAATATATATTTATTTATTTATATAAATACTTATTGTTAGCAACTGGTATTGAAATAACGCTAAATAGTCGAGAGAAGTTTTAATTTGGCGTTATCAACATGTCTTTCTCAGTAAAACAGACTACGTCATCCATTGTGACAGGAAAACATAATTGATCAGCTATCGGAAGGGCTGCGCAGTTCAAACTTCCGCCGGTCATCTTTCATTTTGAGGACAGTACTTGCGGTATATTGAAGTAAATTAAATATGGATTTACTTCAGGAATTACTGAATATATTTCCTGAATATTATATAATTTCTATCGTATTTTCTGATATTTCTTTTTTTTTTTTTTTCATACGGTTGGACCCATTTCCGCAAAGGATAGATTCCAAGACCTACCGCGATTACTTGAAACCGCGTATAATACCGAACACTATATATGACGTGATATTCGTGTAATATACCTTAATACGATAAAGTTTAATTCATAAATTACGCACAATAAGACATTACCAACATTAAGAAAGTGAATTTTTTTTGTTCTATTTCAATCATATCCAGAAATTTCCAGAAAAGTAAAAAAATATAAATATATGTATAAGTAAATAAAATAAACTACCATGAAAGAAAATCAAAATACAAAAAATTCCTCGAACTTAAAAACAGTTTAAATATACTGCCACATTTATTATAAAAATAAGATAAAATGAAAAAAAAATTCATTCAATAATTAAATGAAATAAATCAGTACTTAATTTGATTAATATTCAAATAAGTAAAACAAATCTTAAAAAATAAAATGACACAAGAGAGACAATTTCCGCGAAGGCATAAATGTCTAGACTGAAAGGCAAGGAGATTGATCCAAGAACCGCCTCCTTCTACTTCTACAAGATTATCCTTTTCACTTTATTAAATTCCCCCTTCCTTTAGTGTTAATCAAAATTGATGCGCACTCTCCAACTAGACTGTATCTGCTCTAAATATCCTTGTTTACCTAGACTATTTATGAAGGTTAAAGTAAGTAAAATGAAAGATGCTTTATAAGCATAGTAAACATAAAATAAATATGTAAAGGTAAGGAAATTATCATTACTTCACCTCTAAATTTTCAGCATTAAAATTATTACTGCACAAGATAATAGAGTTTTGATTCTTCATTCTTTTTCTAAGCTATAATACTTATAAAAATATTGTTTTGAATGAAAAAAATTCATGAGGAAGGGTTCTCCGTTTCGCCCCCCTCCCTTTTAATTCTTTCAGGTCCCTGGAGGGGCTCGCTCAGAGCCGCCGCTGCCATGCTATGCTGAGCGCAGCAGAAACGATTCTGTTCTCTCCAGTTACAAAACATTTTATGTTTCAAATTATTAATAAATCATAATTTACGTATTTTTAAATTAATTGCATGCCATGACCAACCTCAAAGTTGCTTGATTTAATTTATCCTTTAACATCAAATCATCATAATAACTCAAAATGTAATTTAAACATTCCCTCTTTCAAAATGTATGACAATATATTAAGATTTGATGCCATTTAGACGTAAATTTTCAACTTGCCGCTACACGACAAAGTCACATTTAATGAATTACTGCCCAAAGGGTCCAATCATAGAGAAGCGATGCGAATCCACTGACACGAACTCAGCGAAATTGCTTTGGTATTTCGAAATAATTCCAAATAAATTAGATTGACGGACTGCGACTGGGAAGAACCCCAAAAATAGTATTTGCCCATATTGAACTAGTTATGCTTAATTTAAATTTTTATTCATTGGTTTCATTAATTTAAATTTTGTAAAACATCATCACGCTATTCACTGTGAGTTGTAAGCGTAATGATTGGAATATTTCAAAAAAAAAAAAATAGCTGAAATAGATGCGAACAGTAATTTTAGAATATTTATATAGTCTATTTTTATTTTTATTTTTTATTTTAATCAATTAACATTCGAATTTGTGAGAAGAGAGTCTTCAGCCACGCCCACGAAAAATCGCTTGGCATTTTGTTTTAATAGCATTCTGACGTCATACTGAAGTATCAATCGGGATATCAGCATATGGCTGTTATATTTACTTTTAAGAAGCAAGCAATGTTTTTGATAATTCAACTGAATAAATTAAAGTAAATTATAGCACTGAATTTTTTAAAAAATTACAAAAAGTGTGATGTATCTTTTATAAGGGTACAACAATTCCTACACAGCTAAAATAAAAAATAAATAAGTTCCATAGACCCTAGAAGTTATGGGCAAAGGTAGATATTTTATGTAAAGAAAAGGTGTTGTCCGAATATTACACAGGTTTTTTTTTTCGTTTTTGTTTTTTTATTATATTTAGCATATCTTTCTATAATTAAAATCATAATTTCCCATTTCAGTGATATTAATAATGTAGTGTGTGGGTGAGTATGGGTGCAGATTTTGTTTGCTTTTTTAAACCTAATGGCCTTCAGTATACGAGTCTGTTAAATGCACTGTTTCTTATAAATTAAAAAAAAAAAAAAAGTCATCATGCGATAATGCATAATTTATGCGCCTTTGTCACTTTATTCAGTACATTTTATATTTTTTGTTTAATGTATGCTTAATTTATTTATGGTATTTTGTGAGGAAATATATTGAGTTTTTCCAGGAGAACCAAATGTTCAATTAGAGAGAATGCGGAGTATTTTCAGCTGTTCTATGTTTTAGAACATCACCGACTTTAAGGATGCATATGTGGACCCGGTAGCCAAGTGGTAATGCTCTTGAAGTGGGCTGGAAAAGCCGGGTTCAATCCTCGGCGTAGATAGGGTATTTTTTTCAAGCTGGAAACTTCTCCAAATGAGTCCTACGGTTTACTTAGCCTTCTCTAAACTAGGTACCGGGTTTCTTTCTAGGGAATTGAAGGCGGCCGGCGTCGGACTGACCACCCAACCTCAATCGATCCGAAGGACCACAGGCCTGTTGTGTTGTAAGATTCGGTTGAGGTATGGCTACAGTAGGTAAATGTAAGTTATTTGATATTTAAAAACTTGTCATTTGTTTTACATTAAGCAGTAGCAACCTTTATGATTGAAGATTCCCCAGGCAAAATTATTACAATTACATAATGACTCCATTCTTTGCCTCGGTTCATTGCCTTTAAACAAATGGATTCAATCGATTGAACAGCATCTAAACAGCTGACTGACTTTGATAAGGCTGTTATTAGGTTTACCATAACCTTTCTTTATCTTAGTGCACGCGAATAGTCTGACATATTACACTCAATAATATGCCAGACGATGACACTAATACAACTTTTTCATTACTTTTTGGACTACAGTTAACCATCAGTTAACTACAGGATTTCCACTATTTTACACGTGATTGTTTCCTGTTTACGATGCAAAATTATGAACAGCGACTACGAATCAATGAACATTCCAATAAGAAGATCATACAAGAAAAGCGACACTGGTGGCCAGCGATAAAACTACTATTCATGAAAAGATCCGGAAACATCCAGAAACTCTATAAAAATCTAAGTTAGTCAATCTGAACTGATAAAAGTTAAAACAGATGAAGTTACTGATTATAAATTTTGAATGAAAACTGACTTTTATTTTAATAACAAATAGAATATTTACATTAATCATTGTTTTCAATGAATTCCAGCCCAAATGAATTCATGAAAAGCTAATTTCAAGTTTGGAAGCCTTTGGGCGAGAACTGACCAAGTAGCAGCTGTTTGGAAATGATTGCGGTCATTAAATAACCTATTGACATACTATTTTTGAATTGATGATTTTTATGCTAAGCGAAAGGAAATATGTTATATAATTTAGATATATTAACAAAATTATTTAATTGCAAAATATTATGTAAACACGGAATAAATTAAGTGAAGATATGCTCATCAAAATTTATTTGAAAAATTTACAATTTTTTTATACCAAAACAAAAATCACAATTCTATTTTTGTGTTTAAAATTTGCTTCATTTTTAACCTTTCATCGCAAATCTATCGTAAAGGATATAAACATTGTTTTAGAAAAAATAAAACAAACAATAAATGCGTATATTTTTGGCGGAAGTTCTAGTGCTGAACCATCCAAAGCCATTGTCTCATTTCTGTCTGATTTTTCGTCTACAAAAAAAAAAAAAAATCGAAAAGCGTGAAAAACTGAACAGAACGAAATTCGAAACAGAAGTTTTAATACAAATTAGTGAAAATAAAAAAAATAAATAAGAAATAAATTTAACGTGCAGGAAACTTATTAAGAAATGAAAACCAAAGACTGCACATAAACAAACAAATCACGCCTTGAGTTTGTCAACAGAGGGAATCGGGAACGGCCGTTTCGTCCTTCTTAGGGACTCATCAGCCCGATCCACTCTCCCTTGATGACCCAGAAAGGCGTGAAAAAAAAATGGAAATCACTTTCGCTCCCGAAAGTGACTCCCAAACAAAATAAACAACAATTAAAAAAAAGTGCTAAATTGCACATGAAAAAAACCTTTGGCCTAACACTCGTGCCTTTGAGAAGGACGAAACGGCCGAAAGACGGATCGTGGAGAAGGACGAAACGAAACAGAGCAGATTCCCTCTGTTGACAAACTCGAAGGCGTGATTTATTTGTTTATATTCAGTCTTTGGTTTTCATTTCTTAAAAAAAAAAAAAACTTATCTATAATCTGCATACATTTACAGTTTACAATTTACTTTCATATATTCAGTCATATCTAATTTTAAATTATCAAAAAGAATATTTCATCAATATTGAAATTTACAAGCCTTACCAAATAGACAATCGTATTATAAATCACACACATAATATTCTAATGTCTTCATTAGTATAAATTACGTAGTATTCTTTACATTCTATTCGCGATATTTCTACATTACTATTGCCGGTCTTCTTCTGGTTACAAATCTATTTCATTATAGAATATGTTCCGCTTTTAAGTTTATAATTTGCATGCTAAACTCCTTTCAACAAACTACAACTTTCATTAGCAACTAACTACAATTATTATACAAACGTAATACATCTTTCTGCAGCAATTATACAACAATTTATTAATACGGGTATATGGCTTTCGTTATCTTTCTTTATTACATGAATTTTTCTAAGTTATTTAACACTTTCTTAAAAGCTTCCAAAGTATATTTATTACTTTTAAACCTTGGTTTCTATTTGTACAATTAAAATTATTAATTATATTGAACTCTATAAATCTTGATTTCTCATCTTTTATTTTAAATAAAATTTCAGTGTTAAGATCCGGATTGTGGCCGTTAATCATACAATCGTCCGCCATTCTGATATATTCATTCTTTTGTTTTTATATAAATTACAATGTAAGGATTGTAAAACAAACTATTTAGGAAACTTGAGCCGAACATTCCATGAATGACTGAAGGAGCATAAACAAACTTATAAAAACAAAAGAATGAATATATCAGAATGGGCGGACCATTGTATTATTAACATCCACAATCCGGACGCAAATACTGAAATTTCATTTAAAATAAAAGATAAGAAGTCGAGATTTATAGTAGAGTTCTGTATAATAAATAATTTTAATTATATAAATAGAAATCAAGGATTAAAAATTAATGAAAATATCAATAGTTTTAAGAAAGTGTCAAATAAAATAGTAAAATTCATGTAATAAAGAAAGATTTTGAAAATTGTGTACCATATTAATTAATTGTTGCATAATTACTAAAGAAGGTTTTATTACGTTTATATAATAATTTGCTAATAAAAGATGTATTTTGCTTAAAGAAGTTTTAAATGCAAGTTGTTAATTTTAAAGCATAACTTATTTTGTACTGAAAGACTCCTGTAACCAGAAGAAGATCGGCAATAGTCAGGTAGAAATATTGCGAATAGATGTGTAGCATAATCACATTATTTTATAAATTTTACATTATTCACATTATTTTACAATTTCTTTTATAAATTTCTCTACCTTAAAAAGTAAATAGATATTGCTTATTTCATACTAATTTTTATTTATTTTTGTTTTTTACTTTCTTAATGCTGATATTTCAAATACCTGATTGTTCATAAGCTGTGTAACCAATCATATAAGTTTCGAAGCCATGATATAAAACTCCTTTTTAGGCTAATAATGATAGTACCACAATAGACCGTTGCTGTCAGCTGTATTCTTTTGTTAGGTTTACAGAGGAATGGTAAGTAGAATTCTTATTGTCCGGGTTACTTGGTACTAAAAAATTTGGATATTAGAGACTTTTGTTGAGGAAACAAAAAATCATGTCATGCTGTGTAATGGGTACAACAAATTGATTTCAACTCTTTCTACAGGATGAAATTGGATTGTTGCTTTCGTTACTGAATTCCGTTTTCTTTTAAAACAGCCCCGAGATGGCAATTCTTGAAGTTTTCTGGAGTAAAAACCTCATGAGCACTGCCTTATCCAACTTTTGCAGGCTCTTTCAAAGCAGTTTTGAATTGTGTTTTTAAATGTTACTTTTCCAAGATCACTTTCTGGTGGCAACGCCCAGAAAGACGAAACGGCCGTTCCCAACTCCTTCCCCATAATTAAAACAGAGAGGCAATTTCAATTTTTATTTAGATTTGTGTTGGTTTGTTTCATTTAATTTACGATGTAATTTATCCTACAGCACGGTAAATATTTGTTGATTAGAAATAGTGAAATATTGATGTTACCACACGCAGCTTTTCAACATCAACTTTTAATATAAACCTAAAGAAGAGAAACTCAATTGGCACAGATCTGAAATATATAAATACGGATAATTGATATTCAACTTTTAGTTTACTAATGAAAACAATGAAATATACAATAACAGCTTTAGTTATAGACGTTAACTTAAAAAAAAAAGCCATTACATGATCTGCAAAATAATTTTGTCAAAATTCGTAAAGTGTTGCTGACACAACAAATAAAATTTTTTTATTATGCTACAGAAATATAAGATTAAAAACCAGTACAATCTTATTTTTCCATTCTGTAAATTTATTTCATTTTATCCCTCAATCAAATAGACTTATGTTCTCGTTTTAGGGAGGAACTATTAGGATTCTTGTATTTGTGGCTGTGTATGTGTCTGTGTGTGTGCTTGGCTTCTAACATAAGCCACTTCCGATTTTAGGTAGCCATTTCATCAGATTAATGAAAAAAGTGGTAATTGGACAATTTGGACTATGACGAATGAATATAATACCCTCGACTCCATGCGGCCACTTTCGGTTCAAGATGGCCACTGGTCACCTTCTCAAGAATCGCCCGAATGTTGCAAAATGCTAGACATACTAAATGAACTCATTACCGGCATCGCCTGAAACAATTTCCATGACCCATGATATACAAAGGCTACAATAAATGAGTTTTTGTGCTCCAATCAATAGTAGTGTCAATTTTAACAACGGAAGCAAAAATTGTACAGAGTGGCTTTGTTCTCTGTTTGCTGCAAAATTGTGAATTAACATGTTTAATAATACTTTTCATGTTTAATAATACTGCAACTATAAAGAAAGCTTACGTAGCTTATATCGAATTATACACATTTCTATTAACACAGACTCGAATATGTGAAATATTAAGTACGTTTATATGTGTATGTTTTAATACATTTAATGTATTTAAAAAATGTTAAATAGCGATTGCATAATATGGGAATATTTTCTCATATCAACTAAATGAAGTTTAAGAAAATATTCTTTAAATTACGAGTCTAAAGACCTGTACAACTGCACCAAAACTGATTAAGTTGATGCGTTTAAAGACAATTGAGATGAGAGCCACTGTATTAATCAGAATTCTATTGGTGTTTGGGCAACCAACTGTCAATAGTGCGATCGTTAATTAAAATTTCCATTGAAGTTCTGGTTCTCGTAATCAGTGGCGTGGGCGGAGGAGAAGTTGACCTTTTCCTTCGAATCTAAAATAATCGATTGTATATACGTACTGAATAAAAATTAAAGAAAAATAATTGTGTGGCTGCATTTACTAATTACTAATAAGTTTGTGGTTTGTTTTTTGTTTTTTTAATTACATACATTCTGTCATTAGTCTGGCTGCTTCCAGAATGATCGTTTAAAGAACCACAGATTTGATTTACGTTACAGGAAAAAATCAGGTCTCACCGCAATCACGGAAGTAGAAGATGTTCACATGTCATAATTCATAGATTTCTGAATCAGGATTTGCCGCTCTTTCAGAGAAAAACAAAAAATTAAAACTCCAAGCAATACAATCTTTGAGTACCTTGACCACCCTTGAAAAGATAACTATCTATCAAGATAATTTGAGGGAGAATTACGTATTAATTAATTTACTTACATCTTATTTATGACATTAACTACTATAACTATTTTTTTCTAATACTAGACCATCTCCCATTTACAGATTGTTCGTTATAGATATTTGAAGAAGAGATTTATTTAGATGGATGTTGATATAGATGTTAAATGAAGATCATAGCTTATATACGATACTCCTGGCGACGAATTGATTGTGACTATTCTTTCGAGTGAAGATAACCAAATTCTGATGACTTGTGAATCTAGACAAATTTTCCTCTTTGGCGGAGACTTCAGACAAATTTTACCTGTAGTCAAGAATGGCCGAGATTATGACATTATTAACATTTCTTTGAAAAGATCTCATCCTTTCTCTCGTTGTCCATTTCGATAATAATTGATTATCGATGATAAAACGATGGTTTATATGAGATAATCCAAGAATAATCGATTCCAATGAAAGGGGTTAAAGCAACATTTTGAAGTTTTGAAGACTCTTTTCAAGCCATCTCTTTTTCAAGCATAATAAAATTGGAATAAGTACAACAAAACAAAATAGTTGGAAGCTTAAACAAATTTCAAAAACACGTGAATCAATAAGTTTAGTTGTTTTTACAAAAATATATTAATAAGGTACAATTCAATTATGAAAAGTAATGTGTGTGTGTGGTCGGTTCGCACCGAAGTGCGAGCTTCGTTGCCGAAGCATCCGTGCTCCAGGGAGCGCTAGTGTTCCCAAGACGGCGAACCCCTAGCAGACTCCCTAGAATTACAAGGGAAAGATACTGGGGTGGTTTCCCGTGGCCTTCCCCAGGACGCCATTAAGGAATGACGTCAGACCGAAGAGAAAGTGAAGAAGAGGCTACAACACAGGAAAGGAAATTTTTGAAACATCCATGCTCGCTACCGGGATTTGAACCCGGGCGCTGGCACATTGATCTCACGACAGACTGACGCCTGAGACCGCTCGACCACACCAGCGCGGCATGAAAAGTAATAATAAGAAGAAAATAAAATTTAAGATAATCTAACAAAACTCGATTCCAAAGAAAGCAGTTAACGCATTATTTTGAAGTTCAATAATGCTCATTTTGAATTTGTCGACTTCCTCGTGACAATAAAAAATAAAAAAACGTTTTCCATTGTTGCACTAACATTGGGGCACAACAACAACACAACAATTGCGGAGATATAAGTCAAAAAACAATATGAAAAGAGGTGTAGTCCCTATGGCCTAATGGATAACACATCCGACTTCGTTCGCACAGAAAATTGCGCCGGACAGACAGACACACAGACAGACAGAGAAATAAAAAAGATTTTAGTAATATAGATTTCCCTTATTGTAACGTTTGCAAGGTCTACTTCTAAGTCTTTTCAATTCATCGCTACTTTTTGTTTGTTTGCTTTTTGTTTTTTTTTTTAATATTTTACGGAAATTTGATATAATTTGACAGCGCATAGAATTGACTGAGTCATTTAATACTGCCCATTATAATACTTGCAAATTTAATAATAAAAATATCTTCAAGTTTCAGTTATTAAGTAATTGAGATTCTTATAAGTGGAATTGACTTTTGCACCTGTTTGCCCCGCTGCGATGATTAATCAAATTTAACCAATTAACTTATTTTAGGTTGCTTTTAAATATTCTTTTAAAACTACTCTGATATTTATTTTGACAGGAACTGATAAATATGAGCAAAACGAGTCTTTATCCTAATAAAATATCCCCAACTAAGACATTTCTTCGTAACATGAAAATTATTGAAGTCCTGAATATGGATAACATAATTATAATAAATGGATTACTGACTTTGAAGAAAATTATCAGAACTGCCAATGAGATATTCTCTCATCTAATGGCCAACTAATCACAGACATTAGAATTAAAAGAAACATTCATAATTCAGTTCCAAACAAAACTTGGCAATTCCATTAACTAACATTTAAAATTTCCTTAAGAATAAACTATCAATATTATTAAAACCAGGCCTGTGGAGTCGAAAAGCTTTTTTTCTTTACTTTCGACTCCGCCAAAAAACTGTCGAGTTCGTAACTCGGATTCCGACTCCAAAATCCTTGCAAATCTTAGTAGTAGTTGAAAAAAAAAATGCCTATGACTCCGGCTGTTGTAATATAGTAAATGTAACACTGACTTCATCAAAAAACACTTACCACTCCGACTAATTACTCCCGACTCCGACTCCAAAGCCCTGGTTAAAACTAAAAATACATCATTCTTAAGTTATATTTGGGACAGCAGTTTCGCAATTTTGATTATTATCTTAAGAAATTAATTTAATAACACTGATTTTTAATAAGTGTACAATCTTCATAAGATTTGAGTTTCTTTGTTTGTTTTTTAAAATATATAAAAGATGTTCCATTGAAATCACCACTATTAACAGCATGACAAATTATTAAGTTACAAAGAATAAAAGCTGAAGTAATTTATTTAACCTAAACAGAAATTTTACCCAATTTGCACAGCGGTTAATTGATGACATGTCAGTCAATCCGTTCTCCAATAAAGAAACTGAGGACACAATGGAACAGTCCATTTATTCACGTTCAATCTAAGCTAACACTTTTATACATAGAAATATAAATAGAATAAAATCATCGAAATAATAGGGTGACTAATAAATTTTAGTTAAAAAACTTCCATTGCTTTCGTAACTCTTTTAATTGTAACTATTTTGTTACAATTAAAAACCCTAGAACTATTTTGTTTCTCTTGATATTTCCAAGCAATTGTCTTTCTTAAAAAAAAATTGATGCAATGAGGGGAAAAAAGTAGAACACATAATAATTAGGATTTTTTAAAATCAAAATTATAAGAGCCTGATATTATTAATTTTTGCGAATCTGAAATAACAATGTATGAATCAATAAATAATTGTCCTTATCGAATTCTATATTATTAATTTAGGGTGCTATCATCCTAAGAATTGTTATAAAGAAAGAAAATTAAAGAGTTCAAGTTTTTGTTAAGTAGTAGTATTACAACTAAATATTGGCAGGTAGTCCTCGATTTACGAACGAACAGTTTCGTCATAAGACTGTCTAATTTGATAGTAAGTCGATAATCTGCAAAAAAAAAAAAAAAGAAAACTGTATATGTGTATATTATGTGTAAATAAAACTAACGTAATGAATAGGTAAAAATCAAATTTATTTTGAATAAACAGGTACAATAAATACTAGTTGTATAGATATAAAATAAATTTAGTAAACATTTTCAAACGAACACATGAACTTTATTTCGTAGTAAACACCAGTTACGACTGTTACCGAGAGAACAGAGAGTAGGAATTGCCTCCACCAATGCGATCTAGGAGCTGTTCAAGTATTACGTAAACATTCAAGGGGGAATGGGGGGGGGGGGTTCAAGCTTTGCTTATTTTTAATGACAAGGGGGAGGGGAGGATTAGAGCAATGCTTACATAAGACAGACACCCAAGCGCTTTGATATAATTTTGACTGTTTTAATTTACTTTTCAATGGTATTTACTGCTAATGTTTTGCAAAAGGGGGGGGGGGAATCAAAAATGACTCAAAATGGGCTGAGATTAGATTAGAATAACTGAAAGTGGGTGGCATGACTGCCGAGCACGTCGACCTGAAAGATCTTTTGTACTATCCCACGGAAAGAAGGACAGACGGAGAGAAAGACTGAGAAAGGATGGTGTGAGAAATGCAGGGGAAATGGGAGAACCACGGGAAAACCTGCCCAGCGCGGTTCGCCACCATCAACGAAACCCACATGAGAACCGAACCCGGGACTCAGAGGTGAGAGGCAAGGGTCTCAGAGACATGCCAACCGCGCGGCCCAAAATGAGCTTACGGAATACTTGAACTGTCCCCTAGCTCTAGTTTTAGTAGACGCTGCCTAAACAATTCTAATAAAGTGGGGAGATAACAAACAGTAGCGCTATTGACAACGATCTAAAAATACAGTAAATATGTTTCTGTTTATATGTTTACATAAATTATATAAATGTTTATACAGTATAAGATTTATACATATGCCAGATTCGTCCAAGTTATTCTATGAGAAAAATATTCGATTTTTTGATATTTGGAAAATTTAGATAACAATTGCGAATGTACGTAAGTCGGTTTGTGGCAAGTACGCATCTACCTGTACTTATTTTATAAATTTTGCTTTCTTGAAAAGAAATAGCTCTTTAAGACAAATAGGATTTCGTTGAAATTAAAGCATGTGGTTTATTTATTGATGGTATCTGCAAAGAAAGTAAAATTGGACTGAGACGTTCATTGTCGAAGCCATTGATTTCTTTCACTCCGGAAGTCATTATGCATTATGTATGACTCCGGAAGTAACATCAAAAAGTCACTGTTTATATAAAGAAAAAAAAACAAAAAACAAAGTATTTGGTTCTCATCTTCAACAAAAAAAAAATAAACTTCACTTATTTGATACCGTAGCAAGTAAAGTTTCAAAAAACAAAACTAATAAGAAATTAAAAAAAAAAAAATCCTGATTTCGAAATGGTCTTCATTAGTGACGTCCCAAGTGGAACAATCAATCAATTTGAAGATGAATCAGCATGAATTTCCACTCCATCGGTTACGTAGAATTTTAATTCTAAGAGAATTTATACAAACAAAACATTTCATTTGGCTGGTTGCTGTTAATATTCAACTTGAAAATGAAGAGTTTGTGGAATTGTCGTTATTAATGAGGATTTTTCTATTATGTTAACAGTGAGTTTTGCGACAGAGAAGCCTTGGTTTAGCTGACTGAAAAGAGTGCAGATTGCAGTTGGATTCATTGCAGAATCAATTTGTAATAATATCCAATCATCGCTGCATCTCAACGATTTTGAATAACGCTGCTATGATAAGGTTACATCAAAACAAATCCGAAATATATTGAGTACAGAATCAGATCGTTTAGATAGGAATACGGGAAAGGGGATTAGTTGCGGAAGAACAGTCTATAAATAAATGAAGCACTAGAAAACTCCTGAATAATTCATGAAGCACAACCTGCCGGTGCCATTCGGACACAGCCGGATGGTCAAGTTGATACCTGCCTTGCGGCTGATACTTCCGAACCTGGATTCGAATCCGGCGTGGGGCTTGGATATTTCTTTATTCTTAGGTATTTGTTTCTCTTTCTTTAAAAGGAGGTAAAGAACTGTCAACTAGAGGTGCTTCGTGAATAGCCATCTAATGACAGCAGCATTATTTACCCATCATGGAATGGAATCTACATGATCTTGTGTATTAAAATTGCCTATGGGCTAATAATAATAAATGCCACTAAGCAAAAAAAAAAACTTTTCTTATAAAATATTCTTGACTGAAATTACAATGACTACATTTAAAAATGAAGTAGAAGTAACTTCGAAAAACGATACCGAAAATAAAGATCATAATTAAAAAGAAAGCGATAATCCAGTCACCCTAAATAACGACATGGACAGCCTACGAACTCGAAACCCTTATACATTTAGGGAAAATCCGAGAGTCATTTGCAATAAAAAAAAATATCATAAATAAACATACGAATCATTTTTTTTTCGTATGAGATTCAAAAGTTAATAATTTATTATCATCCATCTCAAATTGATTACAAAGCTAAATCTATTTTTTACCAACAAGATATTTAATCCATAGTAATAACAGATTATATTTTAACAACAGTATTACAAGAAATTAATGGTTATGCTTTTGATTTTTTTTTTTTTTTACGGTACTTTAAATTATTGTTAAAAAAAATAATATATATAAAATCAGGAATTTAACGTGAGTTAAAAATTGACAAATCTAAAAAGGTTTTGAAACCCAGAAATATAAAAAAAAAATTAATTAATAGGCGTACTCATTAATTAACTTCTAATCAAATTACAAATAATTAATAAGCGTTTGAAGAAGGTCGTCGTAAAGAAGGGCGATCGAAACTAGTCGCGCCTATTAAATTTTTCTATTTTTTCGGAACCTTTTTTTATTTATAAAATTGTTTATTTCAAATGTCTCTTGAAACATTTCAAAAACTACAGTCCCTCAATGTAAAATTCAGTGTAATTTACCTAAATGAAATCTTTAAAAATTACTCAATTGTATTGAATGTAGAATTAGATATGACTGAATGCACGATGGCTCTTGAATTGTAAAGCACATTATAAAATAAAAAAAATACTTTATTGTAAAATACAATAAAAATATTGTAATTTTTTTTTTGTTTAGCAATCTTTTTTAATGTATGTTATTACAAAGTATGTTTTATTTTAACTTTTTATTTATTGTATTTTACAAAAATTATTTTTTATTTTAACTTTTTAAAATGCATTTTTATCTTTTTTTTAATCCTTTAATAATGTAAAACGTATGTAATTTATTGTTTATATTTTAAATTCAAATATGTCAGGCCTGTTTTTCTTCAAAAGTCTTATTTTTTTTTCCCTCAGTATATCTTTGGAAATGACGCTTTGACCGAATGTTAAAATAGAATAAAAACTGGATTCCTACCTACGTGAAATAAATGATGATGATAGTTTCCGTAGCAATCTGTGAAATCGCAGTTTTTTGAAGGTTAAAGATAAAGATAAACAAGACCCAAACTCCCATTTGGATGGCATTCGCGTAGTTGCATCCAGAGTTATTGGTTTCGAATGCAGGTTGCCTAAAATTGTTCTTTTTGTTGCGGAAGAGGAATATCAATTCAGTCCGTTTCAAAACAGCTGGGGAATATTCGTAACTCTGATGAATTCCGTTTGGCGGTTTCTTTTGTTTCTATTGTATCACAGAAATGATGAGTTTTTAGCATTTTCGTAAGGAAAGTTTATGTCATGAAAGATTGACATGTGTCTGTGTGATCCTCCTAAAAACTGAACGAATCTTCCTAAAACTTGGCAGACAGATTAATGGATAAGAGACGTCTTATTCTGTTGTAAAATCCACTCTAACGTTTATGTAATTTAGAGTGAATCTCTGAAGAAACCTTATGACGTAAGACGACATTTTCCATAAAAAAAGCGAAATAAATAATTCTTACTGATGGCAAACAAAAAATGCTATTGCTGTCTAATGATGTTAGACATCAATGACAAACGCACCTTAATCTATTCTGTTATATGTTTTAAATGTGCACGTACTTACTTGATTAGCAATATACCTTAAAAGTGTGAGAGTTTAAGGTTCACTAATTGAAACGCAAAACAGGGAAATATTAAGAATGCACAATTTTCCATTCATACTCTTGAGCTATCCTTACGGGACAGTTGTTTTATCCTTTCTAAAACACCTATCAGCCAGATTTACCGATTGACGACAAAGAGTTTTTAGTGTTTAGGAATGGCTGGATTACGGCTAGACAAAGTTTTTTAATTAAAACGAAATATTGCCGAGGTGAAGCCAAAGTGAAGTAGTAATTAAGTGTAGTAATTAAGTGTTTATTATGTCATTAACGGCATTTTAAGAAGTATTAAGACAAAGAGTTGTTTGTTTCTAGGAGATACCACTCCCGGGAGCGGGAACGAAATCTGCTAGCCTTTCACTCCTTCGAATTGATTGGCAATGGATCAACTCTGGCTGATGAATCCTAACAAGGACGAAACAGCTGTCCCAGATTCCGATGACGATAGCTATATGTATTTTGTGGATTTAATCAACAGTTGGAAAATTCGAAGGTGTTTATTATATTAAAAATTTTAATTTACAAATACGATTTCTGTACTCTGTTTGATAGAATGTAAATTTTACAAGTAAAATTAATTTGAATCATTAAAACTGTTGCTTCATTATTCATAACTGGAATTTTATTTTAATATTTAGTGAACATCTTTATTCTTTTTAGCGACTCATTTGATAGCTATTGTGATAGCGACCAAAATCGGTAAGTATTGCGTTTGTCCTAACCGTCCCATAACAACTCCCGAATGGAAGGTCGGATCGACAAACAGATTTCACCATCAGACGCCCAAACACCGTACGAATGGAGTATTTTCAGGGTCCAAGGACCTCCCCCCCCCTCCAGGTTCGAGATATTTCGCATAGTTATCATTGGATCTCCGCTATTAGCTTAAATATTAGAAAATGTAACCATCTAATTTCAGTTATAGTTTGATCCTTAAGGTCTCTGACTCATATTACTGAAGGTTATCGGCTCAAATCCGTGTATCTACTTTCGTTTTTTTTTTTTATCTCTTATTTATTTTATTTTTTTTTTTTCAATATTCGCGTGGGTTGGTTTTTTTTTTCTCATTTTTCTAACTTTTTTTATTTTGTCGTTTTTTTTTGTTTTTTTTTTCCATACGTTAAATAGTACTTCCTTTTTTATTATTATTTTTATTTTTATTTTTTATATTATTATGGGTCGCCCTTAAATTTATTCTTTAGCACAAAATTCTATTCACTTGTACCTTCTTTTTTTTTTCATAATTTCTTTAGTACATCGTGTAATCATTATTTATCCCAGGCTTTATTTCAAAGGATAACTACCAAGTGCATCATTTAGCCACACATCAGCCAAGAACGTGTTGACAGAAGACGCTTTGTCGCTGTTGACTTACAGCTGTCAGTATTTTTCTATTCCATTATTTCTTTCATTAGAAAATCAAGCTAAATTTATTATTTATGTATTCTAATTGACATCGTTGATATGACTCCAGAATTTTATTTTATTTTTATTTTTTTTATTAGAAATTGAAATGAGTCATCTTTAGAATCTAGGTTGAGTTCGGAATACGGAAATATTACTTGCATCTAATTAGTTAGTAAAATGACATCCTCATCATTTGTAAAGTCTAATTATATTTTTGCTTAAGTACAGGTTTTTAGCTTGTACGTTTCATGGAACTGTTATATCATGATCTACAATGATTTAACAGTCATTTTGTATGTGAAGGTGTAATGTTCTCCATACAAACACACACTCGTAGCCACATGAGTCACATCTCGTTGGCCTGAGTCGTATTCCTCGTAGTTCTATAGCGTTGCGTAGTCACAAAATGTTCCTCATAGTTTAAAGCTACATCATTACAGTGACGTCATATGCACGAATATGGCGCAAGCTTCTGAAGAATCACTACTGTAGCTATGAGGAACACAGGAGGATTTGGGAAAAATACGACTTCCAATTCAGATGACTTCCGGTTTTGGATGGCCACTTATCAAATTAAGAAATTCTGGTATTTGGACAAAATTGTGAATTGACTTGTTTATGATATATATTACTTTCAACTGCAGATTGTACAAAAAATGTAAAATACAATTGTTTTTAAAAATTAATTGTTATTATTTAATACTTTAGTGAATCCCGACGGTTTCGGCGCTGGCCTGCGGACTAGAGGAGTCAGGTTCAATTCCCGGCAGAGATCAGGGATTTTTTTGTACGGTTATTTCTAATCGATCCGTGTCACCCATTGTTGTTTATTAATAATTCAATGCGCAGATCAATTTTCTATGCGTTGCTACAGGCACATAGCCTGGATAATTATACTAATTTTTTATAAATGGCTTTGTTTTATTTAAATGAAACTTTAAAAGTTAAATGATCTTAATACGAGAGTAGGCTCTTTGAATTTCATCATTTACATAGATACACTTGAAACATATACACTTTCTTTTCTTTTTTTCTTCCTTGACACATGAATTTCCTCACTAACATTTTTTTAGTATGAGTTTTTTATTGTTTTCTTTTGCTTGGAGGCTCCACTGCTAGGAATTACGAAATTTAAGTTAATTGGTTGACGTGTCAAAGTTCCCATTAACAATACGCTTGAAGAATATACTTCGTTTTAAAATTATTGAATTAACAATAAAATACTTCATCTTAATAAAAAAATTACAGAATCTATTAGAGAAAACAAGATATAAAGAGATCTGTAAATAAACATATAAATTGAAACATTTAGTTTTTCAGATGAACTTAATATTAAATATTAAATTCAAATTTCTAATACATACTCTAATATTCAAATTTCTAATACATACTCTAATATAATATTTAGCTTTTTAACTAAAATCTAAAACAAATCTTTTTTTTGTTTTGTTTTTGCTGCAAGCTAATTTCTTTTCAAAGGAAATGTTGTTTACTTAAATTTATTTTTGTTATTTAAATCTTAATTTAAATTTACTAAAAATAATATAAAAAACAAAATAGAGGATTTTTTCCTATTTTAATCAAATAAATCGAATTCTATTTTGGATTAGCATTTGGCTTAACTTGCTGGATATTTTTAAAAACTATCAATTTAATAAAACAAAACATTAACAAAATGATTTTAAGAAAATTAATAATATTTATATTAATTATAAAACAAAACTACGGAGCAAAACTTTAAAATTAGATATAAAAATAAAATATTAAAATTGAAGAAAAGTTTCTATATAAAACTATTTTAAATAACTTCGACAAAATTTGAAATATAAAACCAAATTACAATATTGGTATTTCTACTAGTTACAATTGGTTAAATATTTTGAAATTTTTAAACCGTCAATAATTTTGGATTTAGATTGCATGTTTATATTAACTATAAATTATTTAGTCAAATTAAGTGGGAAAAGGATAATAAGTACATCATTAATGATATTAAAATGTAGTAATTTATGATATAATTTGTAATAGAATAAGAAAAAGTTTTTAAATCTTACTTTAAAATTCCAATAACACAGTAGTAATTTATGTAAATTAAATCTAATAGCACTAGTTTAAAATATTGTAATACACGTATTATACTACATATATAAGGATGCATTTAAATTACTAAAGACCCTTCCTGAAGCCATGTTTATTTATAAAAAATGATTAGGGAAAATAACTGTTAGGAAATATTGATAAGCTTCAGAAATTTCTCAAAGTAAATAGACATATTATGTACAATATACACAATGTATAATTATATATCATATTTATTTGTAAATTGCAGCGACAAACTGAAATAAATCGTTTGAGATGTTAACACCTAATCCATTGAATAATTGTATATAAAATTGAATTATACATAATTTTACATATTATATGAATTAATTGTATTTATAGTATTCATTTATATATATATATATATAACATTCATTCAAAAAGTTGCAATTAAATTTCTATTTTTTTTTTATTGTTGTTTTGATACTGTATTATGAATTAAGCTCACAGTAACAAAGAACTTAAAAATTTCTTACGCTGTAATAATATCTTAGAAAAGAAAAATAAATATAAGTTGTAGCCATTTTACCCAACAGATAAAAGAAAAATTGTATTCTGAATATCAGAACAGTTGAGATTTGAGACATAATAATAAAACTTAATTATAATTGTTAATGTACAATAGTAATAAAAACAATTAAAGTATAATAATTATTACTAATAATATTTGAAAAATATTTGTCGATCATTAACGTTTACTGTAATTAAATTGTTCTTTTGTTATTCTTCGTTTTTCTAAAAATAGCCTGAGATGCAATCAACCGATTAAATGAGATTAAAAAAATAATGAAGATTTCACAGAGAGAGATTTCACGACAATATTGAATTTCTTTTTTAATTTTGTTTTTAATTGTCACATCACTTCGATTACCAAAAAAAAATAAACCCAACAACATTGTTGTCTATATATTTACATAGATTTGTTCTTCAAGAAATAGTGAATTATAAAATTAGATTTAAAGCAACAAAAAATGAAAAAAAATTATATCTAATTTATTTAAAGAAATAATATTTTTTTCATCTCTTTTGTAAAGATTTCAATCTTATTGGTATCATTTATCCGATTTTTGAATTGATTGTGGGTTTTTTTTTTTCTGATTTAATATCCATTTGGACAGTATTTATTAAATACTCATTAAATAATAAGTTTTATTAACTGAATAGCATATTTTTAATAATTGTACAAGTAAATATACAATAATAATTAATGATTAAAGTATCCGAGAGAATCGGTTCTAATTGAAAACTTGAATTTGATAAATAAATATTACTGCGAAACTCTGGTTCGCTACAGAATTAAAATATTTGTAATTATGTGATGATAAATAATTTAAAGTAAAAGGAATTAAGAATTAATCAAAGTTACGTCTTCTATGTTCTAGGATTTCACAAATAAAGTAGAAACTTGCAAAATGTAATAATTATCATCTATATTACAATGCTAATTAAAAAAAGTAATAATTTAAAAAGTAATATTGTCAAAAAATATTATTTTAGAAATAACGAAAAATCACTTATTTAAATAGAATTAGTTATGAATTCAAAAAAATATTTACTAAAATTTAAATTTATTTTCTAAAATTAAAGAATTAAAAGCTTTTCTTTTTACTGTAATTTTATAAAAATTTAATTTTTTAAAGAATTTAATTTTTAATTTTTTTTTTTTTTTTATTTATTTATTTTAAAAAAAAAAACTTACAGCTTATAAAAAAAAAAAAAAAAAAAAATATTGATCATGAGGCTTTTTTAAATTTATTATTATTAAAAATTATTATTCTTAATTAATTAATTCTTAAAAATTATTATTATTAAACATTCTTTAAAATAGTATTAAAAATTAATTTTAAAAATTCATTAGGAGTAAACAAGACAATAAAATATACAAAAATTATTGATTTTACATAACATTTGGAAATGGAGGGCACATTTAGAAATGTAGGAATAATTGATATTTCCTCTTTATTTTTTTTTTTTAGGAAAAATATTAGATGTTACATTGGATGCCTAAAAGACCTATTTTTAATATTATTTACGGACTTGTTTTTAAATATTCAAATGCCTCGCAGGTCGTTAAGAAAATTACATAAGCATCTTCCTCTTTCCTTCCAGCCATTTTCCCTCCATATTGTTTGTCCTTGGCTTCTTAAGAAAAGGAAAGTAAAGAAAGGGAAATGCCGCTGCACAGTCCAATCGTCGCCCGCCTTCCTCTTTTTCTAATTTCCCATATGTTTGGCTGCGTCTCAAATGCAGCTGAGCCATTTATTCCGTCTATTTTCAGTTTTGTGATGTCAGAGAAGAGGTAACAGTCCAGGGAATCCTGCGAAGTGATGGACCACGTGATATTCTGATTATCGGGTGGGAGAGCGAGACCTTGTCGAAGATGCCGAAAATAAAACACATTCGACGAATGGAAAACAAATGGCAGACAGCCAAAGCCAAGGCAACTGGGTCTCCGATAGAATAGATTTAGTAGGTCAGAACAGGACATTGTAATTATTACTTCATTATGTAGAAATCAATTGGTTAACGCTAGGGAGATTGGTTGGGGTTTTTTTCTTTCCTAGAAGCTGAGAAAGAAAATGGATTTTTCCGTGAATTATAGAGAATTAAATAAGAAGAATTATTTAGCTGAATTATAAATGTAAATAGCAATCAATATTTTTAAGCCTATTTCGTAGGATAGTGAAGCTCACCATATCAATCAGTATTTCGTATATTTGTGTAGCTCCTGATAAACCTTTGAAAAACTGGACGGATCTTAATGAGACTTGCTTTGCAGATACGAAAAACAGTCTAACTTTTAGATCTTAAATTTAATGGATTTTAGAACTTTAGTAAATAATGTGATTAAATATTTTTTTTATTTTTTCAGAAAATAGCAAATTCTGCTGTTTTTACTTATTAAGTATTAGGTAATTTGAAAGTAAAAGTTTTCCCTTTTCCCTTGTTTTATTGGTAAAAAGTTATAATTTTTATGATTTTTTTTTTTTTTTTAAATTTTAATGACTACATTTTAAAGAGAACAGAAACAGAATCTTATTTTTAATCATTATCCGATTTCTTTTTTCTTAGAATAATTAATAACTTTTTTTTATTAAGACACACAAAAATTGGACAGAAGGGATTTATCTTATTACTTGTATCTACTGGTAACAAGTAAAAAAAACTTTTATTGGATATTTTTAGAAAACTATTTAGGGTTTCTGTTCCTCAGTGTTGCTATTTTGGCTTTAAAATATCTAGATTTAACAGAGGTTCAAAATTCTAGTCTAATATAATTTCAAACAATTATTAAAAATTTCATTTCAATTCGTTTTTTGCGTTTTAAAGTGTTAAGCTCTTATATAATGAAACCTACTTAAAAAATTGCCTCTAATAATATTGAGTTCGGTTTTAAAGAATGACAACGATAAATCAGCAAAGTTGCCTTAAATGTTGAATCAGATTTAGTTTAAGAACGGACTTCTTCAGTGTGAGATTATTTTTAGACCAGTTCAGATTGAACGATAAAGAGATCGAAGATAGAAACGTGATATAAAAAAGGAGTAAAGAAAAATGCCCATTTCAATTCACGCCTTTAGTTATCGTCAAACGGGAATCAGGGACAGCTGTTTCGTCCTTATTAGGACTCATTAGCCAGAGTTACCCAAATTGACGATCAACTCGGCGGCGTGAAAGATTATTGGGATCGTTCCCGCTCGCGGAGTGGGATCTTCCGTACAAACAAACAACGACGAGAAAATCACTATAACAAGTACAATCAAAACCTTGGCCAGCCAAAGTTAGGAACAAAAGGCATTTAAAATGAGAGAGAGAAAATAAAAGATCCAATTAATTACAGAGAACTCTCCATCCTTGAAATAGACGTAGACAGGATTTCAGTCAGGGGAGAACTATTACAATCTATTTTACGAGTATAATAGCTCCAACCAAAAAAAAAAAAAAAAAATCGATATTCATCCTTCTTGGAGAGGGGTAAGGACTTAAGCCCGTTTAGTTCCCCCGTGACTGCGTTCATGCTTGAACAAAAATTTACTTTGTAAACAACGTTAGGGGAATCCTGAGGGAAAGGAAGTGATAAGATTCCGTAAGATCAATTACAGCTTATTTTAATGTCTGTTTGCTCCTAGCTGTATTTCCTTTTTAAAACATTTTATGTTAATTGTTCAAGGTTTTTAGAATATTTTATTGAAATAAATTTTATTGGTGTTTTTGATTTGAAAAGGGATTCGTTCATCTTTAAACAAAGTAGCAAATGAATGCGGAAGAAAAACGAAGACTTAATTCGATTTCTTTCTTTCTTTTTTTTTTCCTTCATAATTAGGGAGATACACCCTGTGTTGATTCAGTTGCAATTCCATTTGAGATTATGCTAAGTGCTATTTAATAAGTTAACCGCAAGTTTAACGTTGTTTTAAGCATTTAAAGTTTAATTACTATATTAAGGATGTGATTTTCTTTTTGCCCATTTTCCTAAGAAAAGTGAGGCTTATGAAATGAATATACTTATGTATCTCCTTTGAGCGATATATACAATCAAATAACTTTTGAACCAATGAAGAGATCTTCTTCCACTTAGGTAAATCTATAGGCAACGCATAATCTCTTTTATGTCCTATTTAAAAATTATGTCCGGAAGGGATTCCTATGTAGAAATTTATACGTGAAGGTGACAAAAAATTCTTATAGAAACACCTTTAAAAATTATTAGGTTTCTAATTATAAACAATGATTTCTGTCGTCATGCATCAATCCTGCATCAATGCATGATTAACAACTAAATGTGGTTTTATTTGATTAAAATTAAATGGATTAATTGCAAGTGTAAATAATGCCTTACTTCAATTAATTTCATCATAATAAGGACGAAACAGCAGTCCCAGATTCCTGTTAGGGCGCGGAAGCCTACTTAGGTGCATCTTAGGCCGCGCGGTTGGCGATGTCGCTAAGACACTGGCCTCTCACCTGTGAGTACCGGGTTCGGTTCTCATGTGGGTTTCGTTGATGGTGGCGATCCGCGCTGGGCAGATTTTCCCGGGGTTCTCCCGTTTCCCCTGCATTTCTCACACCATCCTTTCTCAGTCTTTCTCTCCGTCTGTCCTTCTTTCGTGGGATATCACAATAGATCTTTCAGGTCGACGTGCTCGGCTGTCAAGCAATCCACACTTACAAGTAATCTAATCTAATCTAGGTACATCTTATTTTTTTCCCTTTTTTTTTTTTCCCTCTACTGTTAAGATGGTGCACCAAAAGTACATTAATTAGGAACAAGTCAATTCACCGTTTTGTCATAAACACAAAAACCATGCGATCTCTCATACAACTAGCTATCTTTCAAAGCTGGAGTTTCTAAAATTGACAAACTACTATTGATTGGCGCGCTTAAACTCATTTATTCAAGCTGTTGTCATTGAAAGATCAAGTATAATTTCAAACGATGACCGCATCAAGGTCATTTAGTATGTTTAGATTTCATTTTTCGCTCTTGACAAAGTGGGCAGCGACTAGAAGGAGCCATATTGGTTCGAGGTTATCTCACTCGTTCTCAGCATGCTCGATTCAGTATAGATAGATCCCAATTTTGACCAATTACCATTACTTTCCTGATTGGGTCAGTGATCCTAAAACCGGAAGTTGCGTGATCGGAAGCGGATCTTTTCCCAAATCTCCAGGCCATGGAGAGTCCAAAGATGTTTGGACTATGGAGACACAGACATACAGACACAGGAACATTAATAGCTCCTCTCTGTAGAATCGCTAAAAAAGACTTAAATCTTAGTTTTAAGCTAGTTTTTTTTTTTTGTTTTTTTTTTTAATTTTTACATTAAACGATTCTTCGAATTTTTTAATTAGCGTCCTGATGTAGTTCCCGATGTCACGTGATATGTTTTTTGTTAGTAGCACTCAAGGCTAATAGAAGAGTCTAGCCACTATTATTTTTACGATTACACAGAAACAATTCCCGCTTTTATCGTAAAATCGATTACGTATATAAATTCGTAAGTTATCCAAAGGAGCCTTTGTCTCTTAAGTTAAGCATTATTTTCTCTTAAGTATTGATGTGAAAATAATACTTAAAGTATAAGTAGTATTTGAAATAATATATTTAAAGTTTCGACAGAGAATTACATAAGAGAATAATCATTATTCACAGCCGCAAAGCGTTCGAAACAGGTCCCGAGTCATTAGTCATTCAGAAATTATGTTACAGTGAAAGAATGACTTTGGAATTGACTTTCAAGAAGAAAAGAGAATTAAAATGTGTAAAACGCTTGTAAATGAATATCAGGAGAATAGAAAAGACAGCAACTGCCCCCTACTTTGTAAAATATTGACAGCTCAAAGTAAATGAAAAATAAATGAGTTTCATTTGGGCGTGTATTTTGTTTAATATCCTTGGCTTTATGAATCTTCTGTCGGACGGACATGGAACTGAATATTCAATACCCGCCTCAAAAAAAAAAAAAAGATATTGATAAATGACTCAGATCATTCTTCCCTTCTATCTATTTTCGTGACGCTGTTTCTATTATGCACCTTTCAAACACTAGAATTCTCGTTTATTTTAACAGACTTAACAAAAAACTTAGGGATCACCTCCATAGTGACAGCCTTAAGAAAACCACCTGCATAGCTAAAAAGGAAGTTATAAAGATTGGGTAAAATTAATCTTTCTTGGTATTGAAAAAGAAAATCACTAAGTTAGAACGCTTGTTCTTTTGATGACATCGAAGTTTCGGTGCAGTTTTTTGCTGTTGTTTTTTAATCAGGGTGTAATGTTCTGAAGTTGTTTTAGGCGAAGGAAAATGTAGAGGGTGAGGGGTAATTGTTACTCTTAATCCAGTATGATTTTTTTTTTTTTTTTGTGGTTCTTCCTTTACAATTTTCTACAAAGAATCAAGACATAGGGAAAATTAAAAATACAGAGTAAATAAAAAATTCATTTCCGAGCTTCGAATAGAAAATTTATTTTCAAAAAAGAAGAAAAAACAAAACAAAACATTTACCTTATTTGGTCAAGATCTGGTCGATCAATTACGCCTGGACTACAACGCCACCTTTGGATAACGTAAGTAATTCAGATGTTATTTCGAAGCGGTTTTAATCAAAGGTTTTGAAAAAGGCTAGAAACGTGCTTAATTATATAAATAATGCCTTTTTTCTATCATTTGCGGAGATGGAGCTTAAAAGGATTACCAAGAGCAACCGACAGTCCGTGTTTGATAATGAAGAGAATAGACAAATTAAATAAAAAGAAAGATTGTCATGAGACTAACGACCTATTTTGTTTTTTTATTTCTTTATTTTAATTAAAGTGAATATTTATTAACATTATTTGTAACTTAAAAGGCAGCTAGTCAATTGGCTTATTGACTAAAAACTTGGAATTAAAATAATTTTACTCCTTACCGGTATAAAATATAAAAATTATATTATAAAATGTTATAATTAATTAGGTAAGAGCTCTAGAGATAAACTGCACCGTATATAGTAAATATTGATTCAAAATTAAAATCTGTTCTTCTTCAGTCAACAGATCTTATCCATTTTCTTGTTACATGTCTGCTCAAGAAGGGAAGATATTGTTTTAATTTTTTTTGCCTTACACAGAGTTGTAGTTATCTATAATAAAATGTAGAATTCAAGAGAAGACAGAAGAAGTCCTCTCCAGGCGATTCCTTTCGGACTTGGTAAGACAGACCTTGAGGAAGATGCTTGACCACTCAGCTTCACCAAACGACCTAAACCTTGTTACCGAATCAAATTACATTTAATTGCGCATGAATCGATGCAGTTGTGGAAAATGACTTCTTTCTTCATTCATTTGCTGATGCGTGAAATATAAGTTACTAAGTAAGTCGTCATTTCTCTGACTCAACCGATTGAGTAACGAGAATACGAAGTTACTGAGGAATTACTTTGAATAAAAAGAAAGGAAAAAAGAAAGAAAAATGTACTTTCGAATTCAAAATATTAACTTTCATTTATTATGAAATGAAATTATTATTATTATTAGAATCTGAAATCATTACCACAATTTTGAACAAATAACACTACAGTAAACTCCCGAATATCCGCGGGTGGCTTATCCGCTTTGCGATTATCCGCGGACCTCTCCTGTTTCCATATTTTTTTTTACTGTACAATAAATTACGGAATTAAAAAAAAAAAAAATCTAGAATAAGGTAAACAATAAAAGAGGCTAACAAAGTAAGTGAAGACAATTATAGACAAAGAATTTAAAGAATGAACTTGTGGGCGGAGCTTAGGCCGGCTGGTTACACTAAATTACGGGAGAGCCTTCCATAATAATAAAATTTAAAATAAAATTATTGTTTATAATGTATGTACTATAACTGCCATTTTAAAGTAAATAAAACAAGTTAAAAGCATTTTTTGTGTTGATTTTCGTCCTATTTCGAATTATCCGCGGAATTCGCTTATAATCCGTGGCTGCCGCACCACCCAATTCCGCGGATAATCGGGAGTTTACTATATTTAGTATTCGTATTCTACCTTATATAATGAAAGAAGAAATATAATCAATCACTTCGGCTGTTAGTTTACGGTGCTCATTCTTCTTGTATACAACAGTAGAACATTCTTTTTTTCATTGTGATTAATAACAGCTGATTTAGTGGTGTCACTAAATAATGACACGTCTCTAAGTAAGGCCCTTAATTTTCATTCAGTCTAGAATAAATTTGATTAGTAATTGAAATTCGTCGATTTCGTTAAGCATTAAACGAAATGTGGGTCAAGTTCTATAATGCATAGAACAGACAGACAGACA
Organism: Thereuonema tuberculata; assembly: GCA_023159025.1. NCBI lineage: Eukaryota > Metazoa > Arthropoda > Chilopoda > Scutigeromorpha > Scutigeridae > Thereuonema > Thereuonema tuberculata. The sequence goes on along the minus strand of JAFIDM010000001.1, from coordinate 113,537,340 downwards.
GACAGACAAAGCGTCATTATTTTGTTGTTGTTTTTTTACATAGTTTAAATACAACTATGTCTAACAATTTTACCGATAAAAATAATAAAAATCAAATATTAGGTTATTTATTTATTTAATTATGTATTTATTTATTTATTTATTTATTTATGTACAGTTCGTTTACGTTTACGAGAGCCTTCAGCGCTTTTTCGCATGCGTCAGGTCTCCTGCGATTTCTTCAAAATAGGGGCGAGGAGAAACAAAGATGGGATGTTTAATTTTTATAGTGTTAGTTTACTAGTAACTGCGTTCTACTTGCGCTTTTCGGGAAAAAAATTATGGAAAGAATAAATACTATTGAAAAAATGCTCCGTTAGGATGAGGCAGGGTTGGGCTGATGAGTCCGTTGCACGACGAAACGGCCGTTCCCAACTCCTCCCCATAATCTAAAATCAGAAAGGCAATTTCTTCTTCTTTTGTTCAGTTGCTGTTTTTATTTTCCTTTATTTATTTACTATTTTCAGAGCACGTTAAATTTATTTTTCATATTTTTTTCTTAAAAGCGAAAATGTCCAAAAGAATATCTTAAGAAAGTACCCATCTCAGCGTATCAACCCTCTGCGGAGTAAAATCGTCCGGCAGTGGTAGCTCTGCCTTTCTAAAACGCACAGTATTATTGTCTACTATTTATTTATTATTGTCTCGTGTAATTTATAATAAATTTTACAGGACATTTACTAGTAACAAAAATATTTTCTTTTTGATTTTGGTCTTGATTAAAAATAAGATATTTAGATCTAAATAGACAAAACTTGAGAAGATTTGAACCATCATGAAAATTAAAATGGGTCGTCAGCTTAAGATCGACGTAATTAACTCTTGTCAGTCTGCAATTATTGTTATTTGCAATTAAGAGTTGGAATTGAGGTGTCCGACAGTGTTTATTACCCCATTATTTAATTATTAAAAAATCTTGAACATCGTGTTAATCTTTCTTGCTTTTTCTCTCCGTCTCTTCCCAAAGAAGAGATACCCGGATGTATATCATTGGCATATTTAAAATCCATCTAAAATGACTTGTCACTTGACCTTGACAGCGGATCTTCCCAACGAAGATGGCAATCAACTAAGAAATTGAGTGGGTTTGGCTTCGGTTCTGTTAATTGATATTTCTATGAAGCAGTGTTTCTTAATCTGATGTGCGAGTCGCCCTTTCTACAGTTGGTTTTACATGCTTGATATTTTTGTTTTCTTAAGAAATTAAATAAAAAAAACAAAAGGAAAACTATATGCAGTTAAAATTTAGAAATATAATTATTATATTTAATTGTATCTTTTGTAATTCTGAAAAAAGGTTCCATTTTTCATCTATTCTTAATTTCTAGGTAATATTGTTTAATGCTATATCCTTTGTCGATTTTCATATATATATATACAGTGGAACCTCTCATAACGAGCATAATTCGTTCCAGAATCTTACTCGTTATGTGAAACACTCGTTAAGCGAAACAATTTTTCCCATACAAATCAATGTAAAATACGATAATGCGTTCCATGCCGAAAAAAATACACATTTTTTTTTATTTTTAATATTTATTCAAATAAAATTACTGTACTTATAAATTGTTAAGGAGCGTAACAACCTGGAATGCAATTTCGATTTGCAAAAAACAATAAAAAAACTGAAATAACTAGTTTATTATTTATGAATTTATGACAAATAATTAATTCTTTTTTACTAGAAAGCTGTCTAGAGCTTTGTTTTTGCCGACGCTTCAAAATTTGGTGAAAATGTGACACAGCATTATCATTGAATAAATTTGTAGCACGCATAGCCACCTCCTTATTAGGATGATTCTTCTCCTTCTTCTTGTGGCTTTTTCTTCGGGGACATTTTTGCAAGGGTTATTAAACTTTTCACAAAAAAAAATTACAAATAATGTCTTAAAACAAGTTGGGAAAATGTGTGATCACTGCAACACTAATGCGCTAGCGGAACGAGTGCTAAACACAGACTGAGGCACATGCGCGGAAGTCCCGGCTCACAAGTAAGTGACGTGAAGATGGGACTTCCCCTTTCTGCGTCACTCGTTATGCGAAATGCCGCTCGTAAGGGAGCAATTTTTTCACAATTTATTTTGCTCGCTATGCGAATTACTCGTTATGAGAGGTGCTCGTTATAAGAGGTTCCACTGTATATGTATATCTGGTATATATATGTAAAACATATATAATATTAATGAACACTGTTGTAATGTTATGTATCATAGTTTGTTAAGTACCATAGCCTTCATTAAAAATTATATTACATTACAAACATTTATGTAACAAAAACATTAATAATTTTTCTTTCCCTCAAATGTAGCTAACTTCATTTTAAAAATTATAATGATTAAAGTATGATAGACGTCGATGCGTTTCTTGATGGGTGTTTCTAAATTTCACTCAATGAAGGTAATGTGACTGAAGTTGACTTTTCTATAAGATTCTTCTATACCAAATTTCATTCAAGTGCATTCGCCCACAGCGTTTGCGTGAGCACGGATGGAAGAACGAGCTGTACAAATGCTAATGAAGGCGTATCGATCCTCAAGAAAGTGCTAGGGGAAAAAAATGACCTTCTGTGAAAGTTTTAGATGCAAATTACTTTAAAAAATTCCATGAATTCTTTATCCTTGTGTTGTTCTCCTTCCGTTTCAGTATTATTATTATTATTTTTTTTTTAATTTGTCAAAATATTCCTTTTAAAATAAGTCAGTTTTCTAACGATTCGATACTTACAGATATTAATTGACTTTGTAGCTTAAAGAAAATAATAAAATTTAAAGCTCAAAAATTATCATAAGCAATAATAATAATAGTAATATACTTTATTATATATAATGTAGAATATTTTATTTCCAAATAGTTTCCTGAAAAAAATGCATTTTAATTACATTTGATGATGAATCACATTTAAAAAGGGACAATTCTTCTGGATAATTCTTTAAAAAAATTCCCAAACTAATATTACCGCAAACAAAATCCAATTTTTATTATTGTTATTTGAAGGTCTAAGTTTCTCAGCCCTTCACTTTCTTATATTAAAGAAATAGAATTTATATATAGCCTATTTTCTTTTAAATAAAAATAAACAAATATTTTTATTTTTGACTTTTTTTTTTAATGCTTTTGTTTTTTATTATGAATCTTGTTGCCTAACATGCCGCAGATTAGTTTATTCTTTTGCTGATTTGTAAATTAAAATTTATTTCCACTTCCTGGATTTTTTTAGGATATTTTTCGTTCTTTCATCGCGCTTTCCATCTCAAAAAAAAAAAATATCCTTCAATTTATTTTTTGTTTTTTTACGCTCATTGTTGTCTTTTGGTCGGACTTTATACTTCTAAATTCAGAAGCAATTCCAAAATGTGATTTTAATCATATAAATCCTAAGAAAAAAAAAAAATATAATACTTTGGTGGGTTTTTTTCCCTGAAGTTTCTTTATTAAAAAAAAATAATAATAATAAGTTAAAGAGATATGTGTAAAAAAAAAAAAAATGTAAGATGGTACTTTTTGTTGCAGAATTACATCCAGGGATGACGTTTTGTTATTGTTAATTTTGATTTTCAATGAATGACTCATATTTTGTAATAAACTATTTTCAGGCTAAAATAACAAATTATGCTTCCTGTTATTGTATGAATAACGACTGTTTGTGTAAAAGAAGAACCAATTTATAGTGGAATTATTTATATTTAAACTCTAACATCTAGCGTACAAATGAAGAGAAATAACCAAATAAAAATCCATGCTAATGAATCTTGTAAATAGGTATATGTATATTATTTGTTTTTGTTTTTTCGAGTCAATCAGAAGTACTGGTGTTGTTTTCCAGCTGTAAGACGTCTTTCATTGCCCTATTTATGTGATGTTTTTATGCTTGATATGACAGCTAAATGAATGAAGGTTAAGTGGACAGGATGTAACAAAAAACAAAGTGAACTCGTTGAGCGCCTTTCTGATGCTTAATCTTCTTGATTCGGTGGATTATCTATCATTAAATACTAAAATCGAAAACAATAACAATAAACCTACAGACTTGGGCAAATCTTATTCGAACAGAAGCGTTTCTGAGTGCGAATTAAAAACAGTGATAGATCAAAAATTAGCGGAATGAACCATTTATCAAATAATAGTAAGTAAAATCATTCTTTCCCCCCGAGGAAAAATGGAATCGCTGCTTCAGGTTTGAGAACTTCTCAGAACTACGTTGCTCTACATTCCATTGGCAGATCTAAAGGTATAAGTCATTACAGCACCTTGAAAACAAAATGAGATTGCCTCTTTTAATGGAAGCCGGTAGTTCTGTGCTTTGTCTCTTATTAATTCTTACCCTTCCTCTGAGGGTAGTAAGAATCTTATTAATTCTTACCCTTCGTCTGAGCTGATGACTTGTCATCATTAATCGTTTCCCTCCCAATCACTGTCATGTGAAAGTCAGCGGCTCTGATTCACACATTAATGATTCATTCAGGCGCTGCTTGTTGTGTCTTTCGTCAGCGAAGGACATTCAGCGACCTTTGAAGCAATTTACTGTAATGTGTTTCAAATAGCCACAAAATATTGTATCATTTAAATTGGAATCGGTTGTCTTCTGTGAGAAATTGAAAAGGCTTATTTAAAACAGTGGTTCTCAAACTTTGAATCTCATAGGCGGGAAATTAAAAAAAAAAAAAAAATCAAACAAACAAACAAAGTAAGTACTGCCGACTTTCTTTACAAAAGCCAATTGTCAAACAAATATGTATATAAAAGGAAAAAAAAATTGAATACCAACAGCTTAATAAATACTTATAATTCTTATCTTCTTCCTTTCATCCAAGACTGGTTAAATTTCGTCAGAAATGACTGGGAACCGCTGTTTAATTGATGAACTTCTAAGCTAATTTTTAAGTTTAAAAAATTAGAAAAAAAGTACTCTTTTAATCATGCAATAACTAAATCTTAAAAAGAGAGTAATACTTTAAGTATAGAATAGTACAGTCAATCTTGGATAATTCGAACTTGTTTAATTCGAAATTCTGGATAATTCGAATTTTTTGCTCGGTCCCTAGAATTCTGATTAAAATAATGTTAAAAAACCGTGGATAATTCGAATTTTATTTCGGATAATTCGAATTTTTCGTACGATTGTCCTTAAAATATTACGGTAAAACTTGTTCCTGGGACTGTACTCAGCTAAGATACATTATTTATTTTAACAGTCTTTCTAAGGAAAACAAAAGCGAGGGTTGGAATGTATTTTTGTATCAATTGATAGGTTGGAATCATATGCTGTGAAGATTGCATTCAATGAATCAATTAAAAATATCTGCCTTTTTTTTTTTTTTAAAGTGATGAATAATTAAGCTAGTAAAAAATGTTTGATTTAATGAAAAACAATGTAGCAGTATTCTTAGATAAAGTTTGTGTGTTAAATCTTTGATCGTGGAGTTAATCTTTTTTATTTATCTCTTCTGTTTGAGAGGATATATGTAATTCGAATTTTTGGATAGTTCGAACTTTTTCTCTGTCCTTCAGCTTCGAATTATCCATGTTTCACTGTATTTGTTTTTACTTATTGTAGTAGGTTGTTTTGCGAATAAACTATCTCAATAAATCCATGACTTGAGAGATAAAAACTAAAGGTTTGTAGGTAAGAATCCAACGTTTCATTAGTGAGGTTTGTTTTATTAAGCAACTCTCCTTTAAAGCATCTCATAGTTTCAGTTGATTTAATTACGTTACTATGCGTGGGTGTTGGGGAATTTGAGTTAAGTTCAACAACGTATTTTAATCTTAAATCTTAATAAAATGTCATCTACTTAGTTTGTTATAATTCGGGCTCGAATAATTACCTGATATTTTTCATAACATTGTTTTAAGAGTTTAAATGTATATTTTCATTTTTTCTGAGCTTCAGATTTTGTTCTAATCAAATATCCAAAAAGGACCAAATTTTGGTAAAATAGCATAAGAATTTTCATATCAGGATTACAAAAAATAATAATAATAAAAGTGTTAAGTATTTTTTTATCGAAATTATTCTTAAGTGCAGTATTCCTTAGTATTACTGATCTTATCTTTGCATTTCCGGTTAACGGATACATTCATTTACATTTTCCTATATACCGGTATTTAACGAAAATTGTAATTGGACAGAATAGATATGATTCCATTTCCTACATTTACAAAAAAACAAGTGAATATAATTTTGTGCTAAAGCATAAATTTAAGGGCGACCCCTAATAATAAAAAAAAATAAAAATAATGATAAAAAAAATCGGAAGTAAATTAACTTAAGGAAAAATAAAAAAAATAAAAATAGGAAAAAAAATAAAGAAAACTTTAGGAAAATAAGAGAAAAAAAAATTCACACGGACATTGAGAAGAAAATATTAAGAGAATTAAGTTAACAAAAGTAGATAGGTATGCGGATTGAACCGACAACCTTCAGGGTGTGAGTCCCAGACCTTTCAGTATATGTCTGCTATAAGTATATGTCAGTATATGTCTGCTCACATGTTACAACTAAGAACTGAAATGACGTAAATCATTTTTTACATTTAATAATGAAAATAATGCCAAATATCTCGAACATGGGAGGGGGAGGGCCTTGGTCGCTGAAAATACCCCATTCCTACGATGTGTAGGCCTCTGAACACGATGGTGAAATCCGTTTGTCGATCCAACCTTCAGTTCGAGAGTTGTTAGGGGTGGACAGACGGACAGGACAAACATAATAGCTCCCAAATGGGTCGTTAATAAAACGTATTTAATATAGGAGTTAAAATAAACAATTGTTGATCTGCCAATAGTAAATTATTAGTTAACTATGAATGATAGTAAATTCCAGTCAGCAATATTACAGGCATTGTAAATTTATTTAATATTTATGATATATCGGAAGCGCAGTGGTCTCGCCCATTATTATTGTTTAATATTTGTTAAATCAAGGTTTAAGAATTATTGAAATTCTGCTACATTATGTTGAAGGAGAGGCTGCTGGTTATCTTCGACAATAAACGTAAACAAACAGAAGAGGATTGTTATTTTTTCTTCTTGAATAAGCTTTCACTTAGTTATTTTTTGTGTGCATCTTATATTGTTTATTACATTTCTTGGGAATTGTTAAAATCAAATTTTGGGAATATACAATTATTTTCGATTTTTTTTTAATCTTTCTTATCATCCGAAATCTATATATCGATTTTGCTATTGATAACTTACGAAGTTGCGAAAATAAAGAAAACGAAAAAGATTTTTTCACTTAATATCTACTGGAAGTAAGGTTACCATGGCCCGGACTGAGATGAGGTCGGGTGGTCAGCCCAACGCTCAGCTAAACCGGAGATTACGGCACTGCCAATCACAGTCTTCGTAAAGATACAATCCCGCAGGAATACATGATGGTGCGTACTATTATCTCAAGATCGCAGTTAGCCAGATGAGGGTTAGTTTTTCTGGTAAAAGATTGTGCAAAACCATTTTGAAATAAGCTTCCCTGCAAACTTCATTCTACCTTTCACTAGATAATTGAAAAACTAAAATTCATATCTTGAATGTAAAGCCATCTTGTCAAAACTCGACCGTAGTCCAAAACTAGACCTTACAGCCTGGTACCGTAATCTCCGGTTTCATTCTACAAAGGGCTGGGTGGACCCATCATTCAGCGTTGAAAAATCCCCGACTTTGCCGGGGATTGAGCTCGGTTCCTCCAACCCGCAGTCAAGCGCCTTTCCATTTGGCTACGGTGTCCAAATCTAACTTTAATAGATATTATTAATAAATGTAGATCTACGAAATGAAGTAAAATGTAGTAGATATGTTATACTGTGTGTAAAAATTCTATTAAAAGATAAATTGATGGAAATACCTACATAGATCTCGTTGTAGACAGTTCTTATTTGGCCTCTTAATTTCTTCTTAATTTACCAGCTGCAATCGACGAAATTCATTCAATTCTTTTCTTGTTACAACAGTATTGCATTTTTTTAAATCTGTTTTTATACAACTGAGTTTACTGTAATTATTAAACTATATAAATCATTTACATAAAATAATAATAAGATTTAGATTATACAGGAATAATTTTATAATCTCAAGCTTATGTTTAAGTAAACGTAAAGATATTTTCCTATGAAAATATCTATCATACAAGTGTATAAATTATACGATGGGATTTTTACAATACAAACGTAAAAGACTTAATTTGAAATTGAGTATAAATGGTATAAAATTCAAAAATATCCAAATACTGCAGACATTACACAGATAAGTACAAGTGGATATTAAAAAAAAAAGTTGTGAAACAGTCAATCTGTTAAAAAGTTGCACAATACAGCAAACGATCACCCGAATTCGATGTGAAGTATCCAAAAATATGGTGTTTACCCCCCCTCCCCCCAAACAAAAGCAAAGTTTTTCGAAATATTGTTGTATCGAATAAGACATAGTTTGGGAGAAGTATTAAGTTCTCCCAAGTATTATGTAATTAAACAATTACATTATGTTTAATCACGAATAACAAATCTTTCTTCAAAGGATGTCATTTAAGACTGGTACAGAGTACATTAAATTAAGAGGTACAAATGGACAGAGGAAGTATTTCAAGTTTTATTTGTAATCTTACGAATGTCCAAAATGTCCGCCTTTGGTCACTCGGCAGACATCCAATCAATAGTCGAGTTCCTGCCACAGTTGGTGCAACACGTCTGCATCAATGCTTAACATGTATTGTGTGATCTTTAGCTCTTGCATGTTTGCAGGGAGAGGTGGCACAAAAACATTGTCCTGTCCAAAAACAGTTTCCAGCCCTACAGGAAAAAGTCACACGGCGTCAAGTCAAACAGCATATTAGTTGGACGTCTGCCGGGTGGCCAAAGGTGGACATATTGAACATCTGTAAGATATCATATAAAATTTGAATACCTGTTATTTTACTGTCCTCTGCACCATTCTCAAACAACATCCTTTTCAAAAGCACCATTATTTCTGAAAGACCCTGTATTTTGAAGTATTCCAATGTAAATGCAAGCATGTATTATAAAGTCTTTATCTCTTAGAAATGAAGGCCCTGGTGGCCACAAGGCTTCAAATATTCATCTTAGAAGCCAAAATTTTAATGTCAGATGTAAGCTGACCAATTTGTTACTTTGTTCTTCTTAATTACTTCGGTGAAAATTTGAGCTATAAAAAATAATAACACTAAATTCAGAGCCACTATTATGCATTGGCGTCGATGCGATCAGAGTAACTAAATTAAAAACATTATATGAAAATGAAATTGTAATAGTAAGTTTAGGCTAATCAGAGAGATATCCTAAATACGTATATCGATTTTATGCAACTTCAGTCAATGAAAAAGGAGCCTGAGTTATAAATAACAAAAAAGAAATCTGAAATGAAGAGCTTGGCCCAATATTAAAAACGTGTTATATTAAACCCTCTTTGCTGTTTCCAGGCAATTGAACAACGATAGAGATATTCTTCAACATTAGTAGGAGAATGATATTTCGATGTTGACAATAGAACTATAATATTCTCTCAAATAGGAGTTATTCATATTTTTATTTTTTCACAGAATCCAAACGAACAGTCTTACTTCAAGTACCTAGAAAGATAAAGATATCTTATTTTAAAACATAAATATGATACTTCGTTTCAAAACTGAATAGCTCTATATAGAAATTTTTAGGCAGGTTTCCAAAGAATTTGTTGGAATAAATTACATAAATTCTATATTACGTGGCCAGAGGTTAAAACAGAACAAATTCCTGCAACATTTACGAATGTGCTGATGCTATCGCAGATGACATGAGAGGACTCGGTGCCACCATATCAAGCCCAATCTAATGGCTTTGCTGTAGTTTGTCTCAAATGAAAATGTCAACAACAAAAAAACTGCTGCAAAAGTAAAAACAATAAAGTAAGCCGAGGCGTAGATATTTATGGCCTGTGTGTACTTATAACTCAAAGAAGAAAGAAAACAGAAAGAAGGGAGATGTAAAGAAACTAGTGAAATTGATATAAAAAAAATTGAAATGAAAATAGGTTAGTCTGAATGCTTTCCTATTCAATCGTAGCACTGTCCTTTCACGTCAATCATTCCTGGCTGCAACTTTCCCCGCTGAGCAGAAACATTTTGTTTGACAAGAATAACCTTTTACGCAAAATCCAGAAATTTGTTTCATTTGCCGCCAGTTCTGTCCGCAAGTTATTCTAGGAAATAAAATACAAAAATAAATAAATCGTGAGATATAAATATCAGCAGTATTTTCCTAATGTAAATCGACAGTTTAATTTAGATAGGGTATAACAATGCTTTGTAGTGTGATTTAATAGTTTAGTCTTTATGAACCTCGTAACGAAAAAAACAAAATCTCTCTCGTACACACACATAAAGTCATGTATACAAAATTTTGTTTGAAGCAGTGTCTTTATATGAAATGGTATGTCCCTCTCCCCAATATGCTGTGAGGAAGAAATCGAAATTTCAACAAGTTTATTTGTATTAATGGCCTCGATTCAGATAAGGCAAAAACAAATATATAGGAACAAAAGTGTTTTGAAGACCGCAGTAAGTTCATTCTACTTTGCTAATATTTAAAAAGTTACACATAAAAAGTTTAAGATGAGACCACGAATAAAGGAAATACCTAAGTTTGGTAAAAAATTGATTCACGATTCCAAGATGTAAATTAGTTGAAATTCTTAATTTCAATAATTAATTAATTTTAAAAAATCAGTTGTGTATTGCGTTAATGACATTCAGCAAGTACTGAAGCCAAACAAATTATCCATAGTTCCAATTGTTGTGAAGTGACAAGAAAGGTAGAAGAGTTGACTTGATTTTTTCCTTTGCTCTTTTACGTTTTTATGTTGAGGTTAAACTGAAGGTACAGCTTCCGCCATCACAGTGAACAATTTGGACAAGTGAAGATTGAGTGGCCAGCCTAAACCTCGCCCGCCTTTTAGTCCCGGGAAAGACTTCCGGTTCCTTTGAGTGAACCTAGGATTCGTCTGAATGAAAAAAAACCTGGGAACAATCCCGGAGATTGAACTCTGTAGAGAGGGCGATTATTAAAAAGTATTCTCTTATATAAAGTAAACAATCCTTGAAAGTGAAGGGAAAAGGAATCATTCCCAATTCCGAAATTGCGTCCATCGCAGTCTAGTGTCTTTACCCAGAAACGCAGAAGAAGAAAAATGTGGAGGGAAAAAAAAGTTTTTTCTTTTTACATTAGCTTATGAAAACTTAAGACTTTGAAAAAAATAGTATCAAGTATTTTTAAGGAAAAAAAAAAAAAAAGATTTAATTATTTTGTAATAAATAGAATATTTCAATCACTCGCTATAATATGTATTTTCGGGATCTATTGCCTACACCCCTTTTTCAAGCCTTTCTTTTTACCTCCATTAAATAAATATACAATAAGGCAATAATTACATAAATCATGATTATGATAATTTCAAACAATTTTTGAAATGGAAAATCGACATAAAACATAAAAACAGGAACAAAAAAACATGATTAAATTATTAAATACTGAGAAATCAGAAATGGCAGAGCACTTTAGTTTATATGGACATTTCCCAATGATTACAGTAAGATTCTAGATATCGAACAGGACAATAATAAAAGAGAAATAAAAGAAGCATTGCTTATTAACAATACTGACATTACACTGTTCTAATAGAAATAGAGGAAAAACAGTGGACGGTTTTACTAGCGCCTATTCCTGAGAATAAGAATTATGGAAAAATCGATTTTCCATTTCAATAATTGTCTATTATCATTTTTTTATATTCATGATTTATGTAATTATTATATTATTTTGTATTTATTTAATGGAAGTAAAAAAAGGTTTGAAAAAGGGTATAGGCAATAGACCCCAAAAATTCTCTGTAATTTGTGGTTGAAGTGTTTTATTTTATTTTATTATTTGTGATGGAGAAAGAAAGAATAACAAGAAAATAGAATATTCATTTTATTAAGTAACTACATAAATAAATAAGTAAATAAATAAATTAATGCATGTAGTTGCGTTGTGGCCGATTGCACCAGATGTTATCGAAATTAACATCCTTACGGTACTTTTCTTAATCTTCTTCTCCGAGTTCATTTTAATCTTCCAACCTGTAATTCTTTTTAACTTACATTAAATTTCATAAAATCGTTGGATTCATTGGATTCGAGCCTTTAAAAAAAATAAAAAAGAATTTTAAATACTATAATAAGAATACTAAATTAATGTAATAAATGACTATTATAAGGTAATGAGAGTATCAAGGCCTATCCAAATGTCCTTGTCTCGGTATTATTTGAAAATAGCAAAAGTGCTTACGGAAGGTTCATCCCATACTTAAAAGATGTGACGGAACTGATATAATTAAAAATTTTAAAGAAGATTTGCTCATCGAATTTTTTAATCCTAAATTTCGCCAATTATTCAGCTTTTTCCTATTAAAAAAAATTCTTTGAGATTTTCAGTTTTCGGTGTTTTGGTTTCTGAATCTTCGCCGCTAAAAATCAATCATGATTTGCTATTTTTTTTGTTTAATTTATATATTAATTTTGGATGCCTTCGCTGTTATTGATCGATCGTAGCGATATCTGTATTATTCGATGTGTGTTTGCATAAATATTTCGTTGGGCGTCAAGCGCAATGAAAGGCAATCTATCATAAAACATAATTACGGATGTCCTTCAGTCTTCGCCATATCACCACCCTACGTTCATATAGAAAGTTTGCACACGGTTGTTTCTTTATGACTGATTCATGCAAAGATGCAGTAAAACCCGCCCAACAATTACCTATCTTCGAAACTATCTTCAATTTCAGTTTGAGCATGCGCATTTAGAACAAGGAATTATTAAATTTTGTGGAGAAATTTATAATCTCAGTGCGTTTCATTAACCAGATACGGAACCATGGTAACTTGGAAATTCGCAAAAGAAATAAATATTAATGATAAGATTCCGTTCATTTCTACCCGTTTTTATAATCTTTTAAAAAAAACTGAAATTTTAGTATAAATTTGCCAGATTCTGTTAATAATTCTTAAAAAAAAAACCAGAAAATCTTATTAGCTTTAAACATGAAATTTTCCAGTTTTTTGGCGTGCTATAGTGCAATAATGATTTTTTTTCTCATTATTTTGAAATAATAACAATATTTCTTATTTAATAAACAGCAAATTATCTTTTTTTCTGTATTAATAAAAGAGAAAAAGAAGGACTATTTTAAAATATTAGAGTTACTCCATTTTTAGATTATTAATGTTGTTCTGCCATTTTTAAAACATGTAAATTTTAATCAATAATATACATAATTATTACGGTTAAATAATTTATTGTATATGTAACAGAAACTCGACCATTTATCGATTGAATTTGTAATTCTTTTTTCTGGTTACTAATTTTTTAGAATTACAAAATTAATACAATTTATCGAAGAATTACATAAAAACATATATTCCTATTTTTAAGAACTTATAATTATTGTAGAAGAAGGGACTAAACACATTTAAAATTGACACATAATTAATACACTTATTTAAGAAATTTACTACTTGTTGCGCGAACCCGTGACTGGTTAGCTTCGTCAGGCAAATCAAAAACAAACAGGCAAAAGGAACCGGTCACACGTTCCCGCAACACATAGTAGTAAATTACTTAAATGTATGTCAATTTTAAATATGTTTAGTCCATTCTTCTACATTATATACCACACCTATATCATGGAATGTTATAATTATTGGTGTTAATTGATATTAATATCTAAAAAAAAAAGATCATTCAGATAATTATATTTACAAATTTATGCAACTTATTAAGTAGTGCTGTATTAAATACTGTTTTATTAAATCCTATAAGATTAAAATAATTAAAAGAGATTAAGTTTTTGAAATTAATTACTGTAATGAAATGTTTTTGATATTTTTTGAAATGAATATTATTTTAAATATTGAATTACTAGCGCAAACAAATGAAACATTTCAACTAGAGCTATTTTTTTCTTGTTCTAATTCAAAAATTTTGTTTTGGAATTATTAAAATAAAATTTTGGAATTGTTACTACTACAAAAGTGTAAGTTGCAATGACAAGCTTCTGTAGCTGCAGCTACATGGATTAGCTGTAGAATTTAATGGCACTTCACTGTCTGTGAATGTCAGACACCATGACAAATGACATCCGAATGGACATCAAGGTCTATCCACCAATCATAGCACTGGCAGGAAGAGCTTATACCATACCACCAGATTAACTTCTCATCAACCTCCACATTCATCACTAGAACGTTTTTCTGACTTTGAATTTGCTACAGTAGAATTATTGATGATAACTGTCTATTTTAAATTATAGCTTGTTTTGTTATTGTATAGATTTTTTTTTCTTTTTTTCTTTTTACCTTTTCTGCTAGTCGTGAATGTTAAGGAAAATTAATCATTTAATTAAAATTATTTAATTTTTTAATATAAAAATTATTATCCTAAAACAAAATAACATGTATATATTTTTTTTTCTGTCTCCCGTGGGGTAAACGTAAATTTATCTGCGTTTTTTGTATTTTAAAGTATTTTTTTAATATTATTTTAAATATTTAGCACAATGTTAAATATTTTTGCGAAATATTTCCTTTGACAAAATTTTAATGCCAAGGGAAAAAAATAATGTATTTTTTAATAATAAATATTTTGCAAAATAAGGGAACAGTATAGAAGTAACAACTTAGAAAAATAATTCAAGAAATAAACTAATACAAATTCTATACTATGAAACTTCAAATTCAAACTTCAAAATTATTACGGTCATAGAAATCAATTTAGAATATTATGAAAACTTTTGACACAAATAGAAGACAAATTAAAACAAAATGAATTTGATAAAATAAGTATGTTAAAAATGAAATATTACAAAATATAATATATGAAAAAATAAACTGGAACATTTAGAAACCCCTATCTTAAATTAAACCTATAAAAAAAAACACTTATTTATCTGTACAAATGTTGTAAATTGTAATGGTTATAAAAAAATTAACAAACTTATTTTTTGAGTATAATGATTTAATTGTAACCTTTAAAAAATTTAGAATTGTTATTAATTCAGCAAGACTAACAGTGTAATATATTATTTGATTATTTTGTTTGCGTTAAAAGCAAACAAATTCTAACGAATTTGTGCATTTTATAGATTTTTCTTCCCTTTTCATATTACATTAATGCACGTTAAACCTTCTTTATTTGATTATTTAATTAACAAATTGTATTAAATTATTAAAGTGTTATTTAAAATTATAACTATGCTATAATTGTGCAATTGATAATTTCAAATAATTTCAAATTAATCACGAACTCCTAAATATTACACAATTAATAATATTTATACTGCTAGAAGTATAGCTATATAAATATAAATAGAAAAGTTGAAATATATATAAATTTGTATATTTATATAATAAATTATTTAATATGAGTATCATCTGTAAAAACTTGAAATTATATCTTCTACAGAACCTACAGACAGATCCTACAAATATATCTCGTAGGACTAAACTTGTAAATTTATTAAGAAAAAAAAAATAGTAATATTTAATTAAGTTAACTATTCCATTTTTTGTAATTTTATTATTCCATTATTGAAGCTTTTTTTTGTAAAAGTTCTTCCTTGGAGGGTGATTTATAAATGATAGAGAAATAATATTATTTTTGGGACTGAAGCCACTCGACCATTTTAAGGAGTTTTGCAAATTTCCTATCATTTTTCAACAAAATGTTTTTCTGGATGTAGTGCCTTACAGAAGTCCTTTTTTTTTCTTTTATTTCTTTTTCCAGACAAAGGCCATTTTTCTTTTCCTAATTTTTTTTTTTGAAATGAAGAAGTTTCTTTCGGAAACGCACGAACGCCGTTAAGATAACAATTGTGACGTCACAGAGCACCCAAACATGGAGAACAGCCTTTTATCAGTCTTCCGATGTTTACCGAATCTGTCCTTGAATCAGCACTCGCAGCTCAGACCAACTTTGTTCCCTTGGAACTCCGGGAAAATTTTTCAACCAAAGAAACCCCGTCAATCGATAGAATTCCGTCACCCGTTTGACCCTCGCTCAGTCGCCAACCGAATGGCCGCATTTCTATGGCAGAAAGAAAAATAAATAAAGAAAAATGAAAATATCAGCCAAGATATTCGTATCAAACGAATATTAATCGAAATAAACAAGATACGCCACGAGTGGAAAATTAAACAGTCCTATTCAATAGAAACAAGAAGTTGGAAAGAACATTAAGCCTACTTTCCTTAAGACTTTATTTCTTGGAAATTGTTTCTTTATTTGTTTTAAAGTCTGTGAAAACGACAAAAACAAAAAGCCTACTATTATTCTCAAATTATAAATATCTATTGAATATAAATATCACTGACTTTCCATTTTACTAAAAAAAAAGAATTAAAACCACAATATTTGCTTAAATTGTCTAAAACTGATTGATTTTAATCGTAGCAAACTACGCGCAATGGATTAACTAAAAGGATTAATTCTCAATAAAATAAGACAATGAAATATTAATAGAAATAGAATAGAAATCGAGTTTAATGCTGTATCTTAACTTTATACATTACTTTACTAGGATTTGAATTAATTGTCCTTTTTATTAATATTATCACTGATGTTCATCATGGTTTTGTTGTCCCATTTATTGCTGGAGACGTTATTACTTTTGTTTTTGTTTTTCTTTTCCAGTTCTGATTTTGTTTTTTGTTTTTTTGCTTAACTTTAAATAATAATAGGTAATTAAGCAAAATAGGGTCGATCACTAATTTTAGAATTGTTGAAGGGTCATACGATTGCCCAATGCAGTTTTTGTTTTAGATTGAAGGAATGCTATTGAGCTCACGCGCCTGTGCATTGTTGAAAAACTTTTCTCAACGATTTCGTAGCATTCAGCTTTACCTAACTTTTCTTATATCTTTTAGGCCTTCCAAAAAGAAATTTTCTAAACAAAATAAATATTTTTCTTAATCTCCTGATGCGTAATTTATATTCTAATTTTCAATAAATTAAAATAAGAAATAAATTGAGAATAACGCTTCATTGTTTTGCAATTTCAAACAAAGCCGTCGCCATTCTTTTCGTCAATTATTCATTGTTTTTTTTTGGATTACTTATGTTAAAGTCATTCTCTATCGATTTGAATCTTTATAAAAATGACAGTCAATGAGAAAAGTTTCGGATTGATTATCATTAATGTCTCGTAAGAGGTTCTCCTTTCGCTTCAACTAACACAAATTGTCCGATTTTCACTTTTCACCAATGAAAAAAAATCGATTACCCAGTGAAGCACTTTTGAAAGCTCAGGGTCAGTTGCAATTCACTTCAAACGCTGAAAATCTATCACGCAAGTGTCATATGATATGACCGAGAATCTGCCATAAAGATAGAGACTGAACTTCACGTCAACAAACGATGATTGATAATTGTTATCATTCCACTCAGGTAAATCTATAGGAACTATTAGTAAGTCATACGAACGCTCTCAAGACCAACCTCACTTCAAGTCGATGATACCTGAGACGTTCCTTGAGATTATATTTATAATTTTTTTAATATATAGCGACCCATTTGGGAACTATTGTGATAGTGACTAAAATCGGTAGCTATTGCGTTTGTTCTGTCCGTCCGTCCAACCCTAACAATTCCCGAACGGAAGGTCGGATCGACAAACAGATTTCACCATCGTGTTCAGAGGCCCAAATACCGTATGAATGGGGTATTTTCAGGGACCAAAGCCCCCACCCTAATGTTCGAGATATTTGGCATTGTTTTCATTGTTTTTCCGCTATTAGTTTAAATGTTAGAAAGGCAACCATCATATTTCAGTTATCAAATATATAGCTTTAATGCTTAAGGTACCGGACTCATATATTGAAGGTTGTCGGCTCAAATCCATGTATCTATTTTTTTTTTTTTGGGGGGGGGGGGCCTCTTAATCGTGGACATTGGTTTGTGGTTTTTTTTTTGTTTTTTTTTTCTTATTTTCCTAACTTTTTTTTATTTTTTACCTAACTTTTTTTTTTTAATTTTTCCTAATAT
The DNA here is from genome assembly GCA_023159025.1 of Thereuonema tuberculata. Taxonomy (NCBI): domain Eukaryota; kingdom Metazoa; phylum Arthropoda; class Chilopoda; order Scutigeromorpha; family Scutigeridae; genus Thereuonema; species Thereuonema tuberculata. Next base: position 113,519,237 of record JAFIDM010000001.1, on the reverse strand, counting down.
AATTATTTTTCAAGTTTTTTTATTATTATGGGTCGCCCTTAGATTTATGCTTTAGAACAAAATTATATTCACTTGTTTTATAATAGTTTTTCTATCATTACATTCCCGATCGTGATATAGAAATGTGTTTATTTGTCGAAAAACCACAAAATATTTCGTTTAAAATTCAATGATTACAATGGCTTTTTTTTTGTATGGTAATAAAGTTTATTATATAAAACTTATTTTTAATCAAAAAAATGTCCAAAACTTCAACAAGAGACTTCAAAAAAAGCATTCGCTGATTAGACAACTTTGAATCGAAATTCAAGCACTTTTCTCTAAATATTTTTTTTCTTATTTTTCTCAAAGAAATAAATCCATATGCGTATGTAAGTGCCAATTATTTCGTCATGGTTAGATAGACAGATAGATAGATAGATAACTGATTACTTTTAACAGGTGAAGGTTACTGTTAAAATAATGGCATTTTCTAATAGGATATCTATTATGTAAATTATATATTATTGTAAAAAAAATGCAATAAACATTTATTAAAGAAACTAAATTTTGTTGTTACGTAAAAATTAGATGTTTTTTTTTTTTTTTTTTGTTAATGTTTATTGCTTTTTTTACGTTTCTGTAATAAAATTCGACGCAGGCTTTATTCCAGGATTACAACATTTGTAAATTCTAAAAACAGGACACTGACTAATTGGAAAGTGACATGCGAATCATGTAATAAATAACAAAAAAAAAAAAAAAAAGTTTCGAAATAAACGCAGCAAAAAATTTATGAATGCGATCTCCATATAGAAATACTTAGGACACAGAAAAAAACATCTGCCTTTGTCGTATAACCTATCATTACGGAAATATTTATCCCCTCAATTTTTTTCGGATAAATATTATTGTATCTGTTTGTACCGTAAATCTGCAAAATGACAGGTTTTGAACGAATTTTATCATTGTTATTTAATATTAATATATTTGTTATCACATTTATAACTTCAGCATTCATTACCATTCTATTTTCCAGCATTTTCATATTGTATATAATGGAACTAAACTTATGGATCCATCCAAAATTATCAAATTTGATAAAACAAATAATAATAATCTACATATATTAAAAGAAAAGTCCAGACTTACTCACTGACTGACTCATCAACGCCCAGCCCAAACTCTTGGACATAGAAAGCTGAAATTTTGCACAGAGGTTCCCTTTATGATGTACACAAGGAATATAGCCGGATTTTTCAAAATTACCACGAGATGGGAATAAAGAGGATTTATATTTTCGCTTTAAAGTTGCCTTATCGATATATAGGTGTGTGGCGCCAACCCGCAATATATCTGAGTTATCCGGAGAAGGCCACAATTTGCTAAATAAATAGAGTTTTTTTTTTTTTTTTATCTATGTATGCAAGGGTTCCGGAGCGAAGCGACGGTACGCGGCTATAGATAAACAGTAGAAATTCTGAAAGCATGTAGGTGTAGTTTCTTTCAATTTGGGGCCTTTCTTTAAATATTATTTTTCTTTATTTGTGTATGTTGTTTAATTCATGAAAATCATGTAAAAGGGATATCTCCGTATCTGTAAATTGCAATATTTCCGAATATAAAATGTAAATTTCGTTTGATGAAAATTAATTAAATCTTGCACGAACTTACTAAAGTGATCCAATTAATTTTAAATATACATAAAAACAAAACACATCCAAATCGGAGCAACTTGAAAGCAGAGATCACAGAGGATTAAAAATACTTGAAAATTCAGAGTGGCCTTACGTTAATTTCATTTTTACCATTTTTCCTGTGGGATTTTTTTTTTATCCACGTAAATTTTTCATCAACGATCCACATGTCTAAACTTTCAATTATAAAAATTAAATTGTTATTGTTTGTAAATATTCAAGTCAACTTTCAGGAAGATACACGTAGTTGATTCGAAATTACTAGGAAAGTGGACACGCACCCACTTAGACTGGTATAAGGTATTGAGTTTGGAGCCTAACCTTCCCCTTTGCAAAAGTAGAATAAAAAAATATTTATTCCTTTATTTATTACTTATTAATGATATCGGCCCAAACTTCATTGTGTAAATTTCATTTTTCGTGTAAATTTCTCAATAAAGGTTTTATTTTTTTACATTTTCCTTTATTTATTCTTTAAAAACTACTTAGCAGGACTTTTGTTTCTTTTCTTCCGAAATTCGGTAAATGTTTGATGAAATTATTACTTTTTTTGTTAATTTTATTTTAGTCGTTTTATTCATAATGTATTATTTCTTTGGTAATAATCAAATTTTTAAATTTTTGAATTTTTATTTTCGCAAAATATTCAATTTTTATTTAAAAAAAAATCATATTACATAAATGTAATTGTTATCATTAGCGTAATTAGTAATCGTAAATAATAGCATCGTAGAAAGAACTGAGTAATCATTACGGGATTATTTTCCCATTGATATCGGCAAGTCATTAATCACAACTTACGACCATCTGCTTTATTTCGCAATAATATCCACGCGTTCAGCTTCTGTTCATTTATATTTCCTCTCGAAAACATATTTTAAAAAAAGAGAGAACATGATCATTTACTTATAGGCTTTCATCTCAATCATTGTATCACGTGACAAATGTCTCCTTTTATTCATCTCATTTGACTTTTTCTATACAAAGTGGATTTGTTTAGCTTTTGGTATCTAAGACGCCGAGTTTTTAGTAATTAATTTCTAACATTAAGCCTTTCCAACACCTCAGAAATTTCTCTTCGGGCTTCTACAAAAGAATAAGAATCGATTAAACGTGGGCGTAAGCAGAGGGAGGATCGAAGGGATCCCAATCCCCCTGAAATTACGAAATAAAGCTGTTTTTTTTTTGTTTTGTTTTTTTAATGGATAATATCTTTGGTGGTATAGAAGATATAAATGTACTAATAGTGGTATCCAAATTTAATGTAATAATAGGAGGAATTTTTTCAGGGATTACAGAGTTACTATACTCCGTTTATTATATCTGTGAAGGCACGTGACAACGCCATATATGGTGAACGATTGAGCATTAGTTACTCCGTATACTTCCGTTTACTGGTTTTGAACATGGCGGTTGCCGAAAACAGATCTTTGTTCATTTGTGCCAACAAATTGAAAAATCAATCTAGAGGAATCATCTGGAATGTTTATTGTTATTTCAGATCAGTGAAAACAACGGGAGCAACCCACAACGATATTCCAGACTCGACCAAGCAATAACTCTATTGAAGAAAGGAAATGATAATGATTGGTTAACTGTGATCAGAAGTGACGGCTTTTAGTTAAGATGGAGTATTTGCCTGGCATTTGTAATTTCTTCGTTCATTTCGAGAAATGTCTCTAACGACTTTTCAGTTCGTCGCTGAGGGCGAACTTCTGCTTCTAATGCTCGCCTGGCCTGCGCTTGTAGTAGGCTAAAATTTAAGTTTTAATTTAGTAGCTAAAATTAATGAGTTATTTTTTTCCTCTGGCTTTTCTCTCATTGCGTCACACATAAAGAGAGAGTGATAAGAGATATTTAACAACAATAACTTGGATGTAGTTCCCGTGGTCTAATGGATATGACGTCTGACTTCGGATCAAGAAGGTTCTAGGTTTCATTTCTATCGCGGACGTTTCATTACAGAAATTATTTCACAGAAAAATTAAAATTTTCATAGGAGATTTCATAGGAAATTAAAATTAATTTCCAAACACAGAGAAAATACGTTAGACACAGACAGATCTGGAAAACTATATGAGATGATTGTGTTACCTTTTTGATTAAAAATGATGGTAAAAAATGGTAATGTTTGTAAGAATTTATTTTGGATTGGATCTTTGGGATATATAGGGAAAGGACTTAAGTTAAAGACTTCCCCTCTTCCTCAAATGTGTAGAATATTTTCTTTCTTTCTTTTTTTTTGGGTTGGATGATCGATTGAGAGGACCTTACCACACACACACACACAATTTAAAACGATATATAAATAAACAAACAAAAAAATAAAATAAATGTTGATACAGAAAATAAAACTTCTGCAATAATATTTTTTTTTGGTTTTTCTTTATTGGAGGTCCGCTCGCTAACTTGAAGTTTTACAAATATTACAACAATATTTATTAAGCAGTATTTAAGCAAAAAAAAAAATCACAAAAATACCGATATTATTCAAAAAAAGCACTAAATGGTTAAAAAATACACGGGTTTTAACATATTATGTCCTTAAAACTTCGTCGTCTGTATTAACATTTATTTTATTTTTTGTGTGTTTCTATCACATCTGGGATTATTAATTATTATGAATGCGGGCGATAGAAATCGTTATGAAATGTGGGACAGTGCAACTAAAGAAAAAGGTAATCAAAATATGCTGGTTATTTAATATTCGATGAGAAATATTTCAAATATACGGAAAGAAAGGGAAAAAATATTTTGTACTTAATTTGACATTTAAATTAATAATAAAACGTCATTCTTATTATTATTTTTTTTTATTGTAAGACTTATAAATTTTCAAGCAATATTTGTAGACTTTGAATTTAGGTTAAGAACAGTGATTTTTTCTTTTTTGATTCCCTTATCTTTCTTTAAAATAAAATAATAAAAGAAAAGTTGTACAAAAAAGCATTACATTTGAATTAAATAATTTGTTGTAAGAGACGTGTCTGGAATATTTTCTTTTTCTGTAATTTACCAATTCAGTGGAAGATTAACAGCAGATACGGAAGGAAAAATTCATCATTTTATCCGTTTTAATCTTTAATGTTCAGTTGGAGGGAAAATTTCTGACTTAATCTTATAAGAGAACAAGTAATTGCAAAGGAAAATTTAATTTTCGCCCAGAAACCACTGATAAACGGGTTGTCGTGAAAAGAAAATCTTAAAGAAGAACTTTCCTTATGAATTCTACAGAATATTGCAGACATTGCATCATTTTTTTTTCTTTTTTCGAAATCTTAAGAATTCAGATCACATTGAAATAGTTCCAAATTCTTTTTCTTCTTTTTTTTTTTTCTCAATTCTTGTATCGATTGAAAATGTCTTCAGAATTCTTACTTTACAAAATACAGAATGGAATGTCTTTGATTAGGTTCTAGAATCCTCCTTAGCAACTCCTATTAACCTGATCCGCATTTTTAAAACTATCCTCCCGAACCGTAAATAAATAAATTTAATAAATTTAATAAAACCTAATAAGATGAACCTAATTTAAATAACATACGTAGTTTTTTTATTCTTACCCTTGCCGTTTAACACTTCACACGTTGCTTCTATAGAGCCCCCATAGAGTCTATAACTAACGGAGATTTGGCTTGTTTGCCAGCCACACTATGGAAGAAACACATTGCCAACCTTTAATATTTAAAATATTTAAGACGTATGTATAATATCTATGATAGAAATCAGTAAATAAATGGGCCTACTGACCAAACATTACTTAAACTTATGTAAAATATAAGTTGTTTAGTCAAATTAATTCGGAAAACTATCAGCTATATTAAAACAAATAACACTGGCCTGCGAAGATTTTCCGGCAAAAGTAATTGTATGTGATATACGTTACATTTAGTGTCCTTATGTAAAAAAAAATACCAGTTGTTTCGTATCACGTACAGATTTGTCGTAAATCCGTCTCATGTGTATGCTAATTGAGCTTCGTTGTTGTAAATGAGATTTGGCTAGATTGTATGGAATGCAGGTACGGACATGTCTGAGAGAAAATATTGTAAGAGCTGTGTTTTGGAGGGAAGTAGGTACTCATACAGGATTACCGGAACAACAAATAGAACAGTTGTAGTTCGCGCATGCGCAGTGTCAGACAAGGTAAAAACGCGAAGATCGCGTTCCTCCGTAGTCTGAGAGGAGAGTCTGAGAACGTGTTGCATGCCTTTGTCTATATGTTTCAACGTGCACTTGAAGTCGATTGAGTGAATAAGTGAGGTAGTTTGTGTTAAAATGGCAAGTGGCAGAGATGTTGGGAGGCGAAAATGTGTGAACAATCCCAACTCTTTCTGTTATATATATGACCAATATACAAGTAAAGGCCAGAAGCGAAATATAACACCATTTATAAAAAGCCTGTACTTGGGATATTTTAACATGAAGTTAGGTGATCAGGACAAGAATTTCGCCCCATATTGTGTGTAAAACGTGTGTAGAAAACCTGCGGCAATGGTACAAAGGGTTGTTGCCATCAATGCCATTCGGAATCCCAATGGTTTGGCGGGAACAAACAAATCACTTTGACGACTGTTATTTTTGTGAATGTAAAGTGTCCGGATTCAATATGAAAAACAAAAAGCAAATTGTGTATCCCTGCCTTCCATCTGCCATAACCCCCGTACCACATGGACCCGATATTCCTGTCCCAAAACCACCAAAACAGTTACCAGAGAGTGTGTCTTCATCATCTTCAAGTGCGGAGGATGGTGATGATGATACCTTTCTACCGGATGTTGAGGATAAAACTCCACATCTTTATAATCAGTGTGACAAAATGATTTGGTGCGTGACCTAGGCCTCACAAAACGAGAGACCTTTTAGGATCAACATTTAAAGAGAGAAATCTTTTACTTCCTGGGACAAATTCATATTGTTACAGAAATCGGGAGGAAGAATTCCGGCAGTTTTTTGTTTACGAAGACGAACTTGTGTTTTGCTGTGATATCCTGACCTAATTCGTCGTCTTGAAACTATTTACCAAGCAAAGGACTGGCATCTATTTATTAATGCCAGTAAAAGAAGTCTCAAAGGTGTTCTTCTGCACAATGGAAATAAACTTGCTTCAGTGCCAGTCGCCCATTCAACATCTCTTCGTGAAAACTATCACAATTTATCTATGGTGTTGCAGAAACTGAACTACAATGAACACAGATGGTTACTGTGCTGTGATTTAAAAGTGTGCGGTATCATATTAGGGCAGCAAGGAGGATATACAAAGTTCCGTGTTTTCTGTGTGAGTGGGACTTTCGGGACAGGGATCGTCACTGGTTAGTGTCTGAGTGGCCCAAGAGGAAACAGTTCGTGTCTGGAGAAAAAAACATTGTAAATCGTCCATTAATTGATCCTCAAAGTGTGTTATTGCCCCCTTTACATATTAAATTGGGAATTATGAAGCAGTACGTGAAGAGTTTTGATAGAAGTAGTCCCTGCTACTTCGGTATCTCTGTCACTACTGAGGAACATAAACGCAAATCAACACAGCGTTCATTCACATCAAAGTGCAGCAAACAATAGTGTTCTTGAAGTGAGATTCATACATTCTAGCAATGAACATGTTACTTTTTTGTATATTCGTTGCAATTTGATCATGTCCCATTAAAATTACATATATTCTCTATTATGGTGTTTTCTATCGAAATTACAGCAATGTGTAAAATTTGGATTTCAAATAGCAAAAAAACTGTACGTGATAGACAAAAACGGTTTACATATTTGAACTCAGCACACCTAAATTAGGGTAAATCAGCTCTTCAACCTTTTGCCGGAGAAAATTTTTTTTTTTTCGCAGGCTAGTGTAATCAGCGATATAATAGATGAGAAAATAATAATAAATTTCTAATTTTATTTATCTTTAATTAATCTAATATAACAGTCAATTAGCACCTATAACACAGGTATACAATTTTATAAGGTATATCTAATAGGAATGGGTAAACATAAAAAAAAAAAAAAATTAAAAAAAAAACAACTACTTATTAAATTTTATTACTTTCTAAATGGACACTACACAAACATTGGTAGTGTCCATTTAGAAAGACACTATATAAGATATATATATAGGCTGTATTTATATATGTTTACCACTAAAAGCACATTTCAAGATTAAAAATATGTTAGCAATTTAATATCACGAACGTTTTCTTGTACTTTAAATTTTTGTTTTGTTAAACATATGTCTGTGATGTTTTTACTTCTTAGGTTTTTACGTAATTATATTATATTATATTATATTATATTATATTATATTATAACAAAATGATAACTACGGAAGGTACAAAGGAACCAAAAAGATTTCGCACCTCGAGCTGTTAGCGGGAAGATTCTGGGACGGCTATTTCGTCCTCTTTAGGACTCATCAGCCAGACTACTCCACTGATAACCATTTTTTTGAATTATTATGCACGTAAGATTGGTTTTTACGTATATTATATTATATTATATTATATTATATTATATTATATTATATTA
>JAFIDM010000001.1:113489879-113508730 GCA_023159025.1 Thereuonema tuberculata | reverse complement strand
TTGAGCCAACATCAACGAGAATTCTGTACAAATGTTTCGTCCTTATTATACAGATACACCACATGCAATTCATATTGTTACAATAATTACAGAGTTCTTTTACTTAACCTTCGGCATACAAGGTGGGGTTATTTTTACCCCAACACTTTTAAAATGCGTTGATGGTCCCTTATAACGCAATCAAATAACTTGACCTTCTCAGTAGCTGGAGCTTACACATATCCGCGTCGCATCACATTGTCGAATAAGTACCGAAGGCGCCGCAGTGGTGTACACAGGTGCTCAAAGTGGGTCCTGGGCATTTTTAACCCCACATTGTATGGGACGTCTCTAAAAAAATAAGCGTCCACTCGTAGGTTTTTTTTTTGTTTTTACCTAAAATTCATGTTCAAAAAGCCGAATAAATATAGTTTAAAGGATATAATATGAAACAAATATGTTCCTACATGAAAATCTATATTTTTTTTGTTTTGTTGTGACTTAATAGTAAATTGTTGATTATAAGGAGAATTTGTAAAATTTTTTAGTTTTCTATTAAAAAAGTTTAATTTTTTTAATACTTTTGTATTTATTTAATAATATAATAATATCTTCAACAGAAAAACGCATTCAAGCGAATTTTATTTAATGCATCTATAGAATACATGCAATTCATTGTGGGGTTAATTTAACCCCACGTTGTATAGGTGAGGAGTTTTTTTCACCTTGTATGCCGAAGGTTAAAAAAGTCCTTAATTGTTTTTTGTTATACGTTACTTTGGCGTTTTTCTGCAGCAATGTTTCGCCATTTTTTTAAGGATGACAGGATTGCTGGTGTCGCTTCTTCTTGTTGTTCTATATATTCAATAGCACTTTTGGTAGCTTTTAGTCCATCGGTATGGGAGATTTTCATATGTCGATTTTCATCGTCACTTTCTTCATGATCATCGCTATATTCATTTTTGACGATCATTTCATCTGTAATGTCTGTTGTTCGTCAGCGTTTATCCAGTCACATATATCCTCTTCGTTGATTGGTGAGATCAAGTTCAGAATTTTTTTCGGCAGTTTTAGAAATGGAAAATGTAGAACCAAAAAAAAAAAAAAAAATCCTAGAAATATTTGATAGTTCGGTTAAAGCGGAAACTCGGATAATCGGGGCTCGTGTAATCGGGGTTTTACTGTATTAATAATATTGTAGAAATTTATCTGTAGCTTTGTTACTGTTAAAAGAGATTAGGATCTGAGTAAAATAGCTACTTAACAGCTAAAACTCCCAAATCCCAAAATTAGACCTAAATTTCATTTAACATAATTAAAAGAAAAGCATTTTTTTTTCTGGTCTTAAAAGAGATCTAAGAATTATATTAGATTATCGTTGATGTTTTACTTATATTTTTAGAAAAAAGTTAAAAGGATAAATTGGGTTTCCACCTTGTTTTCGAATATTTAATACATAGCAACTAAGATCAATGAAAATAAAAGCGTCAGTTGAAACTTAATTACCTTTCATTAATGTCGTGTTCAATTATTAGATTAAGCATTAAGAAATTACTGAAGGTTTTTTTCGTTTTTTCTTGTAATAAAGAACAAGAATACAAGTAATGGAAACTCAGATAAAAGCTCTTATAGCGCATAAAAGTTTGATGATTTCTAATTCCCTCTCCCTCGTACTAATCGCCTCCAAAGATTTAATATCCCCTCTCCAAATGATAGAGTTATCTGATCCTTCCCCACCCAACCCCAAGCACACGAGACTGCGAGTCATGATGGAATAAGATGATATAAAATGACCTAAATTGATATAAAAACCAGCGAGAAGGAAACGACAACGATTTTGAGAACAGTAAAGTGTCCCATATTTTTATTTTCCTATTCTGGTCATCCTAAATTAACATTTTCAAATGTGGAATAAGCTTTTGATTAATCTTTGTTAAAGATCCAAGGGTTTTTGTTGCTTAAAGTACTTGTTCTGTAGATAAATTCATACATGACTTTTTAACTTCATTGTCTCTCTTACACATTCTGTACAATGTTAATTTCCTTGTGTACATTCTATACAATGTTTATGTAACTGATAATCAGAGGTAGCCTACAAACTGAAGATTTCATGGCCTGAATTATGATGTGTTTAATTTTCACTTATGATGTCTCTCACATCTAAGGAAGTATTTACACTGTGTTTTACTGTAATCTTAAGAAAAGGTTGCAAAATATTTACTGGTGAATGACCGAAAGCATATGACAATTACTTATAATATAAGCAAATCTTTTGAATTGTACCTGGCCATTGTAGATAAACAAATCAAAGCAATTCGATAAGCATTAAGTAAAGTCACAAAAATCTGATTTTCTTAGGCTTCCAAAAGACGCCTTACATCCCCGGTTTGTCAGTCTGTGGACGCATATCCCACAATGCTTCGCAACGGCTTCTGTTAGCTCAGTTGTAGATGGCCTGAAAGTTGGTTAGAGCGTCGTGCTAATAACGCGAAGGCCGTGGGTTCGATTCCCTCACGGGCAATTTTTTTAAAATTAAATTTTTAAATTTAAATCATTATTGGGAATTCAGTGTATTAGCAAGTTCTGAGTTACGAATGACGATTATTCCATATAAATAGTTGTGGGTAAGATAGCATAGGGTCGCAAACAGACTATCGCGCGCATTTTCTAGACCACCCCGGCGCAGTCTATTCTAAAGTAAAGGTGACTCAGAAGCCGTTGCGAAGCACTGTGATTGGTTTATTAATCACTATCCATATCTTGTTTTTTTTTTTTTAGATTTAAGAATCTACTATAAATTTCTTTCCTCATGCAATTCCGTATTCGTATGTGGTTTCATTAGGAAACTTACAAAAGGAACAGTAAAGGATTATATTATAAACAAAATGACAAAATCGATTGAAATAAAATTGCCCAAATACAGTATTTCTATTTCATACATCTTAACGACAGAGTTAGGTTCCTCGAAAATACATTTGAAACATCTTGTTCGCTAAATGAAAAGAGATTTCTCATATACCCTCATACTATAGATACATTCCCAGAAAATTGATATTTATCAACTTATTTACTTTACAACTAACTTTGCCTTTCATGATCTATCGGGAATATTTTAATAGCATATATTTTTTACAAAGCTTTACTGATTGGGGTCTGATGAAGTCTTCACTAACAAGGGAAGTGCGTGATCTCGAACGCTGCGAACCTCACGAAAATATGCTTAGAATATAAATCGCTCATGCCAAAGACAGTGGTACGAGTCATTATCAAGCAAAACTGCACGTCTTACCACGAGAGACATTTGAATAATCATCTATTGAATGTCCAGGAGAGGAACTTTGGTAACGCGAAGAAACCAAAATATCGATATAATAGGACCAAAAACACACATATTTCAATGTCGTGACTATATTGCTATTTTTTTTTTTTCAATTTTTGTGATTGGGTTAAGAAACAAAATTTTAAATAATATCCTCTATATATTTAAGTTTTGATAATGGTCAATTATAAGAAGCTGTGTTTGAATAAATTTAGAAAAAAAATAACATTTTAAATCTTTATATCTGAAAAATTTAAAACATATAACTTAAATTAAGAAGTATTATTAAAAAAACTTCATTAAACTTCAAAAATCTAAGTAATCCTAATCAACGTCAATCCGATATTCCGGAAATAACAGTACTAACCAGCAGTTCGAATTTCACTTGAATGTTAATTAAATTTAGACTGTTTAATCAATTCTGGAAGAGATTACGCCTACTTTATTTTCAAAAATACATATATATAATTATAATTAATAAGCAAATGAAATATTCCACTCAAAAAACGTTAATGAAATCCTAAAATAATTTTCTGTCTTTTTTTTTATTATTTTAGTAATATTCACAAAAACCTAATTAATTTGAAATAAACAAAACATGTTGATATTGTCCGACCATTATAACGTGACGAGCCCACGTGAAGGAACCCCATGTGATTATGACGTATCTGTTTTTCAGCCAATCACAAACAAGCGCGCCTCAAAACACAGATCTCTATTAATTTCCCTAAAAATGTCGCCCCAGAGTATTTTACAGAGCAGTGCTCGAAAAATTATTTTACAGCTTGAAGATTATTACCGAAAGGAATTGGAAAATGGAGGACTAAAATTAAAACTAAATTTTTGTATTTGTTTGTTTTAAATCTGTAACCTAATATTCTTCGGAATCTCTTAAAAGTAAGAGGCTAGTGCTGACGTCGAATCGTCACGTTATCGTGGTCAGACTATATCGTCAGTAAAAGTTTATTTTTCCTTTCGCTGTTACGCCATATTTGACAAATATTGTTATTTCCATGTCAGTGAAATATTCACTAATCGTTGGATTTCCAGTGGAGCCTCTAAAGCTTAAGCAAACAATAAAAAACTCACCAAAAAATATAGCTAAGAAAATTTATATGCTGGCATTCCGCCTCCATCAATGAATTTTTTTAGTGCATAAAAAGAATAAAAAAGCGCATGTAAATATTAATAAACATCAATGAATGAGACTAAGTGTTTACAAACTGTTCTAGGTTGACATTTAGTAAACACTTTGTCTCACCCATTGATGTTTATAAATATTCACTAACACTGAAAAGCTAATTTGCAATTGTGTTGTAATTTCTTCATTGAAATCAAGTTAATGGCGTATAATCTAATATCTTTCTGATATGGAAGGAAATCGAGAAAATGAAGAGTTATCAATGAAAACAAAAGGAAAACCGGAAGGGTCAGGTTGTTTAGAAATCGTGAGGAAACCTGTAATGGTAAACAGATCGTTCTACAAAGGAAATTTTTAAAAGGAAAATTGTTTTGCATTGAGAACGCTAATAAGATTTCTTAAGAGAAAATGGCAAAGTAGCTTCTGACGCAATAATATCACGGCATATGACATCCAAACGAGCAGTGTTCGTAATAATAATGGAGCTTAATGACGCATTTGTTTAAGATTTTGAAATGACGAATTACGAATTCTAAAATAATAATAATAATAATAGTAATAATAATAATTATTATTATTATTGACACTTGGCAATATGTGCTTTGGTCCTTGACCCGCCATGTTGTCTTTGCTGGGGAAAACCAAGGTTTGAATCTTTTACATAATAATTTTTACTGAGGGATATTATCGAATTGATTAAAAGAAAACATATCAATAGAGATTTAAAAAATAAGCAAGGTAGCGATAGCGATTAGTAAACCAATCACAATGCTTCGCAACGGCTTTTGATACGTTAATGAAGAAAATTATTCAAAAGTTAATACAAAGCGCCTACTTATAAATAACCGGAGTGAAAAGTCGGTTGCGTGCAAATTAAACCCCATGCTATCTTACCCACAGGCCGTTGCGAAGCATTGTGATTGGTTTACTACCTTGGAGCCGACCAGTTGGAGACACAAACTCCACGGCTCTGAATTACTCTTGGCAAGACCTTTTCAACGACCCCCTACTCAAGTCCCTAGCCCTTGTGGTTGCTAAGTTGATACTTATCCACAGACAGACAGACGAACTGGGAATGTAAGGCTTCACATCAGAAGCCTAAAAAATGAAATTGCATTATCCGAGGCCACAATTATTCGTGAGTAGAATTAGGCTTCTGTACCATATAGAAATTTAATTATTTTTTTAATTTTTTTTTTAAATTCTCTATCGTTAAATAAAGAAACAAGGTAGGAATAGTGATTAGTAAACCAATCACAGTGCTTCGCAACGGCTTCTGACTCACCTTTACTTTAGAATAGACTGCGCCGGGGTGGTCTAGAAAATGCGCGCGCGAGTCTCTTTGCGACCCCATACTATTTTACCCACCCCTATTTATATGGAATAAACGTCATTTTAACTCAAACCTTGTTAATACATTGAATTCCTAATAAAGATTTAAAAAAAACTTAAGTTGAGAAACTGTGAAAATATTTAAAATGGGGAGGAAAAATGAAGAATAAGAATGTCCCATGAGGGGATCGAACCCACGACCATTGCGTTATTAGCACGACACTAACCAACTGAGCTAACAGAAGCTGTTGCGAAGCATTGTAGGATATGTGTCCACAGACAGACAGACAAACCGGGGATACAAGACTAAAAAAAAAAGCCCGCACTTTAAATAAGTTTTTGAATGTTAAGTTTTGCATTTATATACTACAAGAATGCTTATCTTATATTTTCATAGTTTTTGTTTGTTTGTTTGTTTATAGTTAACTCAATAAAACGTAATTTGGATTAACCGTGTTTAATGTTAATTTTACAAGATGATTCATACTAATTCATTCATTATCTTTGTTTGTGTGTTCTCCCGTAAACTGGTCGTTGTGATACTAAATATCAATTTTTTTTTTCATGCAAATAGAAAATTTAATATCAATCAAATTGAAGTAAACGAATTTATAGAAAATAAATACAAGTTCAAATTTAAATACGTGTATTGGTAAGGTGACCAATCGTCCTCCTTTTTGAAGCTCTGTCCTCCCTTGAGAAGTGTCCTTACAAATGTCTTCCTTTTCGATGTTTGAAGAGTAATATGTCCTCCTTTTTGATATGTGAGGATTAAAACCTTTTTTTTTTTTGGTTGAGCGGATAACCAAATATTATTTGAAGATTAATCTGTAAATCTCCGTATTCGATCGATGCCGAGCCGATCCGTTGCGCGTGATGTGACGTATTTGACATGACGTCAAGGCTCGGTATTACAGTGGCTTGAGAGACAGTGTGGCCAACGGACGTCTTCTTTTCTATTGGCTAACGCTTCCGCCGCCATGTTTTTCCAAACTGGAGCACAAGTTTATATAAGCCACAGAAGGGATTTTTCAAATTTTAACTAAACTTTTTTGACTCACAATTGTTCTACTGCCTTTAATTGTATTTAATGTGAATTACAGAAATACAAAAACAATTTTCTTTCCATTTTGCACCCTAAAAAATCACTAAAATATACATATATTTTTTCATAAAAACAAGAATTTAAGTTGTTACCAATCCAAAAAAATATATCTTGTAATCTTTTTTTTTTTTTTGTTTTGCAAAAATTAAATAAAATGTATGAAGCATAAAATAAAAACCAATTTAAGAAAAAAATAAAGCAAGCCTTATATGTTGTAAGCAAAGCATCTTATTTTTTTTGTGTGTGTCATTTATATTTCTTTCATTGATACCACTACAAAATACTATCAGTTATTATCGGTTATTTGTTATATAAAGACAAAAAAGATAAAGTAAATATCTATTTGATATTATTGAATTTTAATAGGGGAAATGAAATAAATAGAGGGATATAAAGTCCTAAAAAAACAGATAAGTAAACAGGTAGATTTACAATATTTTTTTTTGTTTTTTGATTGAACAGTTAGGTTTATACTCCTGAAACCCCTGATTTAACATTTTTTTTTTCTTCAATTTTTTTGCGTCCTCCTTTTCATTTTAGAAAAAATGGTCACCTTCGTATTGGCGAACATCAGATCTATATCCTAAACCTTATATGAGATTTATTTTAATCGTTTGGAGCAGCCTTAAGCTATAAAAATAGTGATTTTTTATTATATTTTATTATATTATATTTACGAAAATATAGAATTTTATTAATTAAATTCGATAGATTGAAATTAACAGTTATCAAGAATAAATGGTATGCTGATAAATCTTCCACAATCACTGAAGTTTTGTCTGCAATTCTTTCTTCACAAATTAACATGTAAGGAAAAAATTGGTGAAGCCATCATTTTGTGACATCAATGTGCTTATTATCGTTCTGCTGCCTTACCAAATATAATTACTTTTTCTCGAACCCAATTTTACCTTTTCTCTTTTTAACTTGTTGAGGCTCCTATTAACGACTATATATTATAACAATTTACTTTTTTTAATATTAAGTAAAATAAATTATTAAAATAACATATAAATAGCAGTAGGCCTATTTTTTTTTTTTTCATGAGTAGTTGATATGAGCAACCGACAAGGTTGAAATCTCTGGGCGGTCGGAAATCTCAGCGGTTAATCACTCTAGTAGGGGTTCGAAATCCGGTGAGAAATCCATGTTTCTCTCGCCCCTTCTCCATCAGTCTACAGGCTGGGAAAACCCCAGGAAAAAGCTAAACCAGTTTTCCCAGGAATTGTCGTCTCGTTCTGGATATTTCCTCAAACATTATATCTAACCTCAGCCATTGGTCAAAAACATCGTTTGCTGAGGAAAAATATCCGTACATTTTATTAATCATCATCTGTTTATTAAAAATTAACATCGATGCGTCTCAGTATATTAATTATTTTTCTTATCTTCTCCACTTAATCTAATTATTAACGTTCGGGCAATTTAATATTTTCGTTCGCATATTAATATTTCATTAAAACAGATTTCATTTTTAAGGCTTCTTCACAAATGATTATGAGATGGAGATTATTATTATTTTTGTTTTGATAATCATAATATCCTTTTTAATTAATTATCTAAAATATATTAATATTAGAATTAACATTACATTTAATAATTATTAATGAATGTATATTGCGAATAATGTCAAAATAATAATGTATAAAATAATGTATATGAATAATAAAATGTTGAACATGACCTTATAATGCATTTGAAATATTAACAATATTAAAGAAAAAGCCTATTAATTGAATTATAAGTAGTTATATTTAATAATTGAAAATTAAAAATACTGTAGAACAAACGTCGGAATCAAAATGTGGAACCCGAAAAGCTAAAATAAGCAATAAAAAACTCGCCAAAAGAATAAATTGCGAGAAAATCCATGTGCACGCTTTTTTATTGCTTACTTTAGCTTTTCGGATTCCAAATTGATTCCGACGTTTTCACATAAAGGCCCGAGTACCGAGACCTGGTTGTGTACTGATGACTGCTCCTAGCTGATGCTCCTCGCCATATTAGCGTGAAACAGGTACTAAGATATGATACTTGGTCTCACCCTTTATTTTGATTATACTATAGAACAAGTTTCCTCAAGAACTTGAACTCTACTTTCCGTAGTATGTTGTGTTTATTTCTGTTATTTTTCTTCAATGGGTTTTTAATTCGTAAGCAATTACAAAGCAAGTCTTCGTAAGTTACAAAGCCTCTCCAACACGAAACAAATTTCCCGTTTGTTGTAACTTAATTGAATCCACAGATATTTATTTAATCGCTGAAATCTAATTCACTTAACTTAAATCAAAGCAGGCGCAAATATAAAATGAATTACAAAATTAATTAATTGTTTATTGAAAGTTTTTGTCATTTTCACTTGGAAATTTTTTACTCAGAAATTTTTAGATACAAATGGTAGATGATCACTTGTCCATTAAATATGGTTACCTCATTTCAGGAAGACCCACACACATACATGGACTTAAGATAAATAAATACTAAAATAGGTTAAAAAAAGAAATGAATATAATAAAGGGGAGGAATGAATCAACAAAAATTGAAAAAAAAAAACAAAAACAAAAACCAACAAAACATACGAGTAACTTTTCAGTATGGCACTGGCTGAGGAGAACCCAACAAGCTCGAAATGGCCGTACCACGGTCTCAGATTGATTCAAAAGGCATCCTAATTTCAATTATTATTATTATTTATTTTGTCAACTACAAAAACATTTCATTGCAAATAATTGCTCATTTGCTATTACTAACTCTTTATTGTTTTGGAATATGAGTTTTATTAATCGGTTCCCTAAATTCTTTCTAGGTTACATATAAATATATTTTCATTTACCTTTATTTTTTATAATTTTTATTTTATTTTATTTGATTTTATTTATTTAAGGATTTTCTTTGAAACTGATAAGTTTCAAAGCTTTGTTTTATGCTATAGACGAATTCCTTTTCAGCCTAGCGGAACGCATGCCAAGGATTTGACATTTTTACTATTATTGCGTATTTTTAGTTGTGTTTTGTTTTTGTAGGGTCCCGCTTCCGGGAGCGAGAGGGGGATTCTTATATGTTCGCACCTTCTGAGCCTGTCGTCGGTGGTGGAGTTTGTATGGCTGATGAGTCCTAAAAAGGACGAAACGGCCGTCCCAGACACTCTCGGTGACAGCTCGAGATGCGAAATCTTTTTCGTTCCTTTGTGCCTTCCGTAGTTTCAAATTTCTGCGGGAGGGGGGGAGGGGGGCTTCAATTTCTATCGAACTAAAGAAAATATACGGTTTGGGATGGGGGGGGGGAGCATTGGCTATTAAATCTTAATTATATACATAAAAAAAAAACACTAAAATAATTAATAAGTATTGCTAATTTCCAAGTAAATAAAGTAATTTGTAAACAAAGCATTGAGAACCTTAGTTTAACCAATTAGAATATTTTTCATTGATATTAAGCAATCAGTGAAAGAACTGAAAATGAAAGAGAATTTCAAGAAACTATTCTCCTAAGTCGATTGATGCAATGTAACTGTGACTGGAATTTCCTTGTGGATCGATTTGTAGGTCAATGCCGTTACCACAGACAATTCAATAAATTTTGCATATAGAAATGGAAAAAAGAAGTCAGTGTGAGGAGATATAGCCTAGATATTGATTGAAAATGACAGTCCTCATTACGAGTATTTAAAAAGTAAGAAATAGTTTCCTGAAATTCTAATCCTTAAAAAAGTAAAAGCGAATATATGTTTGTGTTTTTATCACAGTAATAAAAATTGATTTTGTGGCTACCAAACGACTAGTTGAGTCTGATTTAAAAATGGTGCAGAAGAGTATGAAAAAGGCGGGATTGAAATGACGCAGATAAAAAAAAAAGTCAATAAATAGTTGAAATGAGCAGGGAAGTGAACGAAAACACGTTCTAATTCAATTTCATTCCCTTATTTTATTTTATTTATTTATTTATTTATTTGTAAATAAATTATAGAAAAATTTTAATTATAAAACATAAATAAATAAATAAATAAATAAATAAATAAATAAATAAATAAATAAATAAATAAATAAATTCAAGTTTTCTATTACAGTTACATTGCTTTACTTTTTTTTTTAAGGAAAAGTGAAAAAAAAAATATCAACATTAAAAAAAAATGTAACATCGTTACTGCCAAAAAAAAATTTATTTATATTAATTAATTTCTGAAAAAAGTTAAAAAATTTTAGAAGATTTTTACAATCTTGTGAACAATCTCAACATAGATAGTTAATTCAAACGCAACTGATTCTGAGATTGAAATTATCATTTAAGATTCGGAAGTAATTCAAATATTCCGTAATATACTCTAATTCAAATATTATTATATTCGAGTTCCTACATCCAATAACTGATGTCCACAGAAGAGGAATATTAATAAACATGAAAGACCTAATGGGATAAAGACTTAATTACACTACAAAAAATCTTTTGTTAAATTTTCAAGATATTTCTATAAATTTTTAGATTTGCAGTATATCAGGTAAATGCTTCAAATTTGAATTTTGGAAGAATTATTTTGAGTCAAGGCTGACAGTTTATCTCTAAATTTTGTTTTATTAAAAGTCATTGTCGAAATGATGTAGCACCTCCAAAAATTAATTTGTAGCAATTTCTTAACGTATTTATTAAAAAAATTCCTACAAATTGATCTAAGAATATCACTTATTATACTTTTTTATATTATTATTTATCAATTTTTTTTCAATGTCTAATTCTAATGTATTATTTACTTTGTAAAACTTATCATACATTACAATAAGATCAATTATCCCCAAAAGAGAGCAGGCGAATTGGTTAGTAAACAAATAAAATTTAACTTCATTATTTTAAAATTTTCCATTCGATGAGCTAACATGAGCATTTACGATTTTTTTTCTGTGTTTGACCACATTACTACGACAGTGGTTTGCGTTTACCGAGGTTTCCTTACGATTTTCAACACGCCTCTCTTTAATTGACTTCAAAAAGCAATTCAGTGATAGATAAGAAAAAAAAAAATGGTTGCCTTGGAAACAGCACAACAGCACTCCTTTTTTAATTGGGAAACAAAACTAAAAAAAAAATACAGATTTTTTTTATTTATGTTTTGCGTTAGTTTGTCTAAACTTTTAATTATTGTATCGAAACAGTAAATCCATAAACGCAAACAAACAACCAAATAGTTAAGTATTTAACTTTTCAATGAATCCATTGACGCGGTAGGCGTACAGTAGAGTCCTCGTTAGCAAAGAATTTATTTCGTTCCTAATCGATTCGTCAGTTATGTGCATCTTGTATTCCTCAGAACATCCCAGCAATGACCTAGTGCCTGCGTAGATGAGGAACTCGCTATATTTAGTTCTTCGTTGAAATCATTTCCTCCGTCTAACTTCCTTATTTCTTACCATTTGAGGATAGGGGAATTCCATCAGAAAAACATGTCGAGCTGACGTCACCAAAAACAAAATGGAGGTTAATGATAATTGGAATGTGATTAGAGTTTAACATAACTTTCTCTCAATCTTTAAAACGATATTAAAGCTCAGTATGATATTTTGCTTTTAGATAAGCAATGTAGGTATCTTATATTTAGAAATCGAAGGAATTGCGATTATTATGAGGAAGTATGGGAATGATAATAGACAAGGAATGCTTCTACTTCCGGCTTTAAAATTTACTGTAATTACTTAATGCTACAGTTACTATAGCTCCAGCAAAGCTTATTTGACTGTACAGAAACAGTTACGAAAGCCAAATCACAACTTCCGACATTTCACCTTGTGTTTTGAAGTATCCCTCCGCTGTCAGCTGATTTTCTTTTGCGATGTAAACAACACGAAATCTGATTATCGCAATCCGATGTTTATTACATTTTTAAGAATTATTTAAAATTGTTGAAGAATCAATTTTAAATGTATGAAACTAATCCTTAATTATAATTTCAGAAGTAATAAAAAATAGGAAATATAATAAAAATTAGGAAATAATACAGAAATTAAAAATAAAGTTGATTTAAAATATACTTTCTCAAAGAGTCAACTGTGATTATAAATTATTTTGGATTTGCTTTGTCATAAATGCATTTATAATTTTATTGTTGATATTTAAGTATACGAAAATAGGAAATAAAAAAAAAAAAAAACCGAAAAAACGTAATCAGTTACAATTGTAATTCTTAATTTGTTTAGCAAACATTAAAGTTCCATTTAACTGCACTTTATTGAAAAGTCATTTGGTAATTAATATTGAAATAAGAAAGCTTTATTAATGAAGTAAAGAAATATTATTTCATTTTCAGAGCAAAATGATTCGTACAGAATTGTTGGCCCTGAAAAAGGCCGTGTATTGAGTAGCTTCAAAGCGGCATCTCATCATCGAACTTTCTCGTCGATTTGACTTGGTTTTTCATCGGAATGATGCTTGTTGCTGAAATGCCTGTCAATTGCGCAAACCATAGCTGTCGGATTGCTACAGGCACGGCTGCCCCGTGCGGGTGTGCAGGTTGTGCCCCGCCCAAAGGCGCCTGATCATGATGGGCGCCATTTCAAGACGATAAATAAATTATAGTAATTTTTTACACTATGCTCTTATTCATTCATATAGATTGCACGATTTAAAATAAACATAAAGCGATCGTTTTTTATTGCCAGTAAACTCAACAACAAACTTCATGAGTGATGCGTCAAAGTAGATTTGAACCCGTTCAGTGGGTCGATATCAGCGTGTCGGTATGTGATACGCGCATCCCGCATTCTCAAAAACGACTTTTGTTTTGACTATTTTCAGTAATGCGAATAATGCCATGTGCCACACTACCCCAATGTGGGTAATGTCGAACTGATCAAACTGTAGTCTCAAGAACGTCTTACCGATTTATCCATAATGTCAGTAGAAAATGATATTATGGATTCTTTAAATAAAAAAGATCTAATTAAGAATTTTGTGACGGCTAAAGCTAGGAGGATAACTACGTAATGAATGACACTGTATATATAAATGTCACTATACAGCCCTCACTAACTGACTCATCACTAATTCTCCTCTTTCCCATACAGCAGGAAACTGAAAATTTGGCTAATTCTTTCTTACTTGGAGAAAGTAAGCTATCGGGATATTGATTAACCACCCCTAAGGAGTGTAAACGGGGAGGGGGGGGGGGGTCAGACGCATATCTCTGAAACTGCTTTAGTTGGAAACACGAAATTTCACATGAGAGTTCTTTGTCGAAATCGAGAAGATGCTGTTTGATCGAATTTTCGATATCGAGCCCTAACGGATTGAAATGGAGGTGGGGGGGGGGGGGGGGAAACTTTGTTGAAGGATACTTCTACTGGGTTTTCGGGTTGCAAAATACGAATATAACATTGATTTGTAATGATCACGTGATTTTTTACCAGCTGGGAAAGGTTTGAAGTGATAGGTGTGTGGAGAAGGAAAGAAAGGATGGGAAGTCGTATATTTTCCGATTTTGATATTAATTACATATCTAGGGATCTCGAATTACAAAATACTAATATAACATTAGTTTGTATCTATCACGTGATATTTTTACAACTGGGAAAGTTTCAAAATGATCTCATAATTTCAATTTTTTTTTCATCCCATATCACATCTGTTTTATTTTTTTTTTTTTTGAGCCCTAGGAAGTATGGGTATTTCTGCTAGTATCATATATACCAAAGTTCAAAATGTATTATTGTGTTGTGATTTTTTTTGTGTTAATTGAAAAAAAAAGTATTTTTTTTGAGATGCTCTATTTTTATGTGCACATACGTACATCTTTTACTTATATACTAAATAAATAAAAATTATCTTGAAATTAATTTCATTTTAATTTGCAAATTCTATTTTATGGTGGCACTGAAATATAACTTTGAACAAAGATGCCTCTTACCACTGGCGGCACTGGCTACAGATGCTATTCTCTCAACTTACACTACACATTGAGAACTATTATCTTCGCTGAGCTCCATAAAGGCTTTCCTTATTGATGATGTTCGGCGTCGCCATATTGTAAAACTAATAAATTGTCGCGTGATTCCTTAATTAACTAATGACAATTAAAAGTCTACTATTTTTGAACAAATATCATGTCCATTGTATTATTAAGCATTTGCAAGTTATCATTTCATTTCATTACGTTGATTTTTCATAATATTACAACTGCGGACTCTTTCGCTTCGCGAACGCATACATTCCGTAACTGTTTCTGTACAATCAAGTAAGATTTGCCGGGATTCGCATAACTTATTCAATTATAAATATTACTTTGGTATATTTAATTTAATTCCCTCCATTGCTAGTGTGGCGCCGGAGGTTTGAGCTCTGACGATTGTAATGCTAACTGCGATTAATAAAGATTAGATGACCAGTCAACTGTTGGCCTGTCTTTAACCCCCCCCCCCCGAAAAGAAACATGGTCCCTTTATACAGAGGGCTAATAAATCATTGACTCAGTTGAAAGGGAAAAGGCTTGGGACAAAATCCCAAATCTCATCTATGCGGAGGATTGAATTCAGCTACAGGATATATCAAAAACCTTTGTACAAATTGTAGTGGTAGATAGAGAACACCAAGACAAACCGTTTTCGTCTACGAATGTATGTCCGCTGATGGCAACCTTCGGTGCGAGAGGGCGCCATTGCCTGACACCAAGATCGCCCAATTTGTCAATGTTTCTTCCTCTGGGTACACATGAAGACCCTCATGTACGAGACTTCCATTGACTTACATGAAGACTTTGTCGCAAGATTCGCTGTCGCCGCTGTTCGCGAAATGCCGGGAATCTATCGAAATGTACGGCAGTCGATGCTTCGACGCGGTCATGCTTGATTGCTGTTGCCGGCCGGAACTTTGAACACCTTCTTTGAATAAACATGTTGTTCACACTTGTTTCCATTCATTGAGAACCCGTGATGTCTTGGTGTTCCATATTTCCTCTCAAGCGCCCTCTAGCACCGGAAATTGCCGTCAATGGACGTACATTCGTAGACGAAAAAGATTTGCTATGGTGCTTCCTATCTTCCATTAAAATTTGTGTAGAGAATTTTGATACACCCTGTATACATGTTCATGCTGTTTTAATTTGCTACAGATGACTTAGCTAATGATAATTCATGGTATTTCACATGTTTTCTCATCAGAAAATTTCATTAAATTAAGAAACTTTCATTTTTCTTCACATTATCTCTTACGATTTCTATTGAAATGAGCTTTCCATTCTTTAGTCGCTGCTAATTGAAAATTCCCGCTTTTTTTGTTCTTGGTGTCTTGAGACTTGTTCTTTGTCATTGGAGTTTACCATCAGCTTTACCGGATAAATGCGGATGACGTCACAACCGCAAAATAATTTTCTGCTTCAGTTAATTTGAAGTGCAAGTTATGACGTCATCTGTTCTAGTAAACAACGACTGAAAAACTTTAACTTTCACTATCTAATATCATTAAGAACCCTTTAAAGGATGAGGGAGTGGGGTTTTTCTTGATTGACAAATAAACAAGGAAGGCGAATTCAACTAATTTGTTTTTCTCTTATCATTATGGCAGTCAGAATCTTAATCTTCACTGGCAACTGAAAAAAATATAAGGAGTATAAACAGATGTTTTTAGATAGTATAAAACACAAAACAAAACAAAATATTAATTTTATGAGAACAAAGTACTTTAGAAGAGTGACATATGAAGACATTTTACTGATGCCGCTGCTACCGAGAACTACTAACAAGTAAGAGAGAGAGAGAGAGACAGAGATGGTTGCGTCATCTCCTATTCACGATTGTGCTTATTTTATAAATTTAGTTCTCAAAGATTTTTTTTTTTTTATAAATGATAATAAGAACTTCTATTACGAAAGTTTATTTTAACTTTTATTACAATTCTTGTAGACAGTTTACAACATTTATTCTACCTAAACATAGGATAAATTACTTTCTATAAATTACAGAACCATAAAAGGGGAATGAAATGTAATTAACGAAAGCAAATGTTGTGATAGAATGACATTTTAATTTTGGTTGACTTTACGCATTTAAATAATGCAAAATGATTGTCCTAGTCTCATTCTGAATAGTTTTCCTTGTTACTTTGCTCCTGACACCAATATAGTGTAATTTTCATTGCATGCAGGGTTTGATCCCCGACCTCGGCGGAGGGAGGGGATTTTTCCACGCTCCATTCTCCTCCAAACGGGTCCTAGGGCCTACCCAGCCCTCTATCGAATGGGTTCCGGGTTTCTTTCCCGGGAGTTAAAGGCGGGCGGGCGTCGGGCTGACTTCCCGACCTCAACGTGTTGCTCATGAAACGTCGGGATCCTTACCTCCCGCGTCCCAAGGGCCTGCGTAGGCCTGTCATGGGTCACTTTAACTTAACGTAGAAAACTAACCGGTCATCCTCCTCATCATCATCATATTGTCAACATCCTCGTCATGATTATCATTTTAATCAGATCATTAATAATACTGAACAATGTTTAAGCGGTCAAAATATTTTTCTTTGTCTGTTAAAATACTTTACATTCAATATCACTTTAGTTTTGTATTAATTTTGTTTTTGATACCTAATCGTAGCCTGAAGTTGATTCTATTAGTACGTGTCTACAAACAATACCTATTGAACTTACTTTTATTTTATGATCCTTTCATCTTATTGTGGTTATTACGATGAATGAATATTGTGTTTGTGTTCTGAATGCGAAAATAAGGAAGGCTGTTTTCCCGTCAATCGAGTTTCCAAGAATATATTCCTTCGTCGCAATACTGGTAAGTAAAACAGAATAAGGAAAAAAATATCCGGTTATTTTCATTTTCCTTCTAAGTAATTCTTCTCCACCTTTCTTTATCCACAAACCAGGTTTACAGTTAGATATTATGAATTACGATTTCCCCCAAAATTAAGTATATCACCTAAACTCAAGTTACAGAATAAGAAAAAATTGTTTTGCATAGCTAACAGTAAATTCATCATCTTTGAATTCCTCATTGGTAAAATAGTAATGAATTATGATTGTCAGGGAATGTATTGGGTGTTGTATTAAATCATAGTGGTGGACCTATGATTTTCAGGTCTTCTTCCATTTAATGCAGTCCCATTGTAGTCACTTGGACTGTTAAATATCAAGACAAAAAAAAAATGGCGACAATGCTTAGAATTGGAAGCCGTATCTGGCGAAACAATAACAATAAATATATCATTTACAATATCGATTGATTGTATAATCGTATTCAAATCAAACTATACAGCGTTTGATGAAAATAAAAACTAAGAAACCATCAAAACTACTCACAGAAGTTACTGTTGATCAATAATAATAATAATTTTTACTAAACAACAAAAAGGAAATCGTCCAAACTTCAATGCGTTTCAGGCAAATAACAACAACAACAACAAAAAAATAGTTATTGATTAATAAAAATGTTAAAATGGTCTGAATTATTACAGAACTCAATAGCAACCGTAAAAAATTATAACCTTATCTCGGAAATTTCAGCTTCTTTAGGTATGTAGTTTTTGAATTGCAAAGATTATTGCATTTTAAGATAATACATATTTTTGGATTTTTGTTTTTTGGATCTCTATAACTTCTTACCCCTTGGTCTGATATTGATGAAAATCAATAGGGATCAAATGCTTCATTTGCGTTAAACGTATGATAAGTAGAATCTATTTTTAAGTAAAGGTTTTACAGTGTTGTCAAAGATAAATTAAATAATGCAAAACCAAATCAAGATATAAACAATAAGCTGAGATATTGTAATACAAGTATTTAATAAAAAAAGTTTCATACTGGACTAATTCGTCTCTATCAATTGTTGCAGAGAAAGAAGGATATTTTTTTAATTCACTTATAATCATGGATGAATTGATTTCTTTTTTTCCCTTTCTGTTCTTGGGTACATCTGGTATCAGAGATTCTTAGATTCTACTCTGAATTGCCTGCAAAATAATATCGGCCCATCTGGCTTCGCTCGTTGATCCTTAAAACC
>JAFIDM010000001.1:113413625-113436801 GCA_023159025.1 Thereuonema tuberculata | reverse complement strand
AGATAGTAAAATATCAGTGGCAATGATATCACTAATAATCTTTAATTCCATATAGTAATGTAATCGATTCATTCATTTTATTTCAGTTAGTTTCTAACATAGTCCTATTAGGAAGCATTTGCATAACAATCAAGAGACAATAAACAGTTAACTAAATGTAAGATTTTGTTGAGTTTTTAAAAAGTTATCCATTGATAAAAATCTATAATTAATATTTAAATAAATATATAAGTATGAGAAACCTTTTAAAACAATGTATAATAATAATATATATATATTTTTTAATACATTATTACAAAACATAGTTCCTTAGGATTACAAATAAATCCCATCAACAGGTACTAGGAAATAAAATACAAAAAACAATAAATCATATACATATAAATATCACAAATAGTAATAATAATAATAATTATTATTTAGCACGTTTAATACAGTATTTTAATCCTCAATTCCATAATAATGATTATATGCCGATAGTTGTCATAAAGCACAATGTTTGCTCCAAAAATATTGATAACCTTGGTTCTTTTTATTTTATTTTATTGATATTAAGAATTCCAAAGATAGTTTGGAGAAAACACTGTAGAATTAATAACACAACTTCTTGGATCATTCTTTTTCATATTTCACCTCCTAGACGTACGATTTCTATTTTACTTTATCTCAGATTACAGGTATTTTATTTCAATGAACTTACAGCTTATCAAAGCATAGTGCAGAATTATTCAACATGTTAGTTAAGAGAATGAAAATATAGTTAATGAACAGAACAGATGAAAAACCTTATGTTGTGTAGTGCCTTGAACCCACTTTATCATCGATGTCTAATCCTTGATGTAAAAGGAGAAGTTTCTTATCTCATTTTGACTTCATTCTAATAGTTTCTTGCCATGCATGACGTACTTCAAGCTACTCCTTTAACCTCAGTGAGTCACATTCATAAACCTCCCAGAACCTGTTCCTGCCGGTTCGGTTTTTCTATAGTAATTTAGATATTCTTATCTTCTTCGCTCACCAGATTCAGCTTATCACTATCAAAGAGCTGAGGCAATGAATGTAGTTTTAATTTAATGGAAGTAATCCATCTACTTCTTTCATTTGAAATGATTAAACCTACTAGATAATACTATTAATAAGGATTAGATATCATCACATTAGAATGTCAAAGATATTCATTATAATTTCCTAATCTTAGGATTATATTTCAAATAATTAAAATAGGAATAATTAACTTTGCCCAGTTCAATGAATTTCTTAAGCTTTATTGTTAGTTTTAATTTATAAAAGAAGACAAAGATAAATAACAAAAGACAAATGTTAAAATTGTTGATCATATAAAATGATCATTATATAAAATGAACATTATTAATTCAGATTATATTATTAAAATTAGTTTGTTTTTCATTGCTTCTCATGAACAATGGAGAGGTCATAAAATTGATATGCTTTATTTTATTAATTTTTTTAATAATACCTTGAGACATTTATTATTTTATGACTTTAAAAAAACATTATCCACAAAAATTAAAATAACAATAAAAATGAAAACTGATGGAAAATGAACTGCATGGCAATGTATAAATGAGAAAACTATTGCCAAGGGTTTATTAGAAATTGTTTAAGCAAGGCACACATTGCCAATTTGAAATTTTTTTTGCTGATAAAAACAGTCCATCACTGGAAACCATCTTTTTTGCCATTTAAGAATTTTTGTAATTCTTAAAATATCAGAAGTAAGATGTGTTTACTTTGCATTAAAAGTGTTTATCATGTTATTAGTGCTTATGTTGCACCTGCAAACATATCATATATATGGCAACACAACACTTTGGTGAAGTACATCCACTGGAAGCTTATAAATGTTAATAGTTTTAAGGTTTTAAGACAGTGGTGGAAATGGAGATTAGAGGAGCAGGAGATCTTGGAGAATATATCTTCTAAAATACTCTGGGAGCTGCCTATGCAAACTATCACAGTTAATGCCAATTGATCTGATATTTTATACAAAAGATCCATCACCAATGAAGTTCCTTCATTGATGTTTGTTCTCTCAGACAAAACATTGTTACAAAAAAACAAACAAACACAAATTTGAGCACTATCACTGTAGTTATGGATCAATTCCCTGTCGGCGAATTTATGTGAAATTCGAGGAAAAAGGCTCTCACCCTCTGATCCAAATAATTAGGCATTTCATACAACAGAACTTAACTGTGATATGATGACTGCTAACCAAGAATAACCAACAAAAGTAGTGTGCATTCCGCGTGTTCATCGTTGTGAACAATAGTGTATTGTCTCTGTTCGTGCATCGAATTGAACAATTGTGATCGTGGTTTCCTTAGTGATTGGTGTAACGTTTCTCAGTGAAAAGTAAACGTAGTTTGTCCAGCCAGGAAAGTTCTTCTCAGTAAAATGTGTTTATCCGAGAATTCTGGCAAATCTTGTGAATAGTGCTATTGATTCAGGAGTTACTGAAGTGCTGAATCAGCAAAGTCACGATGTTTAGTATTTGGGAAAATACATAGTTTCCGTAGCCTAGAATCAACGTTATTGTTAGTGTGTTCTACATGACAAGCCGCCATATTTGATTATGTTCGATTAACACAAATGATTGTGAGTTTAGTGTGTCTAATCCTGCGATTGGATCTGGATACATTGTAAGGATTTATCGTCATTAGAAGCAAGGTCAGTGAGTATGAAACTTTAAGATTTTCACACAAACACAACACACAGCTAGACGCCAAATTGAGTTAGTAAACAGAGACCTGAAACGTATACTATTTAATGTTAATCCAGAGCGATTTAACTAATGACTCTGTCATTTTATTAGCTACGGCTAACCGTACAAAGAAACTAGTGAAAGTAAATGAAGAACAAGTTTATGAACTTTATGAAACAGTAGGACTGTTATCAAATAGGGTTATCTTGTATTAGTAACCAGCCGAAGCATTAAAGAGACTTTTCACATAAGCTGAACTTTGTAGATAATCAAAGCTATAGCCAGAAAAGGTGTTTTTGTATTTCAAACATCTCACTTTAATTAAATGTTTATGCAATGATTGAAACTTGTTTATCTCGTTTATTTTTTAGCCTCTTAAGTTTTAAGTTTGGGATAATGCCTAACTACTCTGCTTAAGGAACTTGATTAGACGTGGTCATTCTCCTTATTTTATTCACTTCAATCACTGACTCAGGAACAAAATTAAAAGGATGTGGAAAACTGTTGCCATATTAATTGCTATTGTTATTGTTTGCGTCATGTAGAATGTGTTTCTTGTAGTTGCGTGTGGGGATGACTTGGTCCTGTATCGTGATCATGAACCCTTGTGTCTCCCCAAACAGCTCACCACTCGTCAGCCATCTGTTCGACGCTTCCATGTCAACATGAGGCTGGCCGAGTTCGTGGTGATGTCTGCCATGGAGTTCCTTATGAGCTCATGATTCACGCAGCTGCTGTGTGTGGGTGTCGGGTGTGGTGAGTGTTAGAGAAGGGTTTGCGAGGTCCAGGGGCGTGAGGTGTGTGTCAGCCTTGACAATGGCTGAATGGAGTGAGGAGTGTTGTGCTCTTTGGTGGAAGTGTTCCCTAAGTGTGTGTACTTGTTTTCTTGTAGGGTGATGAGGTTGATGAGTCCTCGACCTCCCTCCTTGCGGGGAAGAGTCATCCTTTCCGTAGCGGACTTGGGATGGTGCATGTTGTGTTTCGTGAATGTAGTGCATGTTGTATTTCAAGAATGTAGTGTGTGTTGTGCGTTTGTAATGCTTCGAGTTCAGTGTTTGTCCATGGAATTATGCCGAACGAATATGTTAGTGTGGGGACGGCAAAAGTATTGATGGCTTTAATTTTATTTCCGACATTGAGTTGTGTTTTGAGGATGTTGTGATCGCGAGCACGGTATGTTTTCTTGAGTGCGTTTTTGATGTTTGCGTTGTCAATGACATGCGCTTGCTGGAAGCCCAGGTACTTGTAGGTCTTCCATGGATTGGATGGCCAACCCATGGTCCAGTTCAAAACCCTCCAAATTCGAAGTCTTCCCGCATGTTATAAAATGTAGCTTGCAGCATTTGTCGATTCCAAATTCCATCCCAATGTCTTTGGTGAACTGTGATGTGACTTGTAGTAAATTAGTAAGTTGTGTGTTGTTTGTGGCGTAGAGTTTAATATCATCCATGTAGAGTAAGTGTGTGATTTTATATGGTGTCAGAGTGCCTGAGGTAAGCCTATAACCGTGTTTTGTGTTGTCTAGCATGTGGCTTAATGGATTCAAGGTCAGGCAGAACCAAAGAGGACTCAAGGAGTCTTCCTGGAAAATACCTCTCTATTATTATTATTATTATTGTTATTATTACCACCACTACCACCACCTTTAGTTCTACTGGACTTATCTAGTACTGATTTTATTTGGTAATATTTTTTGACTTGCTGAACCCTAATGTAACTGGTTGTTTTTTCTTTATGTTCCATTTAAGTTAATGAAAGTTTGATTCTTTTGATATTCCAACAACTGTTAGCCAAGATTGAAAAAAATTTAGCAAGGAAGACCTCCTGTGGTTCCCATTTCATTTCATTCTTCAGTGATCCATTATATGGAGGTCCACTCCTTCTCTCTCCTTTTCATTTCTCTTCATCCATCTTATCTCCATGTGCCAATTATTCCCTGACCTTACTCTTCAGTCTCTGTTTCTAATTGTCCATTTGTTTTTCATCTACATCTATGTATCATAAACACTGCCTTTTTTATCATCTATTTTCAATCTTTTAAGGACTTTTGTATGAATGTTTAAATTAGGTCTCTTCAACGTAACATGGGAGGAAAATTCTAGTTAAAATTAGTCCATAGGAATATCTATCAAACATTCAATATTTTGTAATAGCTAAGATAATGAATTAATTTGATCTTTATTTTAATTTATTCTAATCTTATCACTTTTGCAGGTAACGTTTTAAAAGAGATAGTCGAACCTGTTGGGGCTGTTATATACACAGGAGCATTTCAGCTAGGAGATCCTACTTTAAACACATTGGAATTATGGGGAGCAGAATATCAAGAGAGCAATGCTATTCTTGTAAGATCTGAGGATAAACCAATATTACAGGAAATTGGCAAAAGAGAAAAATGCCCAATTTGTTTTGTTGGCAAAGTCACCGGAGATGGAAAAGTAATTTTACTTTTACATTTATATATTTATTTAAGTTTGTGACTATTCATATATGTATTTCAATCAAGCTTCAAAGTATTTATCTCATAAATTTTGAGTACACTTATAAAATAATTTTTATAGTCTATCTCAGAAGGGATCTTTTAATTTTTTTTCTTTTTAACCTCTCATTAGAGGTTAAAAAGGTTAAAGCAATCACTCAGTGCTCTGTTGTTTTAGTCCAGTGATATATTGGGGGGAAGGAAGACAATTGTCTAAGTTTAGGATTTTTAACAAAATTCTTATCCTTTTATATTTAGATTACACTTGTAGAAGGAAAACCAGA
Source organism: Thereuonema tuberculata (assembly GCA_023159025.1). NCBI lineage: Eukaryota > Metazoa > Arthropoda > Chilopoda > Scutigeromorpha > Scutigeridae > Thereuonema > Thereuonema tuberculata. The sequence goes on along the minus strand of JAFIDM010000001.1, from coordinate 113,431,313 downwards.
CTGTGACTACTCAGGAAAACGCAATCCAGTTGATTTAGATTTAGCCTTTGTGTTGGGAAAAATGCCTAACAAGGTATGCAGAATTATTTAATAAACAAAACCGAGTAAAGTAGCAAAAAAATCAAATAAGAAATTAATGGTAAAAAATAATGTACTGTTTTATAAGGAATTATATTCCCCAAATTCCAAAATTTAGACACTTTGACTTTTTTTAATCTACCTTAAAATAATGTGATTTCAATTATTTATTTTATTTATTTTAGATATTCCGTTTAGAAACCAAATGTGAGTTATTGCAGCCTCTTTCCTTACCAGAAAAGACGACTGCTGCCATTGCTCTACAGAGAGTACTTCGACTGCCCAGTGTAGCCAGTAAACGTTATTTGACTAATAAGGTTGATCGCTGTGTCACTGGTTTAGTGGCGCAACAACAGTGTGTTGGTCCATTACATACCCCGTTAGCAGATGTAGCAGTTATTGCTTTATCATATTTTGATAAGGTAAATATTATTAATTTTTTTCTTTTACATAAATAAAAAAGAAAATACGAATGATTATACCACTGAATTCCATATAACTGTAAACTGTATACGTAAATAAGAAAAAATGCATAAAATATGAATTTATCATTTTGATTGTTTTAAAGAAATTCTGCTTTGCTAAGCTTCATATACATGAAAGATTAAAGATTAGTAAAGATATCCATATTTTTCTATTAATGGATTTCATACATTAAGTTACAATGTAATTTGTTTTGCATTATTCATAGAAAAGGAAATGCATAAAAATTTTCGTTATGTCAAATTAATTTTAAAATTATTAGAAACTATTTTACTATGAATACTTCAAGTTGTATTTGTTTTATTTATTTATTCATTCATTACTTACTTAGGTAGGTGGTGCTACTGCAATTGGTGAGCAGCCAATTAAAGGACTGCTAGATCCAGCCGTTGGAGCTAGAATGTCTGTTGCAGAAGCAGTTACCAATTTGCTGTTTGCTAGAATATCCAGTCTTCAGGTTTGTACTCATTATTTCTATTTTAATTTAATTTTTAATTACAAGTTTTTTTTACTATTATTATATCATTTATAATTTAGTGGAATTTAAAATGCTGTTAAGAGTACAAGGTTTCTGATATAAATCAAATATAAAAGATAAAAAAAAAACAAGCAAAAATCTTGTAGTTTTTGAAGGTGATTTCAGTGTAAATGCAGCTATTTATACAAAAAAATTATTTTGATATTTATTGTATTGGTATATATTTCAAAAACATATACATTGATGAGCCGTTACATTATGACCACCTACCTAATATCGACTGGGTCTTTGGCTACGCAGCCCCATACGCAGGGTTCGATGAACTGTGTGCTGCGAAATATTGCCCTGTTCACCTACTGTGGTCCAGCAGTCGCTATGAACAATGAGCGTTCCAATGGCCTCTGCCATCAATGAGCTGCAGTCGACACATAGCTGAACGATGGTTTGTTGTTTGCACATCCTTGCACCACTTTTAATATATACTCACAACAGTGGCATGTGAGCAGCCCACAATAAACTTCACCATTTCAGAGATACTGGTTCCTAGGCACAGTGCCATCACAATTTGTTCCTTATTAAACTCTGGTAAATTCGGAAGCTTTTCCCATTCGGACACTGAACCCACTACTAACAGAAAGCCAGTTCAGCTGTTGTATATATACTGCTCTTTCCCATTGATACATGTGACTGTTCTACTGGCGCACTCATTCATCTAGGCTGGGGGTGGTCATAATGTAATGACTCTACAGTGTATATAGAAATCAAAGGAATATTGTAATCTTAATAAACCTAATTATTAATTTTTTTTTTTTAATATTTACTATTTATATTAAGTAAACCAACAATTCATTTTAAGTTTTATAATAATTTGTATCATTATACAGAAATGATGTTTATTTCTGAAGTATCTAACTCATTATGCAGGATATCAAAGTATTAAGATTAGAATAAAAAAAAATATAGTTGCATGGAACTGCTTTATTATTAAATAAATAAAATAATAATCAACATGCTTTTGTCATCACAAATTAATAAATACTTAAAACATTCAAACATATGTTTGCAAAAGATAAAACAATCTTAATGGATGATAATTAATATTACTATTTAAGAAGAACTTAACTTCATTCTTTTATTCTTGTATAGGATGTAAAATGCAGTGGTAACTGGATGTGGGCAGCAAAATTACCAAGTGAAGGCTCTGCTTTACACAAAGCATGTAAAGCAATGACAGAAATAATGAAAACATTAGGAGTTGCTGTAGATGGTGGAAAAGATTCATTGAGCATGGCTGCTCGTGTTGGACAAGAAACAGTTAAAGCACCTGGTAAAACTTTTCATTTGAAGGAAAAACTTTGAACAAAGCATTATATAAACATTACACTTCAGTGCTATTTTTTTCTATCTAAACTATTCTACATGTAATTGTTATAATTCAGTATAAATTCATTTTTAATCTTGATTGTGTGCCTTTAATACATACTTGTTATCTGCAATCGTACGATGTTTATGATGAGCATCAACAATGTACAGGTTCGTCATTTCATCTGTTTTAACTAACTTTTTGAAACATTTCTTAAATTTGTTACACTTAGAAATAAATATTTTTAAAAAATAAATAAAAAAGAAAGTGTACCAGGTATGTATTTGCACAGTCCAATGTAAGTTTAGAACATTTGCTTATTTGTTTTTGTTTGTTCATTGTAGGTACTTTGGTTATTTCTACATATGCTCCTTGTCCTGATGTTAATTCAACTGTAACACCAGATTTAAAATGTCCCAATGGCAAAGGTAATAACATGTTTTTCAAGTAGAAGTAAAAAATTATGTATTTCCTTTACAACTGCAGTTAAAGTAATATTTTAAAATTTCTATTTGAATTTGCAGATTCACTTGACATAGTCACATTTATTGAATTCATAAGGTTGGAAGGGAAAAAAAAAAAAAGTTAAATTCTGCCATTTTATCCTGTATCTAACCTTACTCTTCATTTGTTCCGTTGACAGAACATTTGTAATCAGTTTGGGCCAAGACTTTGCAGGATGAAACTATATGCTGAATTGTTTCAGGGACATCATGGCATTGCCGACAATTGTCTGATGTTAATACGGGATCCTTAATTATGTGTTTTCGGTAGTTTCGGGTGTTAATTACTTGGTCTTGTATGGCTAGAATGAATGCTTCTGTTTCTGGGGGGATATCCGAATCAGTGAGCCAGAGGCTGGAGGATATTTTATCGATGTGATTGGTTTGTAGTTCATTGTAGTGTTTTCCATGTAAGGGCATTTGTTTCCACTCTTTGTAATTAGCAGTGTCTTGGACACTGTCGTAAGCATATGTGTTTTTCAGGTTGAGCTGTGATAGTTTATTATCTGCAAGAATGCCTACTTTATGTAATGCTGATTCTTCTTGTTTGCTATAAAAATACTGTGAAAGATTTAATATTTGATTGCGATCTAATTGTGTGATGTCTATTAGTGCACAACCACCATCTGCTCTTGGAAGAGTGAGTCTCTCAGTGCACTCTTTCGATGTGAAGCGAGTTGGCGTCTGATTATCTTTTGAGTTCTTGGAGTCCAATGGATTATTCCAAAGGAATAGGTAAGGATGGGGTTGGCATATGTGTACATTGCTTTGATTATATTTTTTCCAGTGAGATATGTTTTTAAGATGAGATGGAGCTGATGATTGAATACTTCTTTTCGAAGAGATTTGGTCTCTGTGTGATTGATTTGTGTCGATTGCCAGTACCCAAGGTATTTACAGGTGTCTTCTTCTTGCATGGAAATGATAATTTCTCCAGATTTGAGAGGAAAGTTAACTGCTTTTTGTTTCCCTTTGGTGATGGCTTGTGTTTTGCATTTATTAACTCCAAATTCCATTCAAATATCTCTGGAAAAGGATTCGGAAATATGTAGGAGCGCTGTGAGGTGGGCTTGAGAAGAGGCGAACAGTTTGATACCATCCATGCACAGAAGGTGTGTCAAACATTCATTGATATTAGTTTTAATTTGGTACCCATATGTAGTAGAATTTCACTTCGGCTTAATTCCACTAAAAATGATGTGAAAGGGGATTAATGGCTAGGCAGAACCAGAGGCTGCTTAATGAATCACCTTGGTATATACCTCGTCTTATAAGAATATGAGATGTGGTAATGGTTTTATTGGCTGTTTGGAGAATTAGGATTTTCCATTGATTCATTAATTGTTTTAGATAGGAGATGATAATGGGGCTTATCTTGTAGATTTCAAGGACTTGCAGGAGCCAACTATGAGGTATTGTATCATATGCCTTCTTATAGTCAATGTGTGCCATATAGATATTGTGGTGAGCTTTAGTGGCCTGTCGAAGTACTTTTGTATCAATGATTAGCTGTTCCTTACAGCTTTGTGTGTTTTGCGAGCACTTTTTTGTTGTTCAGATAAGATGTTGTAGATTTCACTATGTTCTCAAATTGAAGGAGATGCAGGCGGTTAAGTATTTGTATATTGTTGGGAGACATGTGATTGGGCAATAGTTTGCCTTTGATATAGCCATTTTTAGGCATAAGATATATTCCATTTTTAGGCTTAAGATACATTTACCTCCTTCTGACATGTATGGAGGTATGAGATGAGGTTCCGTTAGAAATGTATTGAAGCGATCTGCTAAATATTTGTGTGTACATATGAACTGCTTGTACCAAAAGTTATGTATATGGTCAGTACCAGTTGTCTTCCAATTCTGTGATCATTTGATGATGGATGAGAGTGTGGACTCAATGTTATTGTGTGATCTCATTTGTTGGATCTTTTCAGAAGCACTACATTCTTCTGTTATCCAAGATACATCAGCATTATGCTGAACAGGTCAAAATGTTTCGATTTTGGTTTGTTGAGGAGTATAAATGTTGGTGTTTTTGTTGTTTACATGAAGTGATCTGTAAAAAGCTTTCTCATTGTTACAAAAGAGCTTGTTTTGGTATTTACGCAGTGTGATCTCTTTATATCTGCAGAGACATTGGGAATACACACTTAATTTTTGCTTTAGTGTGTCCAGATATTCACTAATCTTTGTACAGTGTAACCTCCTTTAACGGACACTCCGAATAGCGGACACCTCTAATTAGCGGACAATATTGCGGGTCCCAGTCCCTTAAAATAGGACATTCCATGTTATCCACTCCGAATAGCGGACACTCTGAATAGCGGACAGTTATTTTAACTGTAAAATTTTTTTTTTTTTTTTTTTTATTAACATTTTGACAAACACATTATGGTTGTATTTACATCGGTGTCCCATACATTGATACATTGTATCTGTGTCTCATGATTCAATGCACGAATGTGAGGCCCTTTTTTTCACTGCAGTTGCTTTGTAAATGTCAATACCTCATAAAGCTATTCTAAAAACGTGTTGATTAAATTTAGTGCGAATTAAAATGGCGTCAAAAAGGAAGAGATTGGCACTGAACGAAAAAATTGATGTTCTTGAAGTTGCTGAAAAAGAAAAGCTGTTGCGAACATTGCTATTATTTTGCTTTTATTGTTAATTATTGTTAATGTGCGAGGCAACGGGACACGAGATGGCGTTCTCGTGGCGATTGTTGTAAAGTCTGAACTGTAGTAAGAATTCCGAACGGGAGACATGTTGGTTTTTGAGACGAAAAGAATTGTGCTTAATTTTAGTCGGAACCTTGATATCAGTAAACGTTTTAACCAGTTAGTTTTAAAGGATGAGTTGTACTTTATTTTTTAGTTAGAATAAACCTTAGTTTAAATGGAAAAGATTGGCTTTCTTCAAAGTTAAGATGCCTTCGCCAAGAGTCTTCCCCGAGGATGGTATTTGCTGAGGGTAATATTCTTTATGGTGCCGAAACCCGGGAGTAATTGGCTCAATCAGTGGATTAGTTTCAGTGTGTGCAGTTGTTACCAGGAATTGTCTTAAGTGGATCTACCAGCGATACCAGGGCAAGATGGCGACGGATCTTAGCCGACGGAGAGGAGCTGTGCGGGCCGCCATTACGAAAATGGAAGGCGATATGAAAAAGGCATTCGATTCTAAAGACGCAGGACTGGCCGAGGAATTGCATGAGAAATTGAAGGTTAAACAAGCCAAATTAGAAGCCCTTAACGAAGAACTTCGAAGTGAAATTGCTGAAGAGAAAGCGGATGAAGAATTGGCTACGGTGGAAGAATATGAAGATTTCGTTATAACATGGTTAACAAGAATGCGCAGGATAATCAGTGGTGGCAGTTCTGCAGGCAGTAATTCTGCGGTTAGTGTTAATCGAGTGGAATCACCTTCTCCATCAATACGTGAAGGACTCACAATAAGGCTTCCAAAATTTGACATGCCTAAATTCAGCGGAGATATGCTTAAGTGGCCAAGTTTTTGGAATACGTTTTCTACAGCGGTGCACGAAAAAGCTGAACTGTGTGTAGTTGATAAATTCAACTACCTAAGAAGTGTGTTAACCGGCGATGCACTTCGTTGCATTGAGGGATTGCCCATAACCGACGGCAACTACAGCAATGCGATTGACAGGTTGAGGGATCGCTTTGGCCGAACTGAACAGATAGTGGATGGAATGACTGCAGCCTTGCTTCAGCTACCTGCACCAAGAAACGAAACGGTGAGTCTTCGTAAATTTTTTGATGAAGTAGAAATTAAAGTTATGGGATTAAAGTCGTTAGACGTTGACATTAATGCATGCAGTAGCATTCTTGTGCCTACGTTAATGAGGCGTTTGCCGAGAGACTTGCAGTTAGGATGGGCTCGCCGAACGAAGAGTCCCGATCAAAATAAGATGGATAATTTAATTGGTTTCCTACGCGAGGAAGTGGAACTGCGTGAAAGAATACAGTCCATTAGTATTACTGATAGTGGTTACAACGGCAGTGGAAAAAGAGAGGAAATCGCTCCTCGAAATACACCGAGGGTTGCAGCATCAACCGCGGCGCTTACCGTTACTAGTGATAATGCTGTTAGACCGCGCTCGTGTATGATTTGTGATAGCGTCTCACATCTCATGGCCAACTGTACTGTCAAAACGTTAGAAGAACGCATGGACAGAGTTAAAGCAGCGAAGAAATGTTTTAACTGTTTGTGGCCGGGTCACAACTCGAGATCGTGTCGGAGAGAAAAGGCGAAGTGTCGTTCGTGTAAAGGGTCTCATCACACAGCATTGTGCCCGCAGCTGAAGGCGACTGCAAACAAAAATTCAATTGCGACGGAAACCGCAACGACACAGGTCAGCATTAACCAAATCATAAATCAAGGTTCAAACGATGTCGTCTTACTGAAGTCGGCAGTTGTATTGGTTGATGGAAATAATAGGCAAGTCCGTGCTAGGCTTATGATAGATGGAGGAAGTCAACGCAGCTTCATCAGTAAACGCCTATTGAAGCTAGTCGGAGCGACGCAAGTTGGAAAGGAGACGATGAATGTGAAAGTCTTTGGTCATGGATCAACTGGACGCCGTGATTATCGGAAGGTACGTGTACGTTTATTCGACCGTCAAGGAATTCATAGCGTTGAAGTAACGTTGCGGGAATCGGACAATGTGTGCTCCACATATTCACTCGTACCGAATGAGTGTTTATTGCGAGAAATGGCGAAGAGAGGTCTCTGGTTGGCAGATCCAGGTTCAAGTACAAAGTGTGATATGGACGACATTGATATTCTTATCGGCGGAGACCTGTATTGGGCTGTTATTACCGGAAAGATTGAACGCATCAACGATCGACTCGTTGCAGTTGAAAGTGTGTTTGGTTGGCTTCTTCACGGACCGGAAGACCAATCAACTGCGAACTGCGTGACAGTGCAATCAATGCATGTTCATGTACAAAGTACTGACGTGAATGAGCAGCTGTGTAATGAGGTAGAAAAATTTTGGCGCCTTGAAAGTTTAGGTATTGCCGAAGATGAAACAATCGTAAAGAGCGTTGATGATGTCGAGCAAACAGCATACAACACGATACGTCAAGTTGGGGACCGTTACCAAGTGCAACTTCCGTGGAATGAACGTAAATTTGAATTGCGATCAAATAAGGCTGAAGCTCTCAGAAGATTTTATATCCTTGTGCGAAGATTTAGTGAGGACAAGGATAGGATATCGTTGTATCATAAAACAATGATGGAATACTTGTATAATGAACATGCAGAAGTAGTGATGGAACCAGAAAAATGTAATGAAATTGAATATTATATTCCACATCAGGCCGTTTTCCGTCATAACCATGACACAACGAGAATCCGAATCGTATTTGATGCCTCCTCCGGAAGACCTTCATTAAACGACTGCCTCCACTCCGGGCCCCACTTAAACCCAGATGTGATGGACTTGCTTCTGCGATTTCGACAGCATCCTGTGGCATTAACGGCAGACATGGAAAAGGCCTTTCTTCAAGTAGAGATAGATCCTAATGATCGAGACGCGGTTCGATTTTTGTGGTTGTCAAAGGACTGGAAGTTTGGGGATCCCGTGGTTCCGGTAACATATCGAATGAAGAGAGTTTTATTTGGAATAAATTGTGGACCGTTTCTGCTGGCAGTGGTAGTGCGTCTTCATTTGCGTCGAGTGGAATCGGTGGAACCACAATTCGTCAAGTCTATTATTCAAAACATATACGTAGATGATTTAGTGCGATCTGTTCCTTCCAGTTTTGAAGGCTGGCGTATTTTCTTTGAGGGTAAACTCCTGTTAAGAGAAGCAGGATTTAATCTGCGAAAATGGGCCACAAATGATAAGAAATTGCGTAAAGCTATCGTTGAAGAAGAATGTGGTAAGAAGGAATACAGTGAGAGATCTCAGGAGGAATTTATCAAAGTTCTAGGGATGAAGTGGCATCAGTATGAAGATACTCTTCACTTCGACGTTACAGGACTGGAAAACTTTCTAAGCGACAAACAACCTACGAAACGAATTGTTCTTAGTGCGATGGCAAGAATTTTTGATCCTCTGGGCATTGTTGCACCGTTTACTGTAAGATTAAAGGTTTTGTTCCAAAAACTGTGGAAAATTAACTCTGCATGGGATGAAGAATTGAAACCTCCATTAAAAGGTGACTGGAATCACTGGATGCTGGAGTTACCGGACGTGCAAATGATAAGTGTGCCGAGATGTTTCTCCCAAAAAAGCGAGAATGACGTTAGCCGTGAGTTTCATGCATTTTGTGACGCCAGTGAACAAGTGTATGGAGCTGTGATATATATTGTGGAGCAACGAGGCAACATAAAAACAAGTATGTTGGTGGCAAGTAAGAACCGTGTAGCCCCCATCAAATCACTTAGTATTCCAAGACTTGAACTCATGGCTGCCTTCATATGCGTCCGCCTAGTAGCAAGATTGAGAAATGCTCTATCTACGTCAATTCCTGTATCATACTGGACGGATTCAATGATTGTTTTACATTGGATTCGTGGAGAGGCCAGGAAATGGAAGACCTTCGTGGCAAATAGAGTGAGAGAGATTCAGAACTCCTCTGAAACATCTAAGTGGTCTCACGTACGAACTGAAGACAATCCTGCGGATAAATTAACTCGTGGACTGTCAGCCAGAGCTTTAATCAATGATGAATCCTGGTGGCATGGACCAAAGTGGTTAGTAACCGGAAGTTATGACAACCTGGAAACTATCGATGATGATGTTGTATACGAGAAAAAAGCTATGACCGAAGTAAGGGAAACAGCTTTAGCCATCAATGTTATTTCGACGATTCCGGAAGTTATAGTGAACGTCGAATGTTTCAGTACGTGGAAAAAGGTTGTTCGAATAGTTGGTTGGATTCTTCGTTTTTCCGCAGTGTGTCGTGAGCCAAACAATTTGCAACTTCATGAAAATTTGTCAGTTCAAGAACTTGTTCGAGCAGAAAATACTATATTAATCCATGAGCAAAAACAGATGTTTCCAAGCGAATATAAAGCGCTATGTGAAGGTCGATTAGTGGATAAAACATCACGAATATACAGATTTGATCCAAAATTGGCAGAGGATAGATTAATACGTCTGGGTGGAAGACTTCATTTCTCCATGTTAGAATTCGAAACCAAGCATCCAATTATTTTGAGTAGTCGTTCATGGACGACAAGGCTCGTTATTTTGGAAGCTCATACAAGAGTACTCCATGGTGGCGTTGCCGAGACAATTATAGAACTTCGTGAACGTTTTTGGATACCTTCTGCTAGACGAACAGTATCGAAGGTGTTAAGGACATGTCAAGTTTGTGTTCGGCGCCGTGCGAAGCCAGCACAAATGGTGGAGGCACCTCTCCCTTCTGATCGAGTGAATATAGCTAGCCCGTTCGAAGTGATTGGTGTGGACTATGCGGGACCAATTTTTATACGTGAAGGTAAGGGAGGACAGAAGAAAACGTATTTTCTGTTAATCACCTGTGCAGTTACTAGAGCGTTGCATCTTGAACTGGTAGAATCAATGACTGCTGATAATTTTTTGTTAGCTTTTCGTCGTTTTATAGCGCGCCGAGGATTATGTCGGATTATATGGTCTGATAACGCAAGAACTTTTAAACGTGCAGCAAAGGACTTAAATATTTGGACGAAGATGATGCAATTAGCTACAGAGAAACGTATCGAATGGAAATTCATCGTGGATAAGGCTCCCTGGTGGGGAGGCATGTGGGAACGAATGGTTCGTTCTGTAAAGGACAAAATCAAAACAACGTGTGGACGAGCGATGTTAACTTTTGAAGAGATGCGTACAATCTTAGAGGAAGTTGAGTGTGTGCTCAACTCCCGCCCTCTTGGTTACGTATCAGAAGACATCAAGGAAGTGATCACTCCGGGTCATTTTCTCATTGGGAGACGTCTTACCGTTCCACCACCTGCTTCCAAATTGACGTCACCCAATTCATGCGATTCTCCTAATATACGACAACTTTGGAGGGCTCGCATGGCAATCATAGACAGATTTTGGAAGATCTGGCGGACTGATTATCTGCTGATGCTCCGGACAGCCAATGAACGTCGAAACATTGATACAACACTTCCACTGCGGGTGGGACAACTCGTCCTCCTGGATGATGGACGAACAGTACGTCATCTGTGGAAGACGTGTGTCATAAAAGAAGTGCTTCAAGGACGAGACGGGTGCATCCGTTCCTGCTGTGTCTTGCTACCTGACGGTAAGGTTGTAAAACGTCCAATTCAATTGTTATATCCTTTAGAACTTGAAGGACAGAATCTGTGACTTTGACTTTTACTAGTGACTTTATGGACTGTGATTTGAATTTACTAGTGACTTTATAAACTTTTAATTGTGGGTATGACTGACTAATTGTTTTTTTTGCTGAAAGTATACACTTTCAGGGGGGGAGTGTTGCGAACATTGCTATTATTTTGCTTTTATTGTTAATTATTGTTAATGTGCGAGGCAACGGGACACGAGATGGCGTTCTCGTGGCAATTGTTGTAAAGTCTGAACTGTAGTAAGAATTCCGAACGGGAGACATGTTGGTTTTTGAGACGAAAAGAATTGTGCTTAATTTTAGTCGGAACCTTGATATCAGTTAACGTTTTAACCAGTTAGTTTTAAAGGATGAGTTGTACTTTATTTTTTAGTTAGAATAAACCTTAGTTTAAATGGAAAAGATTGGCTTTCTTCAAAGTTAAGATGCCTTCGCCAAGAGTCTTCCCCGAGGATGGTATTTGCTGAGGGTAATGTTCTTTAAAAGCTGAGTGTCCGTTGTCTTGCTGAACGTTTTAAAGTTGGAAAAACTCATATAAGTGAACTTTTAAAGGACAAAGATGAGATTAGAAAACTGTGGATGGTGAAGTCAAACGAAAATTCAAAGAATTTGAAGTTTTGTAAAACTGAAACTAAAAGCAAAATCGACGAAATGGTGATAAAATGGTTCCGCTTTGCTCGTGTTATAAGCGATGTTTTCCTTCAAGAAAAAGCCAGAGAAGTCGGTCAAACTTTAGGATTGGACACGTTTAAGGCATCAAATGGGTGGCTAGAAATTAATTTTGTACTATAATTAATTTTATCATTATTTTAAGTAAGACAGCACTCATTTAAAAAGGAATATAGTAAATAATTTGCAATTGTTCATATTCTCTCATATCGCAGTGATAATTGTAGAAATTTAATTAAGATTGTATGTAATTTTTCATTAAATGACATGCTATAAGCTAAAAAATAAAAAAAAGACAGTCCTCCCCAATAGCGGACACCTCCCAATAACGGACAAAACTTGCGGTCCTGTGACTGTCCGTTATTCGGAGGTAACACTGTATTTGGATTTTCATGTGAGGAATGGAATTTGTTTTGTTCAAGAATTTGATTGACATTTTTAACTATTTCCTGTTACGGTTTCCCTGTTTGTATTTTGTCAAATGTCCTATTTTAACACGAAGGTTATTAATTGTATTCTGGAGTCTGCTCTCCCAGCAGAGTTGTCTTGTTGAAGGTTGGTTTGCTGTATCACTACGATGTCAAAGATGGTGTTCGTTATACAGTGTAGCAGCAACTGCTGCACAGTAAATAGCAGTGTAGATCTCATCAAATGAATGGTTATTTCGGAGATACTCAGGAAGGCATGTATCGTTTAACATTTCAGTAATGGAAAGTAACCTTGGGCAAGTCTGTTGTTTAGGAATTATTGGTCTGTATTTTGGTTCTAAGCCTTGCTATTCAGTTAACTTTGCATAGAATAGATTTATAATTTTTTGTTGGTTATTCTTTTCTTGATTTGGACTGTGTTGAGAAGAGATGGAGTCTGTATTTAGAGTAGGAGATCTGATATTTGAAGAAGTAGCTGCTTTGGTATGTGATTTTTGCAGGTCATCAGAGACGGACTTGAGGGTACTTGCTTCTCTAATTTCTTGTTTGAGTTCTGCTAGGGTAGTTTGTGGTAGGAGATTGCGGGTTATTATAATGCGTTTTGATTTGCTACTCTATTCTGTGACAATGATTTTTGGGAAAACTTTAGTAAATTCAATGTGGAGCTGTGGTCTGTAGTTTGTTAAGTTCATTCCAGATTAATTAAATGATAGTAGGCACACATTATAGTGACATTCATTTAATGCAGGGCCGGATCTAGGTACCGCAAGTCCCTGCATTGCAGGGGACCCACTGAAAAAGGGGCTCACGCTGTGACCTGGGTGCAGCTCAAAAGAGCTCAGTAAGGCACATTGCTGGGAGGGCCAACAATTTTTAGATCTGGCCCTGATTTCACGGGTCCATTTGATGTGCTGCCATGGCTTGCCTGCTTTTGTGGTCTCTACAAAAACTGTCGATTGTGAAGAAACACTTTGAGCAGGTTGGGAGATAACATTGGTTTCGAGTGGAGACTGTAACATACTTATCATATGAGATCCTCTGCCTAAATCTCGGGTGCAAGTGACTTTATCTTGCGCCACACTCGATGCAGTATTTATATTGGTATTGGCTTCATCCATAAAGAAGGTCCCCTTTTAGTCGACTTTTAACGACAAGCAGTCGTTAGCCTCTTATGTCTTAGATAGTATTTTGCTTTTGCCTAATGACAAGCAATTAATTACTGAAATTAAAAATTAGTATTAATTTATTTTCTTTATCTTAGGTTGCATCTGAATGTTGAGTATCTTCATCCTAACCATCAGTTCTTCATTTCTCTGAAATCAGACCTTCATGAATTGGTGATGATGGGGAGAAGACTTTTATTAATTTTTCATTTTGAGTCTCAAAATTTAAACTATTATTTAAGAATTAACAGAAAGTTATGATTAATGAATTATCTATTTAAGGGTTTCCATTATTTTTTAATTTCAATCAATAACAAAAATTTTTTTTTTTTTTTTAGAATTATAAGACTTTGTAGCAAATTGCTGTATAATGCATTCTTCCTTCTTAACAAAACATAAATGCAAGATTAAGGAATAAGTTAACAACTGGGGTACTGAAGGGACGTTGCTTTAATTCTTCATTATGTTGAATTCTATTAAATTTGGAATTTTAAAGAGTAATATTTATTCTATATTCGTCTTTTAAATGTGCAAGTGTCATTTTTTTATTTTTTTTTATTTTAATAAATTTACCAATTTCAGTCCTATGAGATTCCTATAATTTTTAGGATCTGTCTGTAGGTTCTGTAGAAGGTAAAATCTTTAAGTTTTTACAGATTTTACAGGTTTTTACAATTTTTTTGTTTAATAAATATAACAGTAATATTTCTACTATTCTATTCATTTAGCTATCTTTCTAGCAGTGTAAATATTATTTATTATACAATATTTAACAGTTAGTGATTAGTTAAAATTACTAACATATTTCATTAAATACGAAATATTTTAATAATTACTTCATATCAATGTAACTGGCATTGTTACAGATAATTAAAATTCATATAAGATTCTTAATTTATAAATCTTCATAGGTTGTTTATTGCATGTGGATTTATCTGGAACCCTGTCTCGATTGGGAGGAACAGCCTTAGCACAGGTCTTCAATCAACTAGGAGATGAACCACCCGATGTTGATAATCCTGAATTCCTTCGTTCTGCATTTGGTGCAACCCAGGTTCTTATCACAGGTTAGTAACGTTTATAATTTAAATATAATTGTTACAACTGTTCTTTTAAAGCCTTTTCAATTATGCATTGTAATTCTAATCATTTGTTAATTATTTTGTATAGAGGGAAAATTAATATCAGGACATGATATCAGTGATGGAGGAGTGATAACCTGTTTGTTAGAAATGGCTTTTGCAGGCAATTGTGGAGTTTGTGTAGATTTTGCTAAGAAAGGTAAGTTAACTCTTTCAAAATTAGTTGTTTGAGCACAGGAGGAATTTGAGGAACAAAAAATAAATATAAGTCAACAAGAATTATTCACTTTTAACTAACAAATTTCTCGTGAATTAAATTATCTACAAGATATCTTCAGTGGTAATTTAAAATACTTTAAGGTTTATGAGTTATTAGATTTTTTGCCCCTCCCCCCATCCCCAACCAATCAAAATTGCTGAAATTCAGCTTATGTGTTTGAAAGAACTAGAAAAATAAGCAGTTTTAATCTGTAAGGTTATTCATTTTTAATAAATTACATAAAAATGAATAAATAAATACATAAAAAAGACGACTTGTTAATAAATAAGGAACAAATTTGAAATTTTGTTTATCTTTTGATAAAGCTAAAAACGCTTCCAAATAAACAATTAGAAAATTAATTCAGTTCAGTAAAGAATAACCTGAAAATTTTACCTTTCTAATTTCATTTCATAAATATAGCTAAAAAAAAATGGACTTTCAGATTTATACATATGCTCCATGTAGTATTTAAGTAATAAAAAAGTACTTACTTTGTAATCATAATACAAGTATAAATGATATTTATTATTATTTAGGTTCTCCTATTGAAGTTCTCTTTGCTGAAGAAGTGGGCTGGATTGTAGAAGTAGAGAAAGATGATGTTCTGTCTGTAATCCAAGCATACCAAAATCTTGGTGTTTGTTGTAGTATGATTGGGCATACTAGAGGATTTGGACCTGAAGCAGATGTGAGTTAAAAGAAATTTGTAAATATTGCTTTTAATAAAAGAATACTGCCCATATATATATATACATATATATAAAAATCAACATTTAATTAAATTTCTGCTTTTAATATAAAACAGTACAAATTTACTGAAGGAGGTGTTGAGGGGCAACATTTAAAAAAGAAATCAAGCATCAACCTTGCATTTTCTTTTTTCTTTTTTTTCCTTGATTAGATCTCTTCAAAATAATATTTATACCTTTCCATTCAAAATCCTGAGCATGCTAGTAGTATAATATACAATATTATACAGTAGCTCAACTTAGCAATTTAAAAGATGACAGCTGTATATTTTTATTAACAAATTTTTTTCAAGGGTTGAAGGAGCAACAATTTTTAAAATTTGATGTAGGGAAAAAGTCAACTTAACTTTTTTTTTTATATATATTTTTATTTCACTTAATTTTAGATTGAAGTCCGTGTGAATGGAGTCATGATCATTGAAGACAAAATGGTCAATTTAAGAAATGTTTGGGAAGAAACCAGTTTCCAACTGGAAAAACGACAAGCAAATCCTGAATGTGTCGTGCAAGAGCAAGAAGGTTTATTAAAGCGAACTCAGCCTCCTTACAAAATCTCATTTGATGTTTCCATCAACCAAGTTGTTCCAGGTATTTTTTTCCTAATTAAATATTTTTCATCTACTGAAATTAAAAGATGAAATACATGCTTTGCTTCGAACAAAATATAAGTCATTGCATTGTTGTTATTCATTGCAATATAGTGTGGGTTTCTATTTTTTTAATGTTTCAGAGTCTTACCAAATAACACCTACAATTCTCATGAAATAGACATTAAGCAAACTTTTATCTTAAGTAAATAAGATTTTATTAAAAAAAAGATTGAATTTAAGAAAACAGTAAGAAGCATAGGTCATCTGGACTAATCATAATAGATCTACTTGTAATGAGTATTTTGATTGTTAAATAGTTAACAAATAATTATTCAGTTAAGAAGCTTAATAAAGCATGTAGAAAAAAAGATGTCAAAAACAAATCCAATCTCCAAAAAATTAGTAATATAATTCTTTAATAACCAACATGTTTCGTATGAATATTACATATATTCTCAAGGCTTAATATTAAAATAAAAAGAATTAAATTTTGAAAAAAAAATTCTAGTTGATTATTAATGCTTTTAACATGGTGAATTTTTATAATATATTATTAAGCATTACAGGCATCCTAAACTATTACATTAGACTGAAATGATGTAAATAATTGCGTTAAAAATTTCAAAATAATGAAAATATTTTCAATGCACTTTAGTAGTATTGTTATTTGTTAGAACCAAATTTCAGTATAAAGAGCTTACATTACATTTCCAAGTAAGTATACTATAGGGTATCCCACTGGAAGGTAGCCCCGATTTTCACCTGTCGGCTTGTCTGGGACTATCTTCGAGTGGGACACCCTGTATTATAAACAAAACAAAAAACGAAGCCTTTTCCCCTTTAATTGAGACAGTCTTTAAGCTCTCTTTCTATTTAGTGTTTTAGGCACTGCTATTTGGAATAATCAAAATGAACAGCAGAGCTAAGAATTAATAATCTTAAGACAATAATTTAAATACGGTAATCTCTCTGATTCCACACATCATGCTATTGGACTTAAATTTCAGCTTTATATGTATTGGTTACTGATCAAATTCGTTAATTTTATATTCACTAATATAATATAAAATTTAATTTCTGTTTTTATCATTTTATAGCGTCAGTTCCAAAGGTGGCAATTTTAAGAGAAGAAGGGACAAATGGTGATCGTGAAATGGCAGCTGCATTTTACCTGGCTGGTTTTGAAGTGTGGGATGTCACAGTCATTGACTTGATTAAAGGAAATACTAGCTTTTTAGACCAGTTTCGAGGACTTATATTTCCTGGAGGTTTCAGTTATGCAGATGTTTTGGGATCAGCAAAAGGTAAGGATATTCATTAAAATGTATTATTATTATTATTAACAATAATTTATATACATTAATGTACTATTATCTTCAGAAATTATAAAAAAAAAAGAATAAATCTGAATTTAGGCTTCAAGAGAAAATAAAAATATCATCATAAATAAAATTAAAAGTCATCCATATTTGAACAATATTTAATGATTAAAAAGCTTAAAAAACAGTAAAACTTA
>JAFIDM010000001.1:113348612-113395174 GCA_023159025.1 Thereuonema tuberculata | reverse complement strand
CAATCTATGTAGATCTATTATTAAAAAAAGATGTACTTAAAACTGAATGTAATTTGTTCATTTCAATTAAGGATGAATGATGAATTAACAAATGCTCCAAATTTAAAAAGAATTTCAATTTCAAAAAAGATAATAATTACTTGTTTATGTTAATCTTGGAATTAAAAAGAAAAACTCACCATTGCCTCCAGCACCTTGATCATGAATGCTACAAATGGGATTTTTGCTGCCCATTTCAATACACGCCCTTATCACTCTATTTAATTTCTGTTCCATTTCTGCATCTCCTCTTTGTACTGCAACGAAATCCAGTTCTTCTTTATTATCACCTTGAACTTGAACTGATGATGCTGCTCCACCTCCAACTCCTATTCGGAATACTGGGCCTCCCAGTTTAACAACTTCCATTCCTGAACAAAAAAACAAAAAAATGTTGACGATTCTATTAGAGGAAAATCAATTCTGTGGTGTCAGAATTCATGAAACATTTTTCTTATGAAACTGAGCAATATTTGGCAATAATGAACTTGACAGAAGCTAAAAAAACTAAGGAATCCTGAATAATGAAAAGGAAATAAAAGTTCCGAATTGTACACTGGCAGATATACTGTATATACTTGCGTTCAAGTCAAATGTTTTAGATCATTTTTTAAGGTTAAATTTATAGGATCGACTATTGCGTGGATTCTACTATTGAGGGGCTGAAATTCTTGCTAGAATCCAAAATACCGTATCAGTAACAGAACCCTAAATGATTTCTCAACAAATAAAAACAAAAACAGTGAATTAAAGTAATAATACCAATTCTATCGGTCTAGCTTTTATAAATAATGGTGTGATACACTGACCCAGTAATATGGTATTATAATGTTAATGAATTTCAGCCTAGGCCTAGCTGGGTTCCTACCCATGACTGTTGATGTCAGCAAACGGCAAGCAGACGGAGTGTTGTTTACTTTGTATCACACTAATTACACTGCTTGTTCGATAATAAATTTTAAGAAATCGCAAATGTTGATCTGTTACCTGTTAAGAACCAGGGCCAACTTACACGAGATATATGGAAAATTCCAGATTTTTTTGATCAAAAATAGAAGGGCTGACTTTTACACGAGATCAACTTTTACTTGAGTATATATCCAAAAAGTTTTCAACTAAAACATAAAATGTATTGAAAGCAAACTGCAGAATTTACAATCAGTTAACTATCATATAGTCTCTTTTTACTTTTGCTATCAAAAATTCAAAACAAATGAATGACATTTTATTTTACTTAAAAAAAGAGACTAGATTCCTTCTCACATGCCTGCTAAGTTCCCATAACAAGAGCAAAAATAATTTCAGTTCTCTTATGATTTAATTTTATTCAAGTCAGCTGTCTTTTCCCAAACAAACTAAGTTGAAGATTTAAGAAAGCTTTTAGCTTCTTTACATCCAGTCTCCGTATTAAAGTACATTCACTGATGGCCATGAAAAGTGCAACAGTACAAAAGACAAGAGCTATCAAAGCCATATTTATTTTACAGATATCTTATGGTACAAGAATGAAATGATTATAATTACAGTTTGGTGTTACTTGGCGAACGTAAAGAAATCAGTATCTCATGTAGCCACCACAGGCAGCAATAACGTGTGCTACATGAGAGGAAGAGACATTGGATGTGCATTTGGGGTATCTTCAATCCATATGGTTTCATAAAGTGCCAAAGTTCATTTGCTATAGCTGCGGGTGGTGTACCAGAGTTGTGCGATCAGGGACCAGATGTGTTCAATAGGCAACAGATCCTGTGAACATGAGGGCCATTGAAGAAATTGAACATGGTGGCCATCCAGGAATTCTTGGACATTGCATGCTACATGCGGTCGCACATTGTCCTGTGGGTAAGTGGCCCAGGCAGGCCCTGAAGATAATGGACAGCAACAGGCTCCAAAGATCTCAGAGATGTAATGGTGCCTA
The DNA here is from genome assembly GCA_023159025.1 of Thereuonema tuberculata. Lineage (NCBI taxonomy): Eukaryota > Metazoa > Arthropoda > Chilopoda > Scutigeromorpha > Scutigeridae > Thereuonema > Thereuonema tuberculata. Next base: position 113,393,217 of record JAFIDM010000001.1, on the reverse strand, counting down.
TTTAATGCACCGGGAATGAGTACTAGACTCCAGCAGGACTGGAATCCAATGGCACCTCATATCACAATGCCAGTTGTAGGACTGGTATGGCAATTCATAATGCAGAACTCACTTAGTCTTTCATTGCGGTGCCTCCAGACACGGATGCAACCACAATAGTGCTGAAAACAGAAGCGGGATTCGTCGGAAAAAATGATGTCATGCCATTCGTCCCTCCATGCATGACGTTCTAGGCACCACTGCAGCCGCAGACGCTTGTGGTGAACAGTCAAAGGAAGCTGAAGCAATGGGCGCCTTGCAAAAATACCCTGATGCTGCAGATGACGTCGGACTGTACATGTGGAGACTGGTTGCTATGCATCACACTCTTAATTCTTGAGCTAGGATGTGGATATACGATCTGTAATAGCAATATGTACAAGATGCCTGTCCTCTCGTTCAGTGGTGTGACAGGACCGTTGGGATCCTTCATGTCAGTGAGTTCAAACCTCCTCGACCCTGATTCCATTTCACATCACTGTGGTCCCGTTTCATCCAACAAGAGCACCAATTTCTCGGAAGGATAATCTGCAGTCTCGATATGCCACAATTCTCCCATGAACAAAGTCGGAAACCTGCTGGTATGGCTGCCATATTCTTCGACGAAGCATATTGAAACCATCCATACACAAGAACAGGGAGCAAACCCAATTCCAATACTGCACAGCAGCTCTCTGTTCTCCTCTCTTATACTGCTTCCAGGGGACAATACTGGCTCACATTATTTGCATATGTGAGGCTCTGATAATCATTTACATGTGCTCCCATGATCTACGCATCACGCAAATTTTGGGTCGATTGGATGCGTTTTCTGGGGTTATAAGGTTTCTGATACTTGTATCAGAAGCCTAAAACTATAATTGTGCTCTTCAATTTTTGTTAAATAGTATGTAGATTTTATAAATACTTCAGGCAGATGTCAGTCCTGGGATGAGATACCGTTTTAATTTCTCCTTGCATTGCATAATAGTATACAAAATCAGAATAGACTAGTCACAGAAAATTGAGATAGTCAATTTATCATAAATTTTGTGTTTTTCTGAAATATCCTACAACTATGAAATTAAATATATATAAGTTTTTCTAATAAAATAAAAGAGACAACAGTTAAGAATTACCTAATTCAGGTGTCAGCTTCTTAATTTTATCACCATCAACTGATCCAATTCCCCCACTGAACATAATGGGTTTAATCCATTCACGACGTTCTCCACTTGGCATTTTCATACCAAAGGATCGTGCAAAACCTGCCAAGACAGGTTCCCCAAATTTATTTCCATAATCTGAAGCTCCGTTGCTTGCTTCAACAGCAATTTCCCTGGCAGGCGCAAAATTAGTAGGGTAAACAAAAGTTGCGTCTTCCCATGGTAGATCGTAACCTATTAAGAAAAAATAAAAAGTTTTAAGGAATATTTTAATTTTATTTAAACATACCTACTTTCTAATCATTATATCTTCTACTTTTTTTAATATTTTTCACACCTACTCTTTCTGATTCATCGTAATTGACAATGGAATCCCCCTGTAAAGAAGCACTACTGAAATTTCTTTAAATAAAGCATGCTTTTAAGAAGTTACTTTAGTTTCATGTCTGAAGTTTATGTAAAGTGAAAGGAAATGTCAAGACTCCATTAAAAAATTATAGTAACTTCAATTTTAACTTTTTTGAATGAATTATTTGACATGATATAGTATAGTATTTTAGGCTCATCTTTTGGGCCTATTTAGCACCTTATATTTTACCCAAGTCTTAATGAAAATTGTTTCATTGAAATTTTTTACTTACTTTCATATGTAACTGAAATATTTATGATGAAGCACATCTAGCAATGAAAATAAATTCAACAATATTTTTAAAAATTTACTTTAATTGGCTTTAAAGGGATGGCGTTTAAGAGTTTTCTGATTAATTTGGAAAGCTTATGATTAAAAGAACTACTGATTTTTTTTTTCTTAATAAGTTTATGATTGAGGACTTGAGAAGAATTTGCATGAAATGACATGAATTGTGACTGTGGATTTACAGTATGATATTTTACAAAAAAATAAAAATAATAATAGCTGTTTCCTCTCAAACTTTGAACTTCTATATCAGCAACCAACTATGGAATTTGAAAAATTAGCAGAGGAATAAGATGTCCATAGTATTGCATTTAGTTGATTTTTCTCTTTTAAGTGTTTGGTTGTTATAAAAAGTCTGTTTCTAATATCATGATAATAAAAGGAAAAAGCAAACAAACTTACTAATAGGAAGATATGGGATGAACTTTAAGAGTTCAAAGTACTCACCACGTTTCATCCCAGAAAAGAGATGACAGTATAGCAAATGAGGATGAGATGAAAATATATGCAATAACAGTGGATGAACTTCACAATCTGAAAACTCTTATTGCCATCACAATAGCGACACTTCTATACCTCAAGTTGACACTTTCCACATAATTTGTCTTAAATATTTAATCCCATCACTTCTGGGAAAACACCCACCATTCCTGCTAATCTTAACTTTTATACATATGTGGAAGGATAAGCTCTTCCATGCCTGTGCAATTCTTATTTCCCGATGTAAAGTACACTAGAAATTGATGAAGATTATATCTCACATTTTCATTACAGAAAGTGCATTTAAAAAAAAAAAATTCATTCCTTTGATAAGTCACATGATGTATTACATCTTTAGTAATTGCTAACTCTAAGAGTTGAATTAAAATTACCAAATTTTACCTGGTAACAGTAAATTTCCAAAGCTGTAGCCTGCAGTACCAGCTATAACATGAGCTCCTCTTCCGGCTGCATGAACATCACGAATTCTCCCGCCAGTTCCAGTTGTAGCACCACTAAACGGTGCAACTCCTTAAAACAAAAAAAACATTTTAGTTTCTTATTCTGGATTGAAATCAAGAATCCTTTTAATGAAATAATTTTTTTTTTCTTAAGAATTTACAATGAACACAAAGAATTCTATACAGTTACCCACCTGTTGGGAAATTATGAGTTTCAGCAGTAAAAATGATATGTCTTAACACATCTTCTTTACTAAATGAACTGCTTTCAGAAGGTGTTTTGGGAAGGAATGCAGGAATTGTATAACCTACAATAGCACTTAAAAAAAAAAAAAAAAAAAACCCACTAATAAGCAAAAAATGAAATGAAGAGGGGATAGATAACAGGTAATTTGGGCCTTCATTTTTTTATGGAAAAAAAAAATTGTAATTTTTCTAACATGTAAAACAATTTTATATTTGAAATTTTTTTTTTAGGTATATTTCAAAATGATTCTGTAATTCTACTGATAAAAATGCATTTTTTTTATTTTAACTTTTTGCTTTTTAATAATCCTTTGATTAAAAAAGAAAACAGTAAGGCATCAGCAAACAATTTTTACATTTAACTGTAAGTTATGAGAAATGTTTTAAAATAGAAATGTTTCTTCATCTAACTAACACTAGGAGCAGCATTAACAAAACGACAAACAGCAGGCTTTAGAACTACACAAAGCAATAAATTTATTACATTTAAAATATTTTTTTAAGATAATACATTCACTGTTACTCTTATACAATATTCAAAGAAATACCATACATCAAATGGCTTATGCGAAATTATGAAAATGAAGAAGTTATGAATAAAATGAACAAGTTTTAAATTATTGATCAAATTAAAAGAAAATATATTTACAAAAATTTAATTAGAACCCGATTATTATTTACTTACCTGCTGTTATCAGAAAATTTAATGACATTGTTTGGATTACTGGCCGTCTGAGTGTCAATTACTAAATCAATTAGAGACTCATGTTGTGTAACTCCATCAATTACTAATTCTCCTTTAAAAAACCAATGTCTACTATGTTCACTAAAATAAAAAAAGAAGAAAAGCAGAATTAAAACCATTATATTAACATTTATGTTTGAGTTCGAATGAACTTAATATCCTATATGCCATGAAATATTCATGTATCAGTGGATGGAAGGAATGCATTTCTTTGACTAATTCCTTTTCTCAGAATTAAGTTAATTAAGAATTATTTTGGAATTACGTTCTTTTTTATCTTAATATGAATGGGGATTTTTTTATTTTTTCCCCATATTTCTTCCCAAAAAATCTTTAACAATGGTTAACAAGTTGCGGTATAAAACCAAGTCTTTTTGAAAAAATTTCAGATATATTTTATTTATACTGTCAATGGATAAGTTAAAGTTTAAGTTCTCATTTTGAATAATCAACTCCAAATAACATTAGTCCATTTCAGGAAATTTCCAAGTACTGCAATAAATATTTTGTCACATTTCTAAATGAAAAAATAACTAAATAAATAAAATCAGCAAAAAACAGGAAGAGACAAAGAATGACTGTTTCTATAAATATTTATAGAATTAAGATAATAGTCAATAAAAATAAAGCACAATGTTTTCTTTTTGATGTGTTAATATGGTCAATGCTATAGTTTATAAAAATAAGGACCCACCAGTACTTCAATGCTCCTCTATCTATACTGTCTTAGATAGATGAGCATTGAAATCAAGATAAGGGAAATTGAAAATAGTCAATAAGAGGGAAAATTTTTTATAGACAACAATAGTTGAGTTGACACAGTTCCATTAAGCTTTTGTGACTTAACTACTATATTTCTTGCAGATTTAAAGTATTTCATTTTAAATTGAAGGGTTTCTGTAAAGCACTTATCTGATACTATTTTATTTTATTTCTTTACAAACTGAAATGTAAACTACAGGAGTTCCATTTAAAACAACAATAATTTCACTTATTATAGTAACAACAAAATATTAAAAATACAACACAGTATAAAACTCGTGAGCAGTTCATGAAAGATCTCAGATTAAAGATCTACCCCTTTCTTCTGCATGCAATTGTTCAGCCACAATAGCTTTTAGAATTTTCATTTTCAGGTCTTTTCTTGTGTAAAAATTATTGTTGTATGCATGTTCTCACAATAATGCCATGTTTATTCTTTTAGTAAAGCAGATATTTCCATCTTGTTGTAACCAATCTTCTTGTCAACCTGCAGCAAAGCACAAATGACATTAAAATTACATCTTGCTGATGTTCTGAGACATCTGAGACGGTTTCCTCAAAGAATATTGTAATTGATAATCCTTCATTTACATTATGAGTTGCAATTTATAAGTCTGGTTTAAGGGCTGAAGCAACTGGAGTAAGAAAAAAAAGGCTCAAAATACTTAGAGAAATGCCACAGAAATTAAAAATTGACTATCATTGATCTTAATCCAGAAGATATTTATATGGACAGAACTTATTAATATAAATCAAAGAAGTAAAATATATGACCAAACCTGTTGGACTGGGCCAAATCAAAGCATTCAACAGATGTCGGATTCCGTCTGAAACGATCTTTAAACATGTTGGTATAATAGTTTAAATCCCATTCATCCATTGCCAACCCTAAAAAATGAGAATGCTGATCAAATGAGTATTAAAAACAGCAATTCAAGAATTCGTAAATTTATTTATTTGAACTAATAATAATAAAAAAAACCTATAAATTGTAACAAACATTAAAAAAAAAAACAACAACTAAGAATGCTTATAAAATTAAAAAAATAAAAATTTTAATTACAATTAAACATAGTGAGTTGTTAAACATCTTCAACATTGACAACATAAAACAACAAAAACATTTAGATGAAATATAGAAAGCTACATTAAAAAGAAAGAAAGAAAATTAATCTGATAAAATCAGCAAAAGCATTTTATATAATTCGAAGAAATATTAAAACATTAAAAAATGATTTCTTACATTTTTCTTAATGCAGAATTAGTGAAGAGGCAGGTTCTTGCTAATAGATCTTCATATTAATGGAAAGATAATTAAAAAGAAAAAAAAAAAGGAAATTGAAATCAATTAGAAATTTTAATGGTATTTAAGTAAAAAAGGAATTTGAACGAAAATTACTAGAAAACGAACAGATGGGAGGAAAGCTTATAAACTGAATTTCCTAAGCAAAAATAAAAATCTCATTACTTGCATTAATGTTTCAAACACAACCACAATTAAAGCAAATACTTTTTTTTTTTTTTGCAAAGAAACAATCCAATAATCAAAAAGATTCAGTTTGTAAATTGAAAATCCATCACAATTATGAAAATATTTATATATACTTAAACAAATGAAGCTTCAAATAAGTCAATTTATTAAGATTTATTAGAATTTTATGGAGTTTCAACCATCGCCAAGTTGCCTTTTTATGATAGTTATCAATGGCATAATAATAGATGTGCAGCATGCAAATGAACCTAAGATAAGGAATTGAAGAGGACCAGATTTGGGATCAGCAATGTTTAGCAACAAACTAATGTCTTGTAAAGTGCACACATGTGCAGTGATCATGTTTTTTTTTTAATTCAAGTCACACTTTGTTTCATTCTGTTTCATTCAGGACAAAAACTATAATATGACAAAAAATGCTGATCATGTATGTATTACTCTGAGAGATCATTTGAATTATTTAAGTATTTTTCAAGTTTTGTAAAAGGATAATAAATATGATTAAAATTTGTTTCGAAAGAATGGAAAAAAAAATATATTTATACTTGGATCACATGAAAATATATGAATATGATAATTTGATAGCAATGTCTGTACAAACAAAAGATAAAAATATAGGATAGCCACTGCGTAATTAGGCTAGATTTCTAACATTTGAACTGTCAAAATTTTTGCATCTGGGGCCACGGTTATTTAATTAAAAACATTGATTAAAATTAATAATGGCTTTTAAACTAAGACTACTATAGATATGTGTGTATCACAAGTTGTTCTTTAGTTGTTAAGATGTTAATTATTGCATAAACACTAATTATCAATATAATAAGCATTAAGGAAACAGGCTCTACAATATTCTTTCTTCATCTAACAAAGTCGAGCATCAACTGAAATATCTTTCAATCTTTAATGTATCTGACAAACAAACAAAAATAAGTTTTAACTTAGGTTTTTTATTTGTTAGAAAAATTAGATTAGGAACTTCATTATCCACTCTTAAATAGTTCAAATAATCTGGGCTTTTATTTTTGTGGGATAAACACAAACAAACAAACACTGCAACTTAAGACTACTGTTATATTGAAACATAATTAAAATAAAATCTTACCCATTTGTTCATTAACTTCAGCTAAAGCCTGCTTTCCTTTGCTTAAAATATCTACTTCAAACCATGGATCTGGTTTAATATCTAATTCAAAACTCTCAATGGGTTTAAGATATCGGCACTGAGTCATGCGATCATGCAGAGCTTCCACTAACTGTAACATGCAGAATGAATTTATGATTCTAAGACTTGAAGGAAGTAAAGACATGCAATTCAATTACAAATGATCAATTAAAGTAAAAAAAAAAAGACTTAAATAAAAACTTGAAAAGATTTATCATTTATTAGACATTAACTATCATTAGAAGATAATAATTAAAAAGTTTCATCAGTTAATAATATAAAAAAGGTTGTTTAATTTTTTGTCCTTCTAATATTTCTTTAAGGTTAACCCACGAAGAAAGCAATAAAAAAGTATCAGTTAGAAAAAAAAAATCTGATTTAACATTAGTAAAGTAGATATTTGCTGCCCATCCCTAATAAATGTGTATATTTTCTAATAATCTACCAACTTGTTCAATAACAGAAGTATTTGTTAATTATAAAAAGCTTACATAATGTTTTAATATTTGTGATCTTCTTAAGAAAGATTAAATTGTTAGGAACGGAGGGTAGCTATCCCTCTTCCTTCTCTAAATGTAATCTCTGATCATGGGAGGTCCGCCTCCTATGGATCTCTAGAGTTCCCATCACGGGAAACTCCTAGAAGGATCCGTAGGAAATCCTGGCAAATAGATACTGAGGTGGTTTTCCGTTACCGTCCTCAGGAAGCCATTATGAAATGACTTCAGACCAGAAGAGAAAGATGATGAAAACATAGGAAAGGAAATAAACATCCATGCCAATGATGGGATTTGAACCCACGTTCTGACATATTTGTCTAGTGGAACATGCCGCCTTGACCGCAAAGCTATATCGGAATGGCAGCTATTGCTGATCATTGCTACTTTGTTTTATTATTTAATTAAAACCCTTAACTTTTCTTTCAGACTGTGATTTGATGATATATTCCTTTTTGCTATTCTAATTTTTGAGTGCAACAGCTACACATCATTCATGTCCTTCATATAATTCAAGAGTACTGGCTCTGGTGTTTGTATAGGCAAAGTGTTTGGCTACTCAGTCCTAATACACATAAAACAGCTGCCTTGTAATCTTCTTGAAAACAACTGAAGATAAACAAACTACAATTTTCCTTAGAATTTACAAGATTTTGGAAGTTTGCCAAAGGAAATTCTTTGGTTCTTGATATTCCACTTAATTAAGTAATTACTCAAAATACATAAGGGATATGGAAGGGAAAAAAACTGCAAAAAAAGGGTTGTAGGAAAGTTTCCATATCAACAACTATCCAATATAAGTAATATTTGCTGAAATTTGTAGACACAAAGTCACTGAAATGACTAAAAATTTCTAAAACTCTTTCTACACATTGGTTTACACCCTCAATAGACTTTGCTTTATATAGATTCTTCCTTATTTCACAAGATCAAAAAGCTAAGAAAGAATGAAATAAAAAATTGGTTGATTTGTAAATAATCCCAAAAATGCTAAACTAGAATTACTGATCCTTAAATACTGCAAATATATGGAATTTCATAGAAAAAAAAAAACTTCATTCTTGAACATAATTAATATTTAAGTTTTGTCGATGTAATTTTCTTATCAGAAAGGTTCACTTCAATATTTCTTTACCTTATTTTCTAGTTCAGTAGATACTTTTCTGTCTTTCTCTTGAAATGTTAACAAATATCGAACTGAATTTTCAATCCTGTCTATAGAAGTTAATCCCACTGAATGGCAAATTGAAACAGCATTAGTTGAGAACGGTGTAGAGAAATTTAACCTTGAAATAAAATGAAACAAAATCAATGTAAGACTTGAAAACATATAAATCAATAAATCTCAATAGCAGTTTGATAAAGAGATTGAATTTATGAAGCATTTTTTTATGTATATTAAACATAATTCTAACAACAGTCATAGTTATTACATGAGATGTAGAGCCAGGCAAATGAGGAGACAAGTACACTAAGAATAAACATTATTCCATTAGGATTCTCAATGTTGTTTGGGCTCTCCAAACTTTATATGTGCAGCTGTTACATGACACACAGATGAGAATTCATGGAATAAATGAGACTATGAATATATTAAAATAAAAAGAAAACAGACTTTTTTTTTCCATTTTATAGAGTTATAAAAATCAATACTAAAAAGTTTTGCTCCAGATATCAAGACATTTTTGCGTGACTCTGACACAAAAAAAAAATATCATTATTTGAAGAAAAATTACAAGAAAAGATTTAAAACCAAATCATACGATTGAAAGAACTGAATGTTATAGTTTTTTTAGTGATAGTCAAAAATTAAACCCGATCAAACAGTTTAATTTATATCAAGAGTCAAATATCATAGAACAGACAATTTAGAGTAAGTCTGCTTCAGTTTGTTTAAAGTTTAAAAATTTTATTTCCTGTAAATGGTTTCTCTTACCTTGGTCCTATTTCAATTAATAAAGCATTTTTATGTGTCTTTTTGTCTAGGAATGATTCATAGGAAATGTTCTCTTCTTGAAATGGTTCCAGTAGAATCCACCATAATTTCTTTTTATCAGCTTCACTAAGTGATGGACTTCCCTAATTTAAATAAACAGGAGGTTAATGTTTTTCCACAGAAAAATAATAAATCAAGAATATTCGTTAACAAAAAAAAAAATAACCTTTGATGTAATGTTCCTAAAAAGCTGAATTTTAAAGACTTAATTTCCACATACTAATTGTATCCTGGCTAAATCCCATTTGCAGCACACTTTTTTTTAACAATTTTAATAATAATAGTAATTTATTATTACTTTATTTATTTACTACTCCGTTAGGAGCTGTAGACTCCCATCAACAGATGCTTAGATTAAATAATATAAAAATCACTAAATCTAATATGATAATGAATTTATCACATACAGCAAACACTGTGGGTTGATTGAAGAATAAAAATATTTGTAACTTGAAATTAGAAGTTAAAGAACTGCTTAAGATATTAAATTATTATTAGATTAACTGCTTTTGATATTAAAAATAATGTGGGTCCTAAATTTGATCCCTGTGGTACACTTTTCAATATTTTATTCTTTTTGCTTGTCGAATTCTTGATAGAAACACATATCCTTCTTTTTTTGTAGATAACTTTTCAAAATTTCAAGAGCAACTCCCTTAATGCCAGTATTCGATAATTTCCTTATTAATATGCAATGATTCATTGAATCAAATGCCTTCTTAAGTCAACAGAGAGCATTAATAGGAATTTGTTTTTATTTAAATGCTCATTAATTCCATTACTTAGCTTTTCAAATAAAATAGTTGTACTTTTATTTTTTGAATAATAAAAATTATAATTGTATAAAAGATAAAAAAAATAAAATTTCAGGCATTCAAATAATCTTTTTAACTACTTATTCGGATAAAACAAAACAAAGGTAGATATATTTGGTGGTTTTTACGAGCAGATTTAAATACACTAATAATGCAATCACCTGCACAATTAATTAAATTAAAAATGTAATACACTTTAAAAAATATGTAACAAGTACTTATTGTCAGTAACTTGTTACTTATTTTTTAAGGTGTATTTTTTTAACTCAATTAATTGTGCAGGCGGTCGCATTATTAAAGGTAGATATATCTTTTCATTTTTTTAAAGCAAATATAACAATCCGTTTTCCCAAAACCAAACATTTCTTTGTAAATCTCTTGTTGAGAGTTTAAAGATACCTAAAACAATTTGATCCCTTATGGCAGAAAATTTAAATCATCCCACTTACATCATTAACAATATATTTCCAATGAGATGAGGATAAATGATTTTTTTTTTCATTTTTATATGTTTCTTTCCTGGACATTTTAGAATCTATGACTATTTCATTATAATTTCATTGGTTAAATATCTAATATGTTTTTGTGATCTTCTTTGAAACGACAAATCAATCTATCTTCTATAGAAATTCTAAAGACCTTTTGATGATGGTCAAAGCTGCAAGGGTTTCAAATTAACATTTTATCTTTATTTTTATGAAATAAATCTTACTTATGTATCACACTAATTTTGTAGGAGAGATATAATATAATGTCATTCAATACTTCAAAAAAATTTCTGAAATCATAAAAATTGTATTTGATAAAAAATAATATCTGATGACATTTAATGGTGATGCATTATTTTTAGTGAGTTTATAATATTAAGAATATCTATCTGCACACTGCTTTATAGAAAGATGAAATGGATAGATGTGGTACCTTTTTTAATACCACATAAAAGCATAATTCTGTCTCGATTTTTTCTAGTTTAATTGTTTTGCAAATGGTCTGTAAATGTTGCAATTTGAATTTTGAACTGCTCTCGCTGAGGGCAGGCTGACGAAAAAACTTCAGTATGGCCATGATGCAAAGATTCTGAAAATAAAAAAAAAGAGAGAGAAAGATAAAAAAAAAAAAGAGAAATTGTATGATTGCAATGAGAATTAAGAAAAGTGAAGAAATCTTTAAATCAAAGGATCTGGTTATCATCTGATACCAACTACTTGTGCATCAAGAGATAAGTTCATGAACTTGACTTATCTCAAGTTCAAAGTGCCAAATTTCACATATTATGAAAGATTTTCCCCCTTTTCTTCATGGAAATTGATGGTCAACTTTATTAAAATAAAATTAATTTCATGAATTATTTAATGAATTGTTAATTTTTTACTCCCTTACTTACAATATTAGAGATGTTTAATTGAAATTTTATCTTTTTAGACTATATTTTTCTTGAGCATAAATTAATTAAAATTAAGGATAAGTAATAAAAAATAAGGTATTTCTGCTATTAAATTAATTAAATTAAATTAAAATTAAATGCACAGGCAATATTTAATGCAATTAAACAATAAAAAATAATAGAAAAATTGCTAGTTATTAATAATCAAAGTTATTAGTGTGAAGATTAAAGAAAATTATAAAAGGAAAATCTAGTATAGCATATATAGAATCTATACTTAAAAATAATATTAAAGCTTCGTGCTGTTATTTGCATCAAATAATAAAATTTTGATTTTTAATAAAACTAAAAAAAAAAATCTTTGAACTCAAAAAAAAATATACTTGAATTTTAGAAAAAAAAACCCTCGCTTATATAATAAAGATATATATTTTGTAAATAATATATTTGATATTTGAAACAAAAAAATGATATCTGGATTATAATAATATTTATTATTAATAAAAAAAAATTAAGTTTGCTTCCTATAATTTTTCTAAGTTTGGATTTCTAAGATTAAAAATTAAAATGAATATTTATGTTAAATTTATAATAAAATAAAATAAAAGAATTAGTAAGTCATAAGAATTAGTAAAATTTTGTTTTAAAGATAACGGATTGCGCCCCCTGCTGGCTTCTTTTTTTCCTGAAGGTTTTAGCTGAAGATACATTTTTATTTCTTTAATTTAAAGTTTAAATTTATTAAAATACAGTTATTGACGAAACTGTTTTTTTTTTTTCCCTCATTGTAAATTAAAATAATCATTATATTTTTAGGTTCAGTTTTATACTTAAAACTAATGAATACTAAAAATATTATAAATTACTTCTAATAATTTAAGAAAGAAAAATTAATATAAAAAAATCTAAGTACAGGATTATTGTAATTTTGTTGCAATGAAGGTGCGCTCTTTTTCTTTTGAGCATTAATTCGATCATAGCTTTTTTTTTCTTTCTTTGGGAACTAATTATTTTATTGTAGATTGTAAAAAGACAAGTCATTCACAATTCAAAATGGAAAATATAAAGAACAAACCCCGTAGAAAAAAGAAAGAAAAAAAAAAAAAGCACTGAAAAAAATTATTGAAAAAAAAAATTATAAATTAAGTTCATTATGTTTAAAACTCGTATTTAAAAAAAAAATTAAATTAATTACTAAATATATGCAAGTGTCATACCAGAAGAGCTTAACCGCCCACGGATGATCCTCAAGAGAAATCCTAATCTCTGAAATTTGTGCGCCTAAATTCCTTGGTCAATTTCCATTCTGACAGGTGCTGCCATCAGACGGAGAAACGTAGAATTATACATTCAAAGATGGCGTCCACCAGTGTATGTACACAATAGTCTTTGCGTTGTTATTAATTAGAAATTATTTATCTTTCTATATATTTAACGATGTTGTATTTAATTGTCAGATCTATTAGTGTAACTTAAGAATTAAATAGCTGAATTTAGAGGCGGATTCTTTAGAAACTCTTACATATAGAAACATGTAAATAGAAGGCAATGAGAGATGTTTTAATAAATAGTCGAGATATAATAATTGTCGATATTTAAAAATTGTTCAATAAAAATATAAGGTGTTGTGTTGTAATTACAGTGCTATGATTAACGTAAAGCTTTCGAACTAATTTATAAAAAGAAGTAGCGTAATGAAGCTTTGTTCGATAATTGTTAAATATACAATAATTATTGCATGAAATTTATACATAAAAAGCACTTTTTATTTTCATGTCTAGAATATCATTGTAATGTAATTGCACTTTTATTTCTAGATAACTTTCATTCTGGAAAAAGTCTTTGTTTACGTAACGTCGTCACCATTAACATTGGAGTAATTGGAATGAAATAAGTGGACATTACGTTTGTTCAACCAGAATCTTATTTCTGTCAATAATCAATATTAATATTACACAAGGAATTTCTCCAGAATTTAAATAATAATTACAAAAAAGAAAGTTTAAGCTATTATTGAAGAACTTTGAATGTATATTGCGTTATTTAGTGGTACATACGCTAATGATAACGAAAATAAAAGCACTTGTAAACATTATAGGTCAAATCCACGACAGCACATTTTCCTCAGTTACTATAATAAACTTTTTCCTGGAGCTCTATAATAACTCTTATTGATATCTTCTAAACTGCACTTTTATCCATGTTCAGCTAATTTCAACCTAATAAAACAGTAATTAACTTCATTATACGAAAATGATAACCTAGTTGAAAACTGTACAATGCCAAGAACTCTATTTAGCAGAAATAGCATTTCACTGAAGTTCATCCTGATTAAAAAAAAAACAAACTTTTCTAGCTAGAAAAATATGGATATGAAAAATTTTGAGTGCTATAACAATATATCTTTATAACGGAATTGGATGAGCACTTCACTACCTGGTAGGAATTTTATACTGATATTAATATGGCTGCCATAATTTGATAACAATGTGATTTTGCAATATATCTTCAAGTTGGTGAAGTGTGACACTTTTAAGCTAGCTTTTTAGAAATGACATATTACAGGGTGTCTACAGAATCAGGGAATTTTGCAATTATTACTTAAAATCAGGGAATTTTTTGGTTGAACAGATCAGGGAATTTTAAAAGAAATTGTTCATGAAATCAGGGAAAAATCAGGGAATTTTTTTATTCAGATTTTGTAGACACCCTGTATTATTACAGATGGCATGAAATTTTAATGATGTTATAGAGCATTCTGTGAAAATGTGAATGAAAAACACTTTATTGTAGATTTCAGGGAAAGTTATTTCAATGCAAAATTCTAAATTTTCATTTTACTTTAACGTTATCATAGAAAGTTATCCACCGATTTAAAAATATATATATATCCATATTTTTTTAAAGTAAACCAATAAGGAATTAGAAAGAACGTTATGAACATAATTTTTAATAAAATGCAGAACATTTTTTTAAATCTTTCCTTGTTATTCTAAACATCTTGTGTATTGTAATAAATTGGTCTTTGATTTTATTATAAATTGTGAATGTGCTTGTATTTCTAATTAGTTTTTGAACTGAATCATTGTAGAGACAAACAGAAGATCACAGACGTAAATGGGACAGAGATGAATATGAACGGTTGGCTACAGAAAGAATTCAAGCTGAATTGGATGCAGTAGAAAAGTCCAAGCAGAAGCAACCACCTATAAAGAGGGATTTTTTGAAACAGAGAGATTACAGGGTAACTTATTTAGATTGCTTACAAAAAAATATAAAATAAAATTAAAATATAAATTACCCTTAAACAAGTCAACATTTTTAATATTTAAACACCATATTAAGCTCATGGAACACTGAACACTCAAAATTCTGATAATTAACTTTCATTTTGATTTTTTCTTTAAATATTTATATTCAAATACAACGATAAGGGTTTAATATAGCTAGTATGTCTGAGTGATAAATATGGAGGGCAAGAATAAGATATCGAAATTCCAAGAAGGGAGTTTGATACTTCAGCAGTGCATATGTAAAGTTTGGATATTATTGTTAAAACTGTTATTCATTGTAAATTAAGGGAATGACAGGGATTCAGATTATGATCAAATGACTGTAAATCACATTTAAAAGCTTACCCATCTTCATAGCAAGCAATGGCTGTTTTCATTGTAGCTTACTGTGACACTAGCTGCAACAGTACGTACCAGTCTCAATATTTTTTTCCGTCCCCTGCAAAGGCTATGAAATGCCTGGGGAAGCTTTCTCCATTCTTATTCTTTTCCTATCCCCGTTTTCTAAATCATTCTTAAATTGATTTGTTTCTGATACAGCATAGCTAATCATTCTCATGCCATTAAAAATACAGACACTGAAGAAGAAGCAGCAACAAAACAGTCCCAAGATCTACTTTCCTCTGTAATATTATTTTAAAGGATAAATTCAACAATGATCATTAGTTTATATCATATTTGTTTGCACTGTAATAACAATGAGAATTTAAATATATAAATGCTGGCGAAGGAACAAGAGCAACTCCTTGTTGCTGTTGTAAATCAAGTCACCATTGGGTTTTTCTGTCATAAATTATTTACAACTTCCCAGTACATGAGCACTCAGTAGCACTAGTAAATTTTAATTTTGTATCTTATCATCTATAAAACTGAAGAAGAAATATGCATTTGCTTCCAATAATAATTGACAAGATTTAAATATTTTGAATAATATGAAAATAGAGTTTTAAATTTTACATGCATTGATAAAATAATAAATGGTGAGAATTCAGATTAAAACACTTCACCTCTACTGCTAAACTTCTTTCCTGTGTCCGTTTTTGTTTTATGTGGTTCATGAAATGTGTTGATCGCTTTGAAACTGTTACATTTTATTATTTTTCAACATTCAGTAAATGCATTTTATCATTATTCCCTCCATTTATTTATTTTGGAATGATAATTACAAAGATATTACTTATAAACTATTATTTAAACTTCTGTCATTATTAATTAAAAAGAAAAAGTTTGATAAAGCATGATGAGTTTTCTGATTGGAGATTTCTAAATAATTAAAGTAATAATGAGATACTTCTTGTTTTAGGTTTTCCTTTTTTAGTTCATTAGATTAATTTAAATTATACTAACAAAGATTTCTCAGAATAATGATTTCTTATAGTCATTAATGAACTTTTAATCACAATCCGCTATTTACTTTATCATCCCTTTAAATTACCAATAAAGCATGTGAAATAAAATTTTGTTTATAAAAAAGCTTCTTAATATATCATTTATGAATTTTGTATTTGAAAGTTAATTAAAATGAAGTATTGATTTTCCTTGTAAAAGCATTTGACAGTAGCTTTGTTGCAGGTCTTCTATTTTTTTCAAGATGGATTGGGAAGAAATCCATTACTGCTCCAATTTTACTGCAAATTCTAACTTTGTACTATTTTTTCGTAGTTGTACTTTTTAAATTTTGCAGTCACTTAGCTTCATTATTAAGTTTCCATTGGCCATTCTGTTTAATGCACTTGTAAATCTTCAAGAAAGTGGGTTTGATTCATCTTAGACACTAATTTTGACTCTTTATCTTTCAGGCTATTGTAAATCATTTTAAGAAAGAGTTTAGCATCTAAAAAAATCATTCAATATATTAATCCATGGTGATTTGACTGTTGAAAATAAATTCTCCCAAGCCTGATTCAGGCATGTTGTTTTCTAATTACTCCATTAATCATTGAGGAATTCTATAAGGTTCTTTGTGTGAAGCAAGTTTAACTCGTCTATGTATTCCCAGAAGAACAAAAAAATTGAATTCACCAATCGAATAATAAATTTAAAATTAAAAAAGGGGACCAAACACACTAAAGTGGAATAAAAACACATTTACTAAATTCATATTCATCACATGTAAATGTGTTTTTATTTGCTTTAGTATGTTTGGTCCCCTTTTTTAATTTGATACAACACAACATATTCATGAATAATAAATTTTCAGTTCATTTATGTATTGTAATTTTCTCCTCATTATGAACATCTGTATAATGCTCAAACACAAACTGTAAAGACAGTACTTTTAAGGTTCTAATTTTATTAACTAGAAACTCAGATAAGTGTAGATAATTCATTTTGAACAACATTCTGATTTTTTTTTTTTTTAATGGATTTGCATTCAGGTAACATCCTTTGAACTTTAAAATGCATTTGTGAAGTTTCCAAATAGCATATATTTTTCAGGTTGCCAGCACATATGTCTTACTTCCATTTCAGAGAGATCATTTAAAACATCTTTATTTTAAGAATTAACATATTTTTTAACAAAAAACAAAAGATTTAATGTGCCAGAAATTAATATAAAGCATAGAAATGACACGGAAATAAAAAATATCTGAGCTTTCATCGGTGAGAGTTTGGGCGGATCGTTTTGCCCTTTTTAGGGACTCGTCAGTCAAACCCACTCACCAAATGAAATGCTCAGATAGTGCAAAAAGTGATCAGGGAAACCACTCCCGCACCCGGCTGTGATCCCCCTCCAAAAGAAACACATTAAAAAAATAAACTAAAACAGGCGAAACTTCAAATCCTGGCCTGCGGAACTGTCAGGTCAAACGAATTTGAATATAAAGAACCAAGGCTGAACCTAATCTGGTTTAATATATAAATAAAAGATTTAACATGCCAGAAATTAATATAAAGCATACAAATGACACAGAAATAAAAAAAATATCTGAGCTTTCATCGGTGAGAGTTTAGGACAGGCCGTTTCGTCCTTTTTAGGGACTCGTTAGCCAAACGCTTGGATTCATTTTTAAATCTGCTCTGTTTTTTTTTCCCCCCAGGATTCATTCCCTATTTATTCCTTTCAAAATAGTAAATTAATAAGACTATATACACTATAAACATGATAAAAAAAAAAAGGAGGATAAAGTTGACTTAGTTGTGTCATCTTTTCATTAAATGGCAATAATGAACCTAGATAATAGGTAGAAAAGCAAATTTGTTTTATTTCCTTTATATTTTATTTTGGCTTGTATCAATTTTAAGCACAGTTAAGGAATTTAAAGATTTTTTTTTAATTATCAATTTACAGTATTATTGGCTAAAAAGATTTATAATTGGGTTTAGCAAAAAAAAAAGAAAGAATCAAAAAATTTGATTGGTTGTTTTAAGATAGTAAATTGTCTTTAAAAAGTTGTATTAATATAATTTCTTAATTTGTTTCAGGTTGATTTAGAATCAAAGCTTGGAAAATCTATTGTTATAACAAAAACCACACCTCAGTCTCAAAGTGGAGGGTAAGTTTGAATTTACTGAGTTTTTGTCTGTTTGTTTGCTAAACTGAGCTGAGTGAGAATAAATGTTAATAATTGACTTATAAACAAATGTAAAATAAATATGAAACTCATTTATTTTAATCTTTTCCTCATTTAAATAATATTACTACAAATAATTATTGGGTTGAAGTGAAAGTTCGTTCAGATTTTTTTCTTATGCATACAATCGTATCACTAAACTAACTTTTGTTTCAACCCAATATATAAAGCTATATGTTTACACTGTTAAATTTAACAAAAATCAGACTAATAAAATATAAACTGGAATGAAATACAGTAGACTCTCGATATCTCGAAGTCGAAGGGACGCTAAAAAAAATTCGAGATAGCGAGTTTTCGAGATAACAAGGTCATAACGAAAACATAAAAATTCACGTAAAAACACAAGACACGGAATAATATTCTAAAAGTTAGAGTCTTGATAGATGAGAATAAGTATAAATATGTAATGATAGTTGACAATAAGTCTAAATACAGCAATGATAATTTTAATTTTTAAAAGTAGTCGAAAATAATTACATTAAATTGAAAATCTATTTGCTTCGACACAACTGAACAGCAATTTTTCTGGAAAAATTCATTTTTTACTTCGAAAACTATTTGATTATAACAAGGTTTTGAGTGAAAACAGTTCGACATAAGAATTAAAATTAACATTAGATGAATATGTAATATCAAGGGGAAAAATAATTTTTCGACATATCAAGGTTTTCGAGATATCGAGAGTATACTGTATTATTAAATATTTTATGCAATTTGGAAAAGTGTGAATAGGCAAGTTGTTTCAGAACATATTGATATTGATTTATAGATTAATCTGTGGTAAAACCTCATATATTCATATAAATTGACTATTATTTAAAAATACCATTGGAATGTTTGTTGTTATTTCATTTCACAGGAAAAAAAAAAGAAAACTAGTGAATAAATTTACGTAGACTTTTTTTTTTAATGAGAAGCAAACAAATGAAAACTAAGCTTTTATAAATATCGTTGGAAAAGCAAAAATAAACAATAAAAAAGTCTAATGAAATATTAGTGAGAAAATTCATGTGCCTCATTGAATTTTTTTAAAGCATAAAAAATTCATTTTGTTCTAACCCTTTGTAGTTCATTTATTTAAGAAGATACAGGAAAAATTTAATAAATAACAAATTTTTAAAATTATTATTTTATTAAAATTGCTTTTTTTTTTTTTTTTTAAAGAAAATATAGAGTTTGTGAATTTTTAAGTTATTTGTAAATATAAAGACTAATCAATAGAATTGAATTTTTTTGTTTTTGGAAAATCAGACAATGAACAAATTTAGTGAATTACAAATCTTGAAACCAGATGTTCCAATTTTTCTCAGCTTTCTTCCAGTGATTCCTCATGCTATTAAATTTAAACATTCAGTGACAGATATATATTCTCTCAGAATTATATTCCTGTATGGAAGTTTAAGAATGTAATAGGACTGATACTAGAGCTTGCAGAAGCATGACTTAGCCGTTACCCATTTGACTACTAATACTTTTGTTGCAAATATATGAGTTATCGTTCTGATTCTTTAGTCAGAGGATTTTTTTCTTCTGAACACATCCTAGAATACTATATTCTGAAAAATTTTCAATGACAATCGGACCATGAGAAATTGCACCTAAAGAAATCTTTTAAAGAAAGACATGGATGGAAATTACATGAATTTCTATATGTCTCTAATCAGCAAAATGCAAGATGTATAAAATTAACCTATTTTTAACATCATATTGGCACAGTTTTATTACTTTTGTTTTTCTCTGTAATTGATAGAAACCAGTACAATTAGGGAATGTCTGATTATTATTTATATGAAAAATATTAAAAGCCCTAACATTTAACCACCTTCATTTTATTATTATTGTGTTTGAAGCATTGTCAAGGAAAAAATAATTCACATTGTACTTGTTTGTAAGGTGTTATTTCTAAACACCTCCAGGATCTTTCTTCTGAATAACTAGTTTTAATATATGCTTTTATTTTGAATTCCTAGGTATTACTGCAATGTCTGTGATTGTGTTGTTAAAGATTCAATTAATTTCCTTGATCATATCAATGGCAAAAAACGTGAGTATAATTCAGAAGGACTGACTCTGAAAACAGAGAATTATTTTTAAACAAAATTCAAAATGTATTCCCCCTCCCTTTTTTTTTTTCTTAAAATTTTGTAGGAAAAGAAAGGGAGGGAAAAATTTTGCAGTGAATTACCAAGATGAAAAACAAAACAAAGTAGGAAAACACTTACTTACTTACTTATCGTCCGTAACACCCGTACAGGGTTTGGACGGCCTCCTACAATAGGAGTTATTAGCTGGATACCACGAGGGGGCGCCAACCCCAGGGGAAGAAGAGACGAACACACAAGAAAGGAAATTGAAACAGCCATGCCACTGCCGGGATTCGAACCCAGGTACTGGTGCATTGGCCACCACGACCGGCCGCCGCCGAGACCGCACGGCCACGCCAGCACGGCAGTAGGAAAACAAGGACATTGTTGTTCTATATTACATTGTTTCTATATAATGTGCATTTCACAAAACATAATTTTCTATTTCTTTGATTATTTGGAACATTTTCTATGTTTTTGTTATCTATGAAATTGTTTTATATTTTCCTAAATACGATCATATTTTTACCACACTCGGGACCACTCAAAATTTTTCATCGATTGTTGTTTCTGTTGCCTCTTGTAAATCTGCCTCTAATTAGTATTTGCTAAGTGAAAATCCACTTTCCTCCACTTCATTTTGGTTTTTTTTTCTCCTCTTTTATTTTTTCATTATCAGCGAAAATTAATAAAAAAGCAAACGAAGCCAAACCACTGATTTCAGCAGTTTTTTTAACAGATTTCTGCCTCTGATATTTGGTGAATGGGTTAAAAACGTATGATGAACTATCTTTCCTTTTGATTTAAATTGGGAGAAGAAACTCTTCAATGTCTTATACCAATCAGTTAATTCTATTCTGGTGCTGCTGAGTTTGTTCGTTACTTAACAACGAATAAAAAAAAGAAGAAGAAGAAATGTGATTCAACCAGTGCTCTCCAAAACATGTAAGGAATAATGAAAATCAAATGCTTTTGTGATAAATCTTTGCTGAAAAAGAACAAAATGGAAAGAAGATGGAAAAAAGGGATTTCAACTTAAACAGTAGTGCTGCAAATGTTCAATGTAGATGGCAATTTTTTTTTTTTACCAAAAATATCCTTGTTCTTTTTTATTTCTTCAAGTTATTTACCTTATGATTTCCCCTCCCTGTCTTTTCCTTTGAAAATTTAAGGAAATGAAAAAGTGGGGAATTATGGAATTAATCTACTGTATATTAATATATCTTATTTTTGCTGAATAGGTAAACACCAGAAATTTCTTTTAAATTCAGAAACTTAAATTTTAATTAAAGCTTCTAATATTTTGTAGTTTAGTTCTCCTGGAACTAATATTTTAGAGGAAACACTAAACAATAAGACGAGTGTTGGTGTGAAAATTATAATTCCATTTCATATTACAACTTTAAAAATACTGTAGACTTTCTTATGAATGGACTAATAAGGTAGAGTGAACATCCGATTATATTGATTGTCCAATGTTTGTAAGTTGTTAGTAATATTTGTTACTAATCCAAGATTCTAGTTTTAAATGTTCCCAATGTGGAAAAAAAATGTTCGGAACTAGGAAATATACCCTGTTATTTCCAGAGTCGGTATATATGAGGAAATAGATAATTAATAGCCAATAAAAATTCTTATTATTGCAAACGTATTTATTCAGATTTTGAAATTTTGTTAATTGCAAAGACTGAAGCATTAACTTCTTTTTTAAAAAAAAATATAGATTGACAATGAAAATTTCCAAAAAAAATTATCAGTAAACCAAGGAGAAGGTATAGCAGCAAGTGTTTCTAACTATAATGAAGAGATAAACTTTAACTTTGAAATTCTTACAAATCTATCCTTTCTAGATACATTCATTATCTAATTCTGTTCAAAATTTCGTTATTATTTAGGTTATTATTTAATAATTATAAAGGGATAAAAATGCACTACAAATAAAAATAACTGAGCTACTTTTGGTCCAAAAGTATAGTGCGTTTTATCCCTTTTTATTTCATTGTAAAATGTTTAGACGCACATTAAACTTATCATTATTTAATAATTATAGAAAAATAAGTTTTCATGGTTTATAATTGGATGCTGAAATGTTGCTAATTCCTAATATTTCAGACCAGCGTAATCTGGGAATGTCCATGAGAATAGAACGTTCCTCCTTAGACCAAGTAAAGAAAAGATTTGAGACAAATAAACGGAAATTAGAAGACAAAGGAGCTGAATATAATATTGATCAACGGATGCAGGAATTAAGAGAAGAGGTAAAAATTAATTGTTTGTTGCTTAGAAAATAAAATAAATTAATTAAATTGAATGATAAAAATTTATGGATTAAAAACTAAGCATTATTACCAATGAAACAAAAAGAAAAAAATATGTTGATAATTATACCTAATAGATATGAGTGTGACTTCCCTGTTCCTTAAGGGTAGTCCCATTGAGAAGGCAGGCAGGGAGTCAAACTAACTATTATATAGATAATTATATTATCTATTAACAAAATACACAGAAGCTCGGTTATAATGCAATCTTTCGGATCCAAGATCTCGAAGACCGCGATATAACCGAACTTTTATTACTTCGCTACGTCAAATGTCGTATATCGCAGCCTATTATCGCCCACACGATTCCAAATCGATTTAAAATGGTCATTTCGTGATTACCTACATCATTCAGAGCTATGTGAGAGAATTTTATATTTATAAATACATAAATCATTACCTTTTCAACACTTTGATGGGTTATATTAGCCAAAATCGATTATGGCGCTGCCATATTGGCATTTTGTACAAACGACGAGTCACGTGGATCGAAACTAGGTATTCATACGCCTATTAGATTACATGGGCCTCTTTACTGGTTGTTATTGGCAGAAAAATAGATCTCGATATTCATTTTGGTTAAACGAAAAAGTGTGCGATTCTGGTATTTTTTTAAAAATATATTGTATTTGACGCATTTTCGTGATATTAGGGTGGGTATAGAGTCTCAATTACTGTAAATAATAAGGAAACAAGCATATTTATTTACACCTTTGATTTGATTTTAGGCGAAAAAACAGTAAATTTATACACGTTTTCCAAAATAGAAGGGGTCCAAGACCAAATCGCGTTATATCCGAATTCGCGATATAAACAACCGCATTATAACGAGCTGCAGTGTACTTTGTTTGTTTTTTTTGTTACAATTACTTCATTGATTGATTGAGAGATTTATTGTCGTATCGTATTATTTGATAAGTAGGATTAGCTTAAAGAGTATTGCAAACCAATACCTTCTTTTTCATGAATAAAGTATGCTGGCCAAATCCTGATCTAAAATTTGAACTGTTGTTTGTGTTATACATGTTAGCTTACTTGAAATGGATATTAACCACTTATTCCCAAACTCGGGCCATACAATGATAAACAAATTACTATTCTATACACTATCTGGGCTTTGATAACAAACAGTGATCAGAGCAATTCAATATTTTTCTTTTCAGGAAGAAAAATTAAAAGAATACCGAAGGGAGAAGCGGAAAGACAGGAAAAGGAAAGCTCAGAACTCCCTGGAGGATGGCGAACCAATTGATGAAGAGATGGCAGCCATTATGGGCTTTGGAGGTTTTGGTTCTTCCAAAAAATAAATCGATAGCAGTCATTATTGAACAACAAATGTATCTTCTCAAGCAGATGAAGAGACAGTTTCCTTACTAAAACGAATGCTCATATAATTGTAATTATTATAATAAAAAAGAAAAATGGATTTTAGCTTGGTTTATTTAAAATAATTATTTTAAAAAAATATTTTTTTTAATATACCAAGTCTTTAAGATGGACTAAAAAGTATAAAATAATTTTTCCTAGCTCCATACAGATTCTTAGCTATGAAAATACTTGTATGATTTAAAACGAAAAACGTGGGACGCAAGATAATATACACTCCATCCATACCATCTCCATTATCTATTGCATGCGCCCCATGTTTTTCGTTTTAAATCATACAAGTGTTTTCATAGCTAGGAATCTTATGGGCTAGGAAAAATTATTTTATACTTTTTAGTCCGTCTTAAAAATGTGATATATTAAAAAAAAAAATATTTTTTTTTAAATAATTATTTTCTGCTTTTTAGTGTTGTGGGTATGAAATTTTGCGCTCTGTTGCACTGACCTGTCATCCGAAGAATTAGGATTCCACAATGAACAGACAATGTAAATGTTAAGAAAGCAAGTTAATATTGCATTGTCATCCAGTTTTGAGCTATGTTTAAAGTTTCAAGTCTGTAGCTCATCGGGAAGTTAGTTTAAAATCAATTGCAAAATTTGTACCGAACAAAAGGACAGACAAGAAAGCGAGCTAATAAAAATGTGTTAATAATAAACAGAAAGAACAGTCAGGAAATTGAATAGAAAAAAGTGCTTTCACTGCTGCTGTTATTACTGTTGTAGTTTTATTCTACAAAATAATATAGTGTATAAAAAAGTGTCAAATTAGAGGTAGGCTAAGCGTTTTCTAACTCTTATATATTGAATTTAAGGTCTAATGATTTTTTTATGCACTTGTGAATTTTATATATTTTATTCATTGAATTAGACCATTTTAAAAATGATAAAGTTATATAATTTTATAATAGTGGGATAGCCTTAACTTTTTTAAATTTTAAATAAAAACAACAAATAAATAAATAAATATCGCACATCTAAAAAGTAACAAAAAACATAGTACTGTAAGCCAGAACGCTTCAATCTGTGGAAAACTGTATGATCATCTTTAGCTGAAAAACTGCCAAAGCAAAGAGAGGATTATAAAGGAAACAAATGTTAGTGGAAGGAATTGGTCAGAGATTGGCCACAAGATGTATTTTTAGATTTGTGCCATATTTTTTATTTGTTGTTCCAATTTTGATAAATATTCAATATTCCACACGTTAAAGTTTTTATGATTTTTTTTTTTTAAATTTTAAATACTTAGAAGTTTAAACATTTTTCTCTTGCTTTTTCTTTTATTATCTAAATGTTTGAAACACCATCAAATATCTACACTTGTCTTTTTGAAATTGACTAATAGCTGGTTACAACTAATCAAATAATTAGTTAATAAGAATATAAATTAACTAAAATTCAGATGTAAGAATCCAGGATATAAGGTGAGGTGGGGCAAGGGCCTTTTTCTTTTTCTTTGTTAGCTGCCCAAGGATTTGATCACCATAATTTATTGTTGTTTTTTATTTTGTTGTCTTTAGTTTCTGAAGGGTCATTTGTCATCTTAAGAATATATTTCTTTTCTTCTCATATGCCTTTGGAATTTTTGCTTGCTGAGGAGAGCCCAATAAGCTTGAAACAGCTGTCCCAAGGTCTGAGCTTGACTCAAAAGGCTTTCCATTATCATTTTTATTATGAATAATAATTATTATGAATTGTTTCCTTTTGTTTTACCCATTAGAGGTTTTTTTATTTATTATATTTGTTTTTCCTTTGTGTTCAAATGTCTTTTGTGGTGAGTGGTTAGCTGCCCAAGGATTTGATTTTCCAAAACTTACTGTTGTTTTTTAGCAACCCATTTGAGAGCTACTGTGATAGTGACCAACATCAGTAGCTATTGCGTTTGTCCTGTCCGTATCTGAACACCCCTAACAACTTCCGAATGGAAGGTCGGACCAACAAACCTTCGTGTTCAGAGGTTAGGAAAACAAGATTTCAGAGATTTTACCATCATGTTCAGAGGTTCAAAGACTAGGAATGGGTATTTTCAGGGCCCCCCCCCCCCCCATGTTCGAGATATTTGGCACTGTTTTCATTGAATTTCCACTATTAGCTTAAATGTGAGAAATGCAACCATCTTATTTCAGTTGTCAGCTATAGCGTGATCGGTAAGTTCGTGGACTGACGTGCTGAATGTTATCGGCTTAAATCCCTGTATCTACTTTTTTTTTTTCTTCTCTGAATCTTTTTTCTCTGTCCGAGTGGAATTTTTTTTTTCTTGTTTTCCTAACGTTCTTTTAATTTTTTTCATAATTTTTTTTTTATTTTTCCTTACGTTAATGTACTTTCTTTTATTATTATTATTATTTAATTTTTTTTTTTATTTATGGGTGGCCCTTAAATATATTCACGTTTTTGTTTTGTTTTTTGGGGTCAGTAGACACTTAGGTGTCTAATATCATTCGACACCATTTTGTTAGAGTGAAATGTGACAGCTATCATATCAGCATGCATTTAAAACAAAAAACAATTTTGATCAGTTTTTGTTTTAAATGCATGCTGATTTTAAATGCAGTGAATTTTGTGTTGTCAATTTAATATTGAAGATGAAAGACAATAAGCAAGCAAGACTGCATTTTCCTTTAATGACCAGGCAAAAATTGTTTTTGCTTGGCTGGGAAGTTCTGATTCATTCGCCATATTCACCAGTCGTTGCACCTTCGGATTTCCATTTATTTCGGTCTAAATTTATACAAAGTTTTCTTAATGGAAAAAAATTCAATTCCCTGGTTGACACCAAAGGCACCTGGAACATTTTTCTGCGCAAAAAGATAAGAAGTTTTGGGAAGATGGAATTATGAAGTTGCCTGAAAGATGGCAGAAGATAGTGGAAGAAACCATTGAAAACGTTGTTCAATAAAATCAGTGGTGACAATGAAAAATATGTCTTTTATTTTTTACTTAAAAACCGAAAGGAACTTTTAGATCAACACAATACATAGTCAATATAATATTTATTTTATAAAAAGAATACATTAATAATCTTGCCTTATTAATTACAATAAGATTTATGGAACATTTATTATGAAAGAAAGAGCTTGCAGGTCACAGCTAGTGCCCCTGGAAGGTTAGCACCCGTCTGCACATATCGCATCCAGCGATGGCTCTGATATAGATTAAGTAAGGGAAAATATTATGGTGAATTTTCTTGAATTTGATAAAAATACTGTTAACATTTTTGCTGATCGATGAATATATTTTTTTTTTCTTTTTTAATTTGTAACTTGTGTTAAATCTAAGAAGGCTTAACATGCATGTATTAAAATAAAACGCACTTATGATGAAAGGAGAATAGAAAAGATGGCAATAAACCTACCGACACGTCTCACCTTGTGTCTTAAATGTTTTTGTGATGTCCTGTGTTTGATTTTAAATGTTAAATAAAAATCGAGAGAAAAGAAAATATCGCAGTGTTCTGGGCCTATCATATCTACCCCAAAACCACTTCTGTATGGTTAATGACTGTTAATGACTACTTATTCGAGTAGTAATTTATATTGAAATTCTTTTGAAATTTCCTCTCATCTTTTTTTTTTATTATTATTATTTACAGTTGTTTAATCACTGAAATAGGAATCAGAAGTAAATAAATATATTAGAGAGATTAATTTATCAGAATTATTATTTTGATTAATAATCATAGCACATGTTTAATAATTGTGACTTAATCATAAAATAAGCAGTATTTATAAATACAGATAAAACTAATATATTCAGTTATTTTTTGTTATGACTAACAATAAATAATTCATTAACCCCTTCACTATGTCCCGCACTATGAGATGAGAGGGTGTTAGGAGTCCCCCCCCCCCCTCCAAAAAAAAAATCTGTCCATAAAGGAAGAAGTCGGCAGTTTTTTTTTATTATTTGTTGGTAGAGCCATAGTATCGTTTGTAAAGCTTCAAGTTCCTCTATTAACCTGTGCTATTTTAGTTCAATGACAAGATTTTTTTAAGGTTTTTCCTATTCTACATTTGGTGCACCACTTTTTGTTCTTTTGTTGTCAAGCTTCAGAATGTCGCCGTCAGATGTCACCAACTTTCCAAAATCGTCTTTCGTTATGAAGATTCTCAATCGCTCCGTCAGATGGCGCCATTTCCTAAAACAGTTGTTAAGCCACTACGAGGTGGTGCCATCTGATGGACGCATTGAAAAGCGTTTTCTTTAAAATCTTGAAAAGATAGCCCAGAAAGTGTCGGTCTTCTCAGAATGAATATTGGGAAAATTCGCAAACAAAGCGCTAGTATTTTTTTTTCCAATGCCCGGGCTCTTGATGCTTTTCGCTATTGGCCTGACAAGGGGCGAGAATTTTGAGCTTTTGGCCGAATAATCACGCTAGTTTAAGTAAGATGACCATTTTTTCTAAAATGAAAAGGAGGACGCAAATAAATTGAAGAAAAAAAAATGTTAAATCAGGGGTATAAACCTCTAAACCCATTTGTTTAACCAAAAAAAAAAAAAAAAATATTTTCAACTTCACATATCATAAACGAGGACATTTTAGGAGGACACTTCTCAAGGGAGAACAGAGCTTCAAAAAGAAGGACGGTTGGTCACCTTAGTTTAAGTGGATAGTACTTTTTTTTTATTTCTCCAGGTTGGATGTATGAGAGGCCTGTTTTATTTTTGTTTAGTTACTAAATTTTGGATATCGGGAAGTTTTTAGAGTGTATTAGAAGTTATTGTTTTTTTTGTTTATCTTTTTTTTTTAATTTCATGATGGCATCATTGTCTACTTGGCACAAATCACATTAAGAACATAAATCACATTGTACACATGTTATGGATCTCAGGAAAAACACACTAAAGATTCTTCGTTTAATTTATCTTAAAAAGACTTTCTTAATGCAATATCGACGAAGGTTGATATATTACAAAATTCTTGCAAGAACTTGAATCATACTTTCTTGTAGAGTGTTGTTTCTAAGTTTCTTTTATTTCTTTAAAGTCGTGAAAACGATACAAATGAATATATATATATATATACTAAGTAATAATTCTGCTTAATTACTCCGAAAATTCTAGAAAAGTAATTAAAGCAGCATTATATCCGATTAGATTACTAAACATACTAATATACAAGATATTCATAATTAAAGTTAACATTTCGAAAGGTTGTAACTGGAGAACCAATCAGTGGAATCCGACTTCATATTTTACATAAGGACGTCCGTTGCGGTGGAATTATGTTTGGCGCAAAAAAAAATTGAAGATGGCCGCTAGAGCGATATTTGGCGCTGCAGTACTGAATATTGCAAATGACGAATGAACACTCAATAAAACCTGAATACGTAAAATGCACACTGTACATCCTAGGAAAGTGAGACTAATCAAATAGTCAGTCTCTATGTCTAACTGTTTCTTTAAAAAGGTACAGCCATAGTTAAAAATTTGGAAGCCACCTAATATTGACAGGCTTGTCTGTCCGTCTTTCTGCATGAAACAACTTCTTCACTCTCCTTGGACCAGTATTCACGAAACTTAGTATGTAATGAGACCAATGAAATTTAATGATCAATCCCAATTAAAATCGAAACACTAATATTTTCGTAAATCTCAAATATTACCACTCTCTCCATCTTTTGACTGATTTTGGAGATTTCGGCTTCTTCAGTAGTCCACACATGGCAACAACACACAAACCTCTTAAACTTTATTTATTTATTTTTTTAATTTAATGAATTTATTTTGAGAAAAAAGTTACGATATTTTTAATGAAATGTATTTGACAACTTTCAGCTCTGAGAATGGGTTATTATTTTAACATACTGAAGGACAAAAGTTGAATTACAAACATATAAAAAAAATCACAATGTATTTTAATGAAACTTCTTGAGCTCGAACAAGATATGCAAATACATGCACGTTAATAAAACGTTTAATATACGTTTAAAAAAAAGTTAGGAATTCATCAAGATATTGGTCAATAAGATGAAGCTTGTGGGGCTGGTGCTATCATCCATCAACATGAATCATCAGGGTCAAACTGGGCCCTCCAAAAGGGCGCAGACCTTCGATTTTCAAAAAGCGCAAAAGATTTGGTAAAAGTTTACAACACAGCCGACGTTGAACTTTTTTTCAGATTTGTGAGATGATGGCGGTATTTGCGCTATTTTCAAGATGGCGGATAATGTATGAGAAAATCCTCGTTGCTGTTGAATTCTACCTGTGAATACTTAATTAAAATTTTTTTCAATATAAACATCCTAGAGAGGATGTAACCTCAACTTACCTAACCTACAGCTAATCGTTACAAACGATTCGCTCTGGAGCTGTAGGCCCTTCGTGCCAACCGCTTGAGCTCAAACGATGTAAAATATTTTTACGTTAATTTAATCCCATGAAATGTTTAAGGTAAGAAGATAACGTTAATCCTTGCGCGGAAGTGGTAAAAAGGCAGCCGGTGATGTATCTTTGTGACGACGTTGATTGGTGGTACCATATTGTAAACTTTAACCAAAGTTTTTACGAAATCAAAAAGATATCGTACCTTTTCAAGCTTTCTAGGCTATATCCTCATATCACAGTCAACTCATTACACTTATAATACCGTTCTGTTTCATAAATTATTTTTATTCCACATGACCATACATAATTGTTTTTTAAGATACAGTTGTATTGTAAAATAACTAGATGTGATAGTAGAACCTAAGGATATTTATAAATATTAATTTAATATTAACTATCTGGTAAATATTGTTTTCATTTTTCAGTGAGCCTTGAAATATTGTGTATTACTTTAAATTATTGATTTTGTTTTTAAATAATGATCTACATTACCAATAAAGAAAAATTCATGGGGTAAATGATTTCGAAAAAAGACAATGATTATTTCCCAAATTGCAAAATGAAAAAAAAAATCTAGTGAATATTTAATAGTAAAAGATATATTAAATTTGTTTATGTATTTGATATACATACAATACAAGTCATACATAATAATCGGAACAAGTAGATCAATGTCAGAAGAACTGAATTATCTATTTAATACCTAAACAGCAAACTCCCAGTTTTGTATTTAGTGGAATACAATTTATCAAATAAAAATACTCCTTTAATTTAAGATAAAAGTAATTTTTTTGAATAATAAATCCCACCCAAAACATTTCATGTAAAATAAGTTGCCAAGACTCACATCCTCATAACGCTTTCACTGTTAAAAAGATATGAGATCTCATGTAGAGCCAAGCCCCTAACTCTACAAGGCCTAACTCTACAAGCCCTAACTCTAAAAACCTTATATCTTGGTCAAAAAGTATGGCTTGACCGTTTCGTGGCTGTCGCACAGACAATCCCATGGAGTTATGTAAAGGCTACGGAGTATGCCAAGGCACACTTTTTGACCAAGATAGTAGGGTTTTTGGAGTTGGGCTTGTGGAGTTAGGCCTCGTAAAGTTAGGGGCTTGGCTCTACATGAGATCTCATATCTTTTTAACAGTGAAAGCGTTATGAGCATGTGAGTCTTGGCAACTTATTTTACATGAAATGTTTTGGGTGGGATTTCATTTCTTTTTGTAAGATGAGATCTGATAACTTTTTAACAGTGAAAGCGTTATGAGCATGTGAGTCTTGGCAACTTATTTTACATGAAACGTTTTGGATGGGATATACCTATCAGAAATTGTTATATAATAAAGAACCGGAACCCCCTTTATGAGGGGTTGGAGGGTGAAAGTTACAGATTTCTTAATTTTGTTGTTGTTTGTGTGCTGAACCTAGCCTGCATACCAAATGTCAGCTTTCTAGAACTTCAGGAAGTACCCTAGAGGTTTTGATGATCATGAGTCAGTAAGACAATCAGTGAATCATGGACGAAATCGACGTATTTTAGATATTAATAAAAATCCAAAACCTAGATAAATGAAACGCAGCGTATTTCATTAGTCTGCTACTGTCCTCCAAATGAATGATGGCCGCCCTGTTTTTGTGAGATCTGCGCATGTATCATCGATTAGTCTGGTCAGGCACTTCCGTCTGATTTTATGATAGGACGCCGCCATTGTGCTAATCGCTTGTTACTTTGCAAAAGAGCATTGTATTTATAAATAATATATATTTATTTATTTATATAAATACTTATTGTTAGCAACTGGTATTGAAATAACGCTAAATAGTCGAGAGAAGTTTGAATTTGGCGTTATCAACATGTCTTTTTCAGTGCAAACAGACTACGTCATCCATTGTGACAGGAAAACATAATTGATCAGCTACCGGAAGGGCTGCGCAGTTCAAACTTCCGCCGGTCAACTTCCATTTTGAGGACAATAACTGCATCTTATCCTGAAAATTTGAGCTCTCTAGTATTATTTAGGCCGAAGCATTGAGGGTACGACGTATTTCAGATCTTAATAAAATCCAAAGTATAAAAGCTAGATAAATGAAACTTAGCGTATTTCATTAGTATGGTAACTGCATCTTATCTTGAAAATTTGAGCTCTCTAGTATTATCCAGGCCGAAGCTATGAGGGTTCGATAATACATAACCACACCCCCTCTTTATAAGGGGTTGGAGGGTGAAAGTTACGGATTTCGTAATTTTGTTGTTGTTTGTGTGCTAATCCTAGCCTGCATACCAAATTTCAGCTTTCTAGGACTTCAGGAAGTACCCTAGAGGTTTTGATGATCGTGAGTCAGTCAGTGAGTCAGTGACGGAATCGACGTATTTTAGGTATTAATAAAATCCAAAGTATAAAAACTAAATAAATGAAACTTAGCGTATTTTATTAGTCTGCTAACTGCATCTTATCCTGAAAATTTGAGCTCTCTAGTATTATCCAGGCCGAAACTATGAGGGTTCGAAAATACGACGAAACACTTCCAGAAAAGGTACGTAGTGCCCGTCCTGCCTTCGGCTCGTCTTGGCGGGGGCACTGCCGTGCCCCCAGATATAACAACTCAAACTACGGAAAGAATAATACTTTGACTGTCAGAATAAGCATTAGTTAAAGTAGAAATAATGTTACTCTTTACAAAATTATTAAAACAATCTGTGATAAAAGTTTACTGTGATATAAGTAGTTTCATTTCTTCACTTTGTTCACAGAGTCTGTCAATAATGTCATTGTCAATTGCAACAAGTCTGTTTCTCTCTGTTTGCATTATAAGGAATGCTTCCAGGGGGTTATCATTTGTGAGATTGGAGCGAAGTCTTGTTTTTATGACCTTAAGCTTAGAAAAAGCTCGCTCACAACTTCTTCAGTTAAAGGAATTGTGAGCAGATATCTGTAAATTTTACTAAATTCTGTGTACAAGAGATCGTACATGTTGTAGTCATAGATCACTGAATAACTACACCTGATGCACATCTTATAAGGTTCTTGCACCTTTACTTCATCAATTTCTTGAGCTTCCTATGATATTCACTTTCTGAATTCCTCTCTTCAGTTTATTATTCTCTCAAAATTGAGGTAATTTGGGGCTCTACTTGAACCAAAGATTGTATTTTCTCAATTAACTTGCATTTGTCGATATTAGGAACTAAATTACATATCTTTTCGAGGAGTTTGTTGGTAAACCTTTAAGTTCAGGGAACCTCTGCGCATTAAAATTTACAATGTCTCTGTCTAGGTTCTTTTGATCCGCAAATCGGGTCTCCATAAGGTGGTTCAGCAGTAACAATATTGAAAAAACTGCCCTATTCTGAAGAGCCAGTTTCATGATCTGCCAGTTCATCAGGTAATTCTTAACTTTTCTTACTCTCTTATGTGGCAGCTCCGACTCAATGCT
This sequence comes from Thereuonema tuberculata, assembly GCA_023159025.1. Taxonomy (NCBI): domain Eukaryota; kingdom Metazoa; phylum Arthropoda; class Chilopoda; order Scutigeromorpha; family Scutigeridae; genus Thereuonema; species Thereuonema tuberculata. Next base: position 113,358,872 of record JAFIDM010000001.1, on the reverse strand, counting down.
AAGACATTCTACTTCTAGAGAAGCATTTTCTTCTATCTTTTCGTGTAACTTTCCAGACATTGAAAGACAAACTTTTTTAAAGCATTCACCACCTCATTAAATTGGTTTCTGCATCCTTTAATTCATTTTGTGCAGTGGGCACAAGCCTCCAGGCCTGGACATAGTCGAGTGTTTTGTTTGCAGTTAGTCTAACAAAGGTGTTTTGATGTTGAATATTAATAGAAGCAGCATTGCTACTATTATGGTTTCAAAAGAAAGGAACTTCTGGAGAAGTTTCCTTAGCCTACTGCATATTTCTGGATTAAACTCTTGGGAGTTTGTAATTATTCAGTGTCACAATCAGTTCCATATATGATGGCACGAACTGCGATATGTTGTCTCTGACTTCACTGGGAGCGTCCATTAAAACCAATAAAGATATTGGATATTGCATCACTTCTTGACTTCTAACTAGTTGCACCAATGGTAGCCAGACGAACTTTTGGAGTCTGTTGTAAATACGCATTTAATATATTATACGAGTTCTTGAGAAACACATGTCACTGCTGCAATAATCCGAAAAACGATATGGCAGATGGTAAACACTGAGCAGTATCTAACATTACAACGTTCAACACATGTGCCCAGCACCTGGTATGAAAGTGGTTTGGTATTACATCCTTGAGTCTGGCTCAGACCCCTTTATATCCTCTGCTCATGTTTGCAGCACCATCAAAGGCATTCGCTATGCAGTTTTCTACAGCAACTTCTGTACTGTTTAAAATGTTCAGCAGTGAGTTGAACAAGCATTCTCCTGTAGTAAACTGGATACACTTCAACCATAAAACTTTCTCTTTTTCCAATAGATACCTAAATACTATCACCCATGGGGTATTACTTGACACATCCATGGTTGTGTCCATTAGCACAGAAAAAAAAGAAAGATCTGCTCTGAATTCATTGAGGCCTGCGCACTGCTGGCACATGAATTTTCTCACTAATTTTTCATTGGTGAGTTTTTCATTGTGTTTTTTTTTCCTTTGATGCACCACTGCGCTCCCGATGTACGCCATTTCTACGTTTGACGTCATGATTTCCAGGAGAAAGTAAGAGATCAGAAATTGCCAATTAAGGAAGTTTTTCTCAAATAGACTCAACTATACCTTTAAAATATTTTCATCTTAACATTGTTAAAAAATGGCGCGTGCGCAACTCTCTGACTCAGCTGTTGAGAGCGCCCTGCCGAAAAACGGCAAGAAAAGCTGGAGAAGCGCCGAACATAATGAATATGAAAATAATTGAAAACGTTCTTATTAGCAGAACTGATAATAGGAGTGTAAATTACGTTTTTATTTTCAGTAAGTAATTCTAGGAAGTGTGTTTCGTATTCTTGCGCAAGAACATGTATTAAACATAAACAAAAGACAGACCATAAAAGAGTTTTAATCACAAATTTTAATTTACTGATGAAATCTAATTGACAGAATCGTAATAGAAGGTTTTCACTGAAAACTAAAATTAAACACAGGAACAACAGAGCAATAAAATATCGTTAATAATGAATATAATTACTTATTTATTTAAATATAGTATAATATTTTCAGTTAACAGAAAGGATCTTCGTTGTCAAAAATAAAACTCACGAAACTCATTTTTCCAGGAGAATCGAAAAAATATTTCAGTGTTCTGCAATTGAAAAAAGAAAAATTAATATAAAAAATATTAATAGGTAATTACAAGATAGTCAATTATAATAATAAGTATACTATTATTAACAGCAAAAAATGATGAAATATCAAAGAAATGTACTTGTATTTTTTTTAATCAATGGTTAAACTGAAATTGTAAAAGATTGTATCATGATAATAAACCAGACTCACGAATTTAATTCTTAATCCAAAAGAATTAAACTGATATTTCCATTAAGATAAAATGTTATTTTAATGTGTATATTAGAAAAAAAAAATACTGATAAGTGCCTCACGTTTAAGATTCTACAAAGATAGAAAGAGAATTTGTTTGAATTTCGTAGGTATTATTACAGAGCCGTTCCGGCTTGGCCTAGTGGTTTAGGCTCCCATGAGGCAGATGTGTCGGAATTTGGGTTCGAATTCCTGTAGCGGCATGGATGTTTGATTTTCCTGTGTCAGTCAGCCTTTTCTTCACTTTCTCTTCGGGTCTAACGTCATTTCCTTAATGGCTTCCTGAGGAAGGCAATGGGAAACCACTTCAGTATCTTTTCCCAGGAAATTGTATGGGAACTCTTGAAGCGAACGAAACATGTCTGACCATGAACAATATCGAAATTCTGAAATCCTTCTGCCGGCTCAGAAAAAACCTCCAAATTGCAGCTTCAAATTTCGTGTATTTTAGGAAATTCAGCCCGTTCAACCCATAAAAAAAATTAAAATTAATAAATAAATAAATAAATAAATAAATAAATAAATAACTTACCAAAAAATAATAAATAAATTAATTAATTAATAAAAATAATAATTAAATAAAAATTTAAAAAATACTAATTATAATACTTTAATTAATAAAACAAAAAAATGATAAAAATAAAAATAAATCTTTATATATATACCTTATACAGTGAAACCTCCTTTAACGGACACTCCGAATAGCGGACACCTCTAATTAGCGGACATTATTGCGGGTCCCAGTGCCTTAAAATAGGACATTCCATGTTATCCATTCCGAATAGCTGACACTCTGAATAGCGGACAGTTGTTTTAACTGTAAAAAAATTTCTTTTTTTTTTTTTTTCGATTAAAATTTCGACAAACGCATCATGGTTGTATTTACATCGGTGTCCCATACATTGATACATTGTATCGGTGTCCTACGATTCAATGCACGAATCTGAGGCCCTTTTTTTCACTGCAGTTGCTTTGTAAATATCAATCCCTCGTAAAACTATCCTATAAACGTGTTGATTAAATTTAGTGCGAATTAAAATGGCGTCAAATAGGAAGAGATTGGCACTGAAAGAAAAAAATGATGTTCTTGAAGTTGCTGAAAAAGAAAAGCTGAGTGTGCGTTGTCTTGCTGAACGTTATAAAGTTGGAAAAACTCAGATAAGTGAACTTTTGAAGGACAAAGATGAGATTAGAAAAATGTGGATGGTGAATTCAAACGAAAATTCGAAGAATTTGAAGTTTCGTAAAACTGAAACAAGCAAAATCGACGAAATGGTGATAAATTGGTTCCGCTTTGCTCGTGCAAAGAACATTCCTATAAGCGGTGTTTTCTCTCAAGAAAAAGCCAGAGAAGTCGGTCAAACTTTAGGATTGGACATGTTTAAGGCATCAAATGGATGGCTAGAAATTAATTTTCTATATACTGTAATTAATTTTATCATTATTTTAAACGGATTAGCACTCATTTAAAAAGGAATATAGTAAATAATTTGCAATTGTTCATATTCTCTCATATCGCAATGATTGTACGTAATTTTTCATTAAGTGAATGCTATATGCTAAAAAATAAAAAAAAGACAGTCCTCCCCAATAGCGGACACCTCCCAATAACGGACAAAACTTGCGGTCCCGTGACTGTCCGTTATTCGGAGGTAACACTGTATATATAAAGGAAGACATTTATTGGTTTGTTTGTTCGCTATACAACACCTAGGCCCTTTGACGGATCTGGACCAAACTTTACAGAATTACTTTTTTAGGATTTTGCGGAAATAACAGGCTACAATATGAAACCTGGACACATCGCTCCCTCCCACTAATTCATTTATTTATTTTTTGTAATTTCAAGAAGAGGTATAGTATGGTCGCAATAATTTTTTTTTTTTTTTTTTTTTTTTTGGTATTTTGTATTTTTTTTTTTTTTTTGTTATTTTTTAAAAGTGAATTCTCCTCTCACAACAACCCGGTAAAAATGAATTCGCCCAACACGCAACAGCCCCTGGGAAAATTTGTCTAGGTTTCAATTTTAGCCTGCTTATTTCTGCAGGGTCCTAAAGAGGGGTCCAGATTTGTCAAAGGCAATAATTTTTTGTTTGTTATGATAATGAATTTTTCTTTTCTTTTTTTCTTATTTTGAAATAAATAATATTCTTAACTTTTTTTTGTTTAATTAAATGTTAATTTAAGAACAACGAAAACCCGAATTCTAAGTAAGGGGTATAAACAGGGAGACGGACTTTATTGAAGGTACACATATCTCTGAAACCACTTTGGTTGGAAACACGGATTTCACAAGAATATTCTTTGTCAATATCGCAAAGATACGTATTCGACGAGTTTTCGATGTTCGGGTTCTAAAGCGTGCAAAGTTTCTTGAAGCTATGTGATTCTCCGAAACCACTTCAGTTGGAAACACTAAATTTCGCATGAGTGTTCTTTGTCAAAATCTAAAACAAATATCGACGAATTTTCGAAATTCACATCCTAAGGGGTGTAAACGAGTGGTTAGGAGGGATAAACTTTATTGAAGGGTAATTTACGCGGTATTCAGATTATAAAATCAGAATGTAGCACTACTTGTAATCATCATATTTGTTTTTTACCAACTGGGGAAGGTTTTAAGTGATAGGGATGTGCAGAAGGGCAGAAATGAATTTCTCCGAACTCGCTATTCATTTCATATCGAGATCTTATCGAGTTACAAAATAGGAATGTAACATTAATTTTAACTACCATGGGATTTTTTTTACCAACTGGAAAAGTTTCAGAGTCATCTCACAATTACAATTTCTTCGTCATCCACATCACAACCACTCTTTCTTGTGATCCGAGGGAAGCACGGGTATTTCTGCTGGTATATATATATATATATATATATATATATAGTATTATATTCATGTATTCATATATTTATTCATTGAAGTTACTTAATGATCCTAGATTCTGAAGGTTGTAGTAATTTAATTCAATCCGTAAACTATTCTTTTCTTGTAAATATAATAAAAATTAAAATAAATAAATTATTAAAAATAAAAGGACGAAATGAATGCCTATGGCCTGTTTCACAGGAATAAAAATGCCCGACCGATGACAAATAATCTTTTGTAGCTATTTCACAGGACAGTGAATTCCTCTGCAACGTTTTTCGCCGAAATATTTCCAGCTCAACGATGTCACGTGATGCGACACTTCAAGGAGCTTTTTCCTCGCCCAGAATCCTTCGCGACACATATCAGCGATAATAAATATCAAATTTTCAAAATTAACAATATTCCCTGGCAAATTCTAATCCATTAAATGAAAAGCTTTTAACTAACAGATTGTTTCATATCCAAATATAATTTTGCTGCAATAATAGTAAACTTGTATTAACTCGTCATTTACTTGAATCGGAGCGAAAATTCAAAACCGCCATGTTTAATTTTGAGATGACCGAATACGACGATAGATCGATCGACTAGTACGATTTTGAAATGGTTGCTCAAGTCTTCAAGTCCAACGACACTAAATGTCATCCTGTTTCTGAGTATGAACCCAACTTCCAACTGAAGCTGCGTTTCGGAGTTTTTCTTTTTATGTTTCGAATTTTTTTCCATAAGAAATCACTCTTTCGATAGTGATTTCAGGCTTTCAATATTTTCATTGGCCGGACATGTTTCGTTCGGTTTTTCGTTGGCTGTGAAGCACGTCTAACATAGGGGCATGGGCGGATTTAGGTCTTGATATCTGGGGGTGCGAGCTCACCGGAAGGTATGAGGTATTTGTACACCAAATTCAAACACCAAAACTCAATTTAAATATTCCGTTTTTAGGCCTAAATTAATAATTAATAAAATTATTATAATAGAAAACATTTTTATTTATCTGTAAAAAAAATTATCATCCCAAAAATCTGGGGGTGCGGCGCACCCCCTAGCACCCCCGTAAAATCCGCCCATGCATAGGGGAAGACCGCCTAAGAGTACGCACTGATCAAGAGTACTCATAGCCCTTCACATCTCTCACACTAGGTGACAGAAGCTATCAAGCACAGGGAATGTGATGCATGAGTTGGTCATACCGTAGGAAAGCGCCAGTTGTGTTTGCTTCACCGAGAAGAGAGATAAGTTAATTTTTTGTCTGACAACCATTTTGTTATAATGTTTTGCACAAATACATTAACGATTTTGCACACTTAAATTGTCGAATCATGAGACTTTGCCATTGATATAATATCCGTATATGTCTCTAATTCTTTCTGAGGGATAAAAATATTTAATTTCTTACCGACTTTTGATCCTGTGAGAGTCACAATGAAAAATGGCGAAACGTCCTAAAAGTACGCAAGTTGCTCTTTAGTGCATACTCTTGGTACAGTGCTAATGAACTTATATTTATGGTCAGTTTTTTTCGTTGTGCGTAGGCTATAATGTCATCAAAGTACCAGAGAAAAACTGACAGGCAGTTGTTCACTGTTAAACAGCTGATAAAAACGTAAGCAAAAATAATCCCGCATCGGATATAGAACAAAATATCGGCATCATTGAAGATGAAGATGAAGATGCAGATGACCTGGAGAATTCTCAAACTGTCACGGGAAAAGACCTTCTTCCAAGTCCAAAAGGGTACAGGGGCAAAAAGAAAAGAAACTGATCTAAAGCATCAGCAGTAATGACGTCGACTCCGTTCAAGAAGACTCTAGAAGATCGTGCGAATGGGGTTAATAAAAGACCAAATTTTAGGCAGATTGTGGAAATTAAATTTAACAAGGGATAAGATGAATTGAAGGACTTTGATGGTGAAGATGATGATGATCCAACCTGCATTTATTGTAACAGTCTGTATTCCACTTCAAAGTATCGCGAAGATTGGATCCAGTGTCAAAGCTGCTGACTTTGGGCCCATGCTGAATGCGCAGGGATCGACCATAGAACAAAGAGATATGAGAACTTTGTTGAGCTGTGATATATCTTAATTGTAACTCTTCAATAAACCATTTATTACAATAAATATTATTGTTTTACTCCTTTTTTTAAATTGCCTACTCTTGTGCATTCAAGTGCGTACTTTTAGGAAGCCACTTGTCCCAAGAGTACGCATTTGCACTTTACTAATGAAATAAAGTTACTGTCCAGATTTTTGTTTCAATTGACTCGAAACTTCATTATTCTTTGATTAAAACATCAGGGCACAGTTCAAGCTGATTTCACTGCAAAAATTTAAATTCTTCTCCATGAAATGTAGTACTAAACGAAAAATGCGTACTCTTAGGCGGTCTTCCCCTAGTTCCACAGAATGCGGACCTCCATGCGCGGAGATCGCATTTTAAAAAAAAAATATTACAGAGGCGGATTTCCCAAAAGGTCCAAATCTGTGCTTATCTAAGACAGCAAACTGCGTTTTTTAGATCTACGATTTTAATAAATTTGATCTGTTGAATTTATAGGCTTAGCAATTCCATCATCTATTTAGTAATTTCATTTTATTTTACTGTTATTTTTATTTTACATTTTTATTTTACTGATTAGGTTCCGCTGAAGTGGCGAAATCAAGAATCCTCCTATGTTTATTTTCTTCAATAATAATTAATTCTTATAATTTATCTACATCATAAAAGCAAATCGAATCAATTAATATCTACTCCTATTTTTATAGAATATTGATTTTTTTTTTAACCATGTGTAATTAATACATGTTATCTAAGAGTTCAGGATTCTCATTGTCCACATAATATACTGTACATGATTTGTACACTGTCCGGCACTTTATTAAGTACACCCTTCTGTGCGCACCAATGCTGTGTCTTACAACAACTCTTCAAGCCGGTGGAGGCAGTGTCATGGTGTGGGGGATGTTTTCCTGGCACACGTTGGGTTCATTGATATCTCTGGAGGCACGTCAGGATGCTAGAGCGTACCTAAACATCGTAGCTGACCAAATGCAACCTCATGCAGATGGCTACTTCCAGCAGGATAACGCACCGGTGCAAAAGCTCGCATCACTATGGGAAGGTTTGAGGAACATGACGATGACTTTTCCTTGCTGCAGTGGCCCGCTCAGTCCTCGGATCTCAGCCAGATTGAAAATTTGTGGGATGAGCTGGAACGGGCTCTTCGCTCCAGGCCTACACCTCCAGGGATGTTTTCCTGGCACATGTTGGGTCCATTGATACTTCTGGAGGCACGTCAGAATGCAAATGGCTACTTCCAGCAGGATAATGCACTGGTGCACAAAGCTCGCATCACTACGGGACGGTTTGAGGAACATGACGATTATTTTCCCTTGCTGCAGTGGCTCACTCAGTCCCTGAATCTCAGCCCGACTGAAAATTTGTGGAATGAGCTGGAACGAGCTGTTCGCTCCAGGCCCACACCTCCATCAAATCTACAGGAACTGCGTGACACACTCATGTCAGCATCGTACACAACACCTCAACAACGTTTTCAGCATCTTGTGGAATCCATGCCTCGACGAATTCAGGCTGTTTTGAAGGCTAAAAGGAGGCCCAACACGCTACTAGGTAGGTGTACCTAATAAAGTGACCGGACAGTGTAGTTATTCTTTGAAGAAAAACAAGATGAAGTTACTAAGAATTTTCAGATAGTTATGAATAGTAATACCATAGGATGCTGAACGAGTACTTTTAAACTTAACAAATAAAATTATATTTTGTTAAAAAAATCAGATGAGGTATTTTGCTTTAGGCATTTCTTTACACCTTTTTCTTGTAAATTCTAGTTTTTTGTTGTTTTTTTTAAAGTAAATTATCCAATTTAAAGTTGAATTAGTAGAAATCAGGAAGTTCAGGTATAAACTCTTAGCAATAACAAAAAAACAAAAAAACAAACAAAAAAAAAATAAAACAAAATAAAACTAAAAAAATAATGAACTGAAGAGTTATAATTATTATTAAATCAAGAAATAAAAAAAGAAATCTATAGATTTCAAACGGAAATTGAGGAAATTGTGCTACATTTTATTTACTCTTCGGTATTCATGGTGGCGCTCATGGTTATTTTAACTTCGCTCATGGTATCAGACTGATACCGTTTCGTCCTTTTTAGGACTCATCAGCCAGCCAAACTCCACCGATGACAGACTCAGAAGGTGCGAGAGGTTAAGAATCCCGGGTCTCGCTCCCGAGAAACACACATTTTTTGCTTTATTTAATGCCTTCATTCAATTCCTTTTGTGCCTAGCGGATTGTAGGACAAGGAACTTTTGTAATTTTTAGTTTTGTTTATTTTTGGTTAGGATTTCTTCGAGGGGAGGTCCCGCTCTCGCACCTTCTGAGTCTGTTATCGGTGGAGTTTGGCTGGCTGACGAGTCCTAAAAAGAACGAAACGGTCTGTCCCAGTCTCTTCCCGGTGACAGCTCTGGGTGTGAATTCCTTCTTATAGCGTTGTGCCTTCGTTTGTTACCTATTTTTTTATATATAAATCATCTTAATTTTTTTTTTTCATAAAATTTTCTTGAAGTTGTTTAACTCCAATTAATTTTAATTGTATCAAAACGCGCACTAATTAGTAGATTACTAAAAGGACTGACATATAATGTTAGACATCGCTCTTTTGGTTCTTAAGATTTTCTCTGGGAAGTTTTGTGGCCCTATCCTTATTGTCGCTAATTTTTTAGACAAGGACCCGTTTGGCAAAGATTTCAAAGATTGAAATTAGTTCGTTTTCGAAGATGCATACTAAATTTCAAGATGACCCACCCAGAGGTTCAACAGTTGTTAGGGAGTGGGGGGTAGAAATTTTTTGAAGTAAAACTTTCATCTTCAGAAATTAAAATGAATGAATAAACTACTAAAATTTGTTTACTACAAAAGTGGAAAGCTAAAAGAAATTAAATTTTATTTACAGAAGAAATAAATAAAAAATAAATAATACATTTACACTTTTGTTAGAAATGGACTGATGGTTATGAGTTCGACTAAGATTAAAAATACAAACAAACAAAAATGAAATAAAATAAATAAATTTCAAAATTTGCAAAGAAGGATTGTTTGTGAAATTTCGAAATAAGCTAATCTCAGATAAGGTCTGGTCTATTATTTTAAAAAATCCGAATACTTATGATATTTATATAATCTTTTCTGAGAAAAGCAAAAACAATTAAAAACCTTTTTATTTAGTCTTGAAGAGGTAAAAATGATACAAGTAACATTATCAGAAAAAAAATACAAATATGCCAATATTACGAATTATTCCAGATATTTTTTGTTGCTTAGATTTATATTAAAAAGATTTTCATTATATTCAGCTATTAAAAAATATGGATCTGATTTTAAAAAAAAATTCGTAATAACAGTATTCGTTATAAAGTGATTATTTTGTTCTAAATTAAAAAATAAAGATATCTGTGTAATTTCTATCAT
>JAFIDM010000001.1:113276401-113344440 GCA_023159025.1 Thereuonema tuberculata | reverse complement strand
CGTTTGGAGGAGAAAGAAGCGTGGAAAAATTCCCGTCCTCCGCCGAGTCCGAGAATCGAACCCGCTACCTCCAACCCGCAGCCAAGCGATCAGATTCTGTACGTTGAAATAAATCTGTCGAACCAATAAAAGAATCATATTGTAAAATTACGCTAGTTCGCGATGATTTCATTGCAGTAAATATTTTAATATTTTTAAGGTAATTTTAGCATGCTAAGTCAAAAAAAAAATGTACCGTGTTTTTTTTTTTTATTATTTAAATTAAATTTTCAAGTTTATGCGATTTTATAAGGAATGGAAGAAGATTTTTTCATAAAAAAAAAAACAAACAAATAAAAAATTCAACGATTTTAAACTGTTTTTTACTATGAAAAAATATGCTATTAATACTTGAATATATTTTTAATATTTGCGTTAAAAAAAAGTTAAAAGTATTTGAATTAATAAAAGTGTAAGTGAAATTAGGAATATCGTTATTACTCTTCTGCCAATATTCCATACGTGATAAAAAAAAAAACTGACTTCATTTCCAGGTTCAGCAAAATTATATAACATTGGTCACCAGAGTTGGTTCAGGCAACTAAATTCTCATACCTACGTTACAATATGCATAAAAGCCAGCAACACTGAATTAATTTTAACCTAAAAAACCAAACTTTGTTTTGACTAATACCATCAATTTAATATTTCAAAATCAATTCCTTCTGCAAGATCAAATTATTTCTTTTTATCTCATGACTGAGATAGCTACTCATAAATGAATATTTATTCTTCATTTGATATGTTTTTCATCTGTAGGAAATGGTCTTATGATAAAATAGTTGGATAAATCCTCTTCCCATTCACGAAATCTCTATTCTATGATTTATAACGATATTGAGGGTAGGGGATAATAGTAATAATTCAGCATAGGATGAAAGCAAAACGCCAATTCATTACAAAAACGTTTAATGGGTTTTAATAGCTATTGTATCTTTTCGGGTCTGCTAACAAACATCCTACTACATCAGATTATTACAAAAACTACGGAAAAAACTGAAATGGAAACTTTCTTTACATAATTTTATTTCCTTCAATGATATTGTTGTTGCAAATGTTGTAACTAAAGATATTACAATCTCTCAACCATATACTGTATCTTGCCTCGAAATACTGAAATAAAGAAAAGCTATCAGAGCAAAACAAAATAATCCAGCCCTGAAATTTCCTCCATTTATGAACATCCAAGCAAATTAACCAAATCAAAGAAAAACTCAACTATATGTTACTTCAATCACATTCGAACATAGGAATCTGTTAACTATTCTAACAATTAAAAAATCTCAAAAAGTTAATAAAAAAAAACAAAATATCCTGTAAAGCGAATATGTTTAATACATCGGAAGCGCAGTGGTGCCTGTCACTTGTGAATAATTTGGCCTCATCCATTGTTGTTGTTTTTATCTATGTTTAATTAACAACAAAAATCAAATAAGCTTCGAACGAAAACGAATTAAATTATAATTGCCTAACTTCAATTTTTTTTAACTACTTTCGCATTCTTTTCACAGAAATAAAATGAAATCATATAAGCCTTAACCACAGAAGATTATTTATTTATTTATATTATTTTTCCAAGTTGTTTAATTTCAGTCTTACTGTACAAATATTTTTAGATGATGTATGCTGATTATTACAGAATTTCTCAGATTTTTTATAGTAAAAAAAAATTAAAAAATTTTAACTTGTGCATTTAACACAACAGATAACAAAACAACATAATTAAAAAGATTAAAAAGGAAAAAAAAGAGAAAAGTTAAAAAATAAACGTCTAATTACAGGTGTTGCACGTTTCGACCTGTTAGGCACAGGTCATTTTCAACATGAATGTTTGAGCTTTGTAGAGATCTGAAGACCTCCACAGAACAGGGCGAACAAACAGTTTCTGTAATTATGCGGTTTGTTTTTAACTTTATATCTAAATTTCTGTATTGACAGTGTGTGTAATTTTATTCTCATCATTTATTATCATAATAGGTAAACAAACAATGTATTTATTTTAACACCATTTCTTGGAATTTCTTCTTTGGAATTAAACGAAATAATATTGACTGTTTAACAGTAAAAAAAGATAGGATACGTAATTAAAACCTGCATTTTGTCAAAGTCAAGAAAAATATATATATAAACAATTCTAAAGTTCATCACCGTAAAAACTAAACGTAGATTCTTATGAAAATAAAAAAAAAAAATCAATAACTTTCGAAACATGCAATTAACCTTTGAACTTTTGAAATGTAGTTTGGGGGATTTGTAGGTCAAGAGGCGTGAATACTCATAAGGGCTAGAGCTGTTGGGTTTAATCACTAGTTGAGGTAGGGGATTTTTTTTTTTTTTTTCCCCAAGTTATTCCTACTTCAGAAAGATCTTAGGGTCCAGCCAATCCTCCGTAAAAAATAGACACCGATTTCTTTCCTAAGGATAAAGGCGGGCGACCATCGGACTAGCTAAAGGGCTCAAGTTCGTCCCATTGGCTTATTTCACACCAACGGCCCAGAGATTGCACGGTGTATAAATAACGATAAATAGTAATTAATATAGTTTCTAAATCGATATACAGTCGGACCTCTATTTAACGAACCTCTATTTTGCGAACTTTTCTTGGGAACCAAGAACATTTTGCTAATTTCTTCGTAAAATAACCTCCAAATAGCGAAGTGCATTTTAAATTTAACGAACTTTTTCGTGGTATCTATTTTTTTTTTTCTCCTTGAAATATTTTTATTATTAATACTCCCTTAGAGGAAATAAAAGAAATGTGGATACAGCTGAGGAAAAAAGAAGAAATTAACGATTATGTGCTGAATGATGATTATCTTTCACTTGATTCTGAAGTTGAGACCTCGGAAACACTAACTGAATCGGATATTTTGGACAGTGCGAAAAATGAAAATAATACAGCTATGAATTGCGATGAAGATGATGAAAATGGAAATGATCATGATACAGAAATAAAAAAAAATTCGTATGATGAAATGCTAAAATCATTTGAAACAAACCGACGTGGATTACAATTTGAAGAAAATACGCCTGAAGGGGTTTTTGGTGCATTGCAAAGATGCGAGACATACATGAGCAAAAACACTTTTAAAAAAAAAAACAAAAAAAAACAAAACAGACAAAATTAACAGACTTTATTAGTAAAATTTAAGTACGCATGGTATTAAATGCTTTATGTCATTATAATTATTACGTTTATTAATAATATTTATTGTTTATTTTAAATCTGTTTTATGTAGTTTAAAGTAATTTTAAAAAGTGAATCTCTATTTAACGAATTTTCCATATAACGAACTTTTTTTCGGGATTTAGCGACTTCGTTAAATAGAGGTCCGATTGTACTTCGTTTAAATCATGAGATACACAATAGTCCTAAAATGTCTTCTTTAATCACAACAACGATATTTCATTTTCTTCAACAGCAAACTTCTTCAGGTTGAATACAGTATAAGAATTGCGCTTTCTGTATTTTAAAACAGATCATTTATGTAGATTCGGTAATATAAACACGGACGGCTTATGTATTGTTTGTACATGTTGTATTGTAAACATTTTTTAGTATGTATCTTAACGAATTCAGTTGAATTCCTTGTTCTCAGTTATTCAACCTGAAGTAGTTTGCTATTGAAGAAAATGAGTTATCGTCGTTGTGATTAAAGAAGACATTTTAGGAGTATTGTGTATCTCATGATTAATATAATTTAAAACCAATTTGAGTAGCGCTTCATAGAAGTGTTTCATTTTAATACTATTGAGGTTCATATACGATTGCATTACTTAAATTCACTTTCTAACTGAGGGAATTGAAAGCTACCCAATTTTCTCCAAACTAGAAATATTCTTTAGAAATATTCTTAGAAATTCTTAGAAATTCTTAGCTATTCTTAGAAATATTCCTAATTCAAAATATTCTTAGGTTCCACAAAACATGCAACAACTGATGCATATGCATTTTCATGATTCAAAACATCACTGATGAATGTGCTGCAAAAAAAAAAAATAGTGGAATCGAATTACTTAAAATAACTGTGGAGTAAAATTCTCCAAAAAACAGTTTTAAAATCGGAAAGAATGGAAATTAAAAATAAGCTATTTCTGAAAGAATATTTTAATTAATATTATTATTATTATTCGTTTGAATCTCCTATAAAGGAATTCGCAATCCATTTCTTCAAATAGAACTTCCCCAGTCTTAAACAATTCAAAATAACTTTCGGTACGTTATGATAAACTGAGTAATAACGCTTCACAAAACAAGATTTCTGTATCACGTCTTGAAGGAAAAAAATATTGGTTGTTTCATTTGAGTAATTCTATTCGTCAGTTGGTTCTCAGTCATTGACAAAACATGTCTCTGTACATCAGAATGCATTAGAAAAAAAAATCCTAACTTAATGTAGCAGAAAAATGACCTATTTTGCAGACTTTGAAAATACTGGGTTGAAATGAATTGGGATATTCAAGGTCGACTTCATACATTACTTAACTTTCTTACACTTTTTTTCTTACTGCAGAAATTTGAGAATAACTGAGAGATATTTGACAGAATTTAGAAAGCGTTCTGCAGCATTTAAATTTAAACTAATTTCAGATTTCTTAAAGAAATGAATTCTGGCTCAGAATTAGCGGTGAAGCAAACAAATGGGTCCGTTGATGCAGTGGTAAAACACTGGGCTGCTGGCTGGAGGAGTCGGGTTCAATTCCAGACGGAGGTCGAGGATTTTTCCTTAGCTAATTTTCATTATCATATGTTCAAAACTGGCTGAGATTTATTTATATTGCATTTATTTATATTGTAGCAAAATTTGATAGAGAATTCTTAGTTCAAACCCAGGCAAGGAATAATCTGTCTTATCATTCTCATTCACTGTCACTAATAAACGATAAAAGGCCTGCACTGAGAGAATAGATCGCAACACGTTCTAAATTCCCGTTTTCACGAACACAGGCATTGGATCAATGCTGATCCCATCATTTCGATATTTGAAACTGTCGAATGAGAAGTATCGTTTCTGATGGGTTGCGTATGATTGCACAGTTGCGCTCGAATTCAAGAAAATCAGCCATTTCTTTTTCTATCTCCTATTGTTAGATCTGATTTGCTTTTGATTAAGATGGAAAACGGGAATTTAATTTACTTTATTTACAAAACCATCCATAAATGCACTAGGCGTTTGCAGCGCTAGGGGGAGATCCATTTGACGACCGGAGAGAGGAGTGAAGGAGAAACTATGCCTTTGTTTTAAGCTGAACAAAATTAAAAAAGCAATGCAGGAAATTTTACGGAAATCCGTCCAATCGTTTTAACGTGATGCACATATAAACGGAGAAGAAAAATATTCAAGCGAAATAGTAAGCATGGTAAGTCAATGACAAGAAATTAACATTGAAAATTGTCTTAGGAGGTGGGACTCCAAAACATTTGGTTTGGAGAAACGTTCAACGAATAAAAACTAGTGATTTTACAATTTTTTTCTAAATGTAATATGCATATTTATTATGAATATCTATATTTCTAACAAAATAATAGGAATATATAGGATTTACTCTGGATAGAGGGAGGGGGGGTCAAGGTCACTTTAACTATCATACAACCAAAAAAAAATCTATATAAACATTTCAGGAATTCGGGAGGGTACGAGGAGGGGGCCAGGGCACCTTGGTCTTCTTATTCCCTATAGATACGTCCATGCAGGATCTAATAGCTCAGCTTCACTCCTCCTAAATACTTTGTAATGATTCTTTTAAATGGGACGTCGAATGGAAAACAATAAAAATGAATGCTTTGTTGATAGGAAAAGCTTTCTCGCCTCGTTCGAAAAATGAATTGGTAAGCAATTTCATTATTAATTCATAAAATATTAGTATTTTGTGTGTGTGTGTGTGTGTAGTATTTCAAAACATCAACCTCATTCCTTTGCTCTGATTCACAATGAAGAGACCAGAAAACAGCGTATGGTCTGATTCTTATTCTCTGAGGGATTCTCCTGAAGATAAAAACAGAATAGAAAAAAAACAGAGAGAGAAAGTGGAATGGGAAGGAAAATGGGGGAGTTTATAGTTACTTAACCGAGTCACAATGGGAACTGACAGCCCAAAAACTCAAAAGAAAAAAATCATATAGCTTACATTTTTAATTCTCCATTGACTTTTTTTTTTCTTTTTCTATTTAACTTAACGATCTTCCTAAAGAGGGGGGAGGCTGGAAACAAGCGTTTTCTTAAAGAATCATTGTTGCGTTAAATAAAAAATATTTATTAACTATATTTTTAAATAAATACATCGAATCTGAACTTCGTTGTTATAAAATAAAACAACTTTTTTGATAACGGATAGCTTTCAACAATTTCCAAACTCTTGAGTTTCTTTCCATTTGTATTCTGATACGTTTTAGTTTTATTTATTTATTTATTTGCTTTAGTTTTTTTTTAATTGAAAAAGCTTCCGATTTTATAATTTCTACATGTCCACGAGAAGTTGATTTTCGGGTAATTAAAGAAAAAAGGTTTATTAGAAAAGCAAATGCCCTGAATATCACAGCGAGCGAAAATTTAATTCCTTTCCGTTCATTGCTATGCTAATTTGACCCATATTAGACGAACGAAAGCACTTCCAAATTTAAACGCTATCTAGGTTTTGTGTGAATCTAACAAGTGTAAAAGGAGTCTCTGTAGCAAGTGTACAGAATAGTCAACACGACTTCAAACCAACACGGAATTTACCTTAACTATCGAAATAGCGAACTACTCTTAGAATCTCCAGAAGACGTTTAAAAAAAAAAAGCAAAAAGAAAAGAAATAGACAAAGAAAAAGAAAAGAATCCACCCTTCACAAATATCCTGTTAGATATTCAAGAATAACAAAACTAACATAGGAGTTCCTGTCACAATTTGCTCAACAAATACTAACTATCCTTCAAACATAATGGCTGCCATTTCAAAATGGCGAAGAAGCAGAGATAGAATTCTTTATCAAATATTAAACGTGCAATATTTAAATTATATAAAAATTATTTTCATTCTTTTTTTCCGTAAATAAATCTCCTGTTGTGGAAATTTACTTTTCTGCCCTTGAATGAATTTAAGCTCACAGTTATTGTGAAGAGAAAAAGTAAAGTTATTGTGGACAGAATATTCATAAAAATCAAAATTTATGTTAAAATTACGGGTTCGGTTCTCATGTGGATTTCGTTGATGGTGGTGATCCGCGCTGGGCAGGTTTTCCCGGGGTTCTCCCGTTTCCCCTGCATTTCTCACACCATCCATTCTCAGTCTTTCTCTCCGTCTGTCCTTCTTTCCGTGGGATAGGACAAAAGATCTTTCAGGTCGACGTGCTCGGCAGCCATGCCACCCACTTTCAATTAATCTAATCTAATCTTAAAAATATTTGGGCAATTGTTTATCAATAAGTTCTTGACATCCAACAGTGCACAAGTGCAGTAGAGGTTTTTTTTAATCTTTCATATTAAATACATTATATAAAACTTTATAGAAATTACCAATACTATTTGTCTATTAGAGGATTCTTTATAAATAATTTAACTTGTATAAAGTTGCTTTCAAATGCAAATGTAGGTAATATGTTAAGCTCGTGTTTAAATCTTAATATTAGAATAAAAGACGAGTTATTATAATTTTAAATAAAAAGGAATAATCATAACTTTACTAATCAATTGATGCTGATAACCCTTTCGAATTGCTAGATTTTGAGTGAACTGAACGGAAATGCTATAATCGAAGTAAACCATGGCTGTAAGAGAAAGGTCACTAACAAAGGCTTTTCGGGATCTTTAGCAGTGATTATTTTGCAAATCTGCATGTTTATTAACATACCTGAGCAATTTGAATGAATACAAAACAATTAAATGAATTGAAAAAGTAAAAGCAACACAAGAAAGCTAAAGATAGAATAGTGTGGTTCACACTACAATTTATTTTGTTTTGTGATGTAACAAACGTGTTTCTAATACAGGCTACAATGATAATATCTGCATTGAGTAACACAATTATCGATCCATTCCAAGTTATTTATAATATTCTCTTCTGTAATCTCATCAAACTCAAATTATCTCAGCCAAAAACCCCATGGGTCGACACGTCAGCCTAACACTTACGACTGTTGACGAAAGAAAAATAACATGAATATTTTCTTTACAGGAACAATGCATGGTACGAAATAGAATTCCATAAAAGCTAAGATCATTTTAGGAGAAGCCGGATAAGAACAGGGACAGGAATGTCCAAGCCTTAACAGGAGATCAAATTCTGACTCTACCGGCCCAATGACACAGAGCTTGCATAACCGTTCGGCCTCACCAGGCGATATATGCTTGAACTGAACAGGACTACAGACAGGCCTGCATCCGTTTTCCCTTCTAAGAAAAGAATATGATTAAATCTTGTGTGCTTTCCAACCTGTATGGGAACATAAATGCTTATAGATTTAAAAAACGAAAGAAAGTGAGGCTGAAACAGTCTTATTATTCTTTTAATTCCCAATATAGAGCGTAACTCTTGCTGAAATTTTATAAGGCCAAAGAAAATTTATTAACAAACAGAGCTTCGATAACTGGAACAATGCAAGTCTCCTAAGTCTTGAGAACCATTGTATTTTTGGTTTTTTCCCGAATCGCCTGCTTTATGCTACTATTTAGATAATTCGATTTTTCTTTCCGACTTTTCTTAGAATAGATCAAATTAAGGTTGAATTATGTTTTGTGGTAATTAGGAATTTTAAATTATATTATGAATTCAATGAGAGTTGCGAATTCAAATGCCGGAACAAATGATACAACAGATTCACTGAGTGACGTATGTTGATTTTTTTTAGCAAAAGCACTTCCGGAAGTGTTCGATGTTAATAAAAAAGTAACTCAACCCTAAAGATAGGCAGGTAATTAAACATGGAACTCTACAGGAATAGAAAGTATACAAAGACTCCATTGGTTCAAAACAAACTTCCGACATTTCCTTAGGGGATCTTCCAAGATAATTCAAGTAGTATTTTTTTTATAAATAATAATAATAATTAAAAGCATTATTAGTAAGTAATATAGTATTTATTGCATGTAATTATTAAGTTAATCGCGCAGAAATGAACAAAATCGAATCAAACTAACAAAAATCAAGCCAAAATAATAATGGTGGGATAAGAATAGAAAATAAAGTTAAAGGAGCCCTACTTTATAGGCCTTGTCGGCCCTTTCGGGGCTAGTGAATTTAGGTCCAACAGATCCGCAACCATCGGTATGAAGTTGGAGTTGGTAGTCAGTCCAAAGTTCTTACCCTTTTTTACCCCGGGAAAGAAATCTGGTTCCCATTTTACTGAAGGCTGGGTGAGCCCTAGAAGCCCTAACCAGAGAAAACTCCCCAATCTCCGCCGAAATTGAACCTGGCTCCTCCAGTCTGCAACCCAGTGTCAATACCACTAGATTACCGCGGCCCACAAGAACAGAAAATAACAAAATTCGAATTTATTATTATAAAAAAATAATTGAATGTTAATCTATACCTATAAAAGGTAAACCCACTGACTGACTGACTCATCAACGCCCAGTCAAAACCTCTGAACCTAGAAATTTGTAATTCCTAAGGATGGGTATTCCTTATGACGTAGACGCTCACTAAGGAAGGATTTTTTATAATACCATCCCTAGGGTGTGTAAGGGGGGGGGGGGGGGGTTTGAAGTTTCTTTAGGGTTTTTGTATATCTCGAAACGGTTTGAGCTAGAAACACGAAATTTGACACGAGTGTTCTTTGTCAAAATCAAAAAAACTCGTATTCGATGAATTTTCGATATTGGCGTCCTAAGGGATGTAAACGGGAAGGACAACTTAATTAAAAGCTCCCCATATGTACCTGAAGAAGACAAAAATATTGTTGTTCAACAATTGGAACTAAAATATTGTTGTGCATAATAGCGCAACAGATTAACCTGATGGCGACAATAGGAACTAAAATATTGTTGTGCATAATAGCGCAAAAGATTAACCTGATGGCGACAATTGGAACTAAAATATTGTTGTGCATAATAGCGCAACAGATTAACCTGGTGGCGACAATTGGAATTAATATTGTTGTGCATAATAGCGCAACAGATTAACCTGGTGGCGACAATTGGAACTCAAATACTGTTGTGCATAACAATTTGGAGGCAAATACTAGAATTATGGCGTGTAAACGGGAGGGCTGTAGAAGATGGGCAATCATTGCTGAAGGATACTTCTACGGGATTTTCGGGATAGATATGGATTTATAATGATCACATGATTTTTTTTTTTATGAACTGGGGAAGGTTTGAAGTGCTAGGGGTGTTGAGAAGGGAGAAAGGGATGGGAAGTCTTATACAATATTCTCTAATCTCGAGCTACAAAAATTCAAATGTAACATTACCTTGTATCTTTCAAGTGATTTTTGTACCAACTGGGAAAGTTTCGAATCGATCTCACAATTTCAATTTATTTCTCATCCAAATCATTGTAAACATTACGAAGAATGGAGATTTTGCTAGTAAAGTATATAAAAATGAGTTTCTGAACATTTTTTAGAATAAACATTTTGTGAGGAAAAAAAAATCTTCTTGTAATATTTCATAGTAGTTGTGCAGCTACTTAAATGTTCATATTTTTTGATTATTCAATAAAAAAATGTTAATAAATAAACAATTTTCATCACAAAATGGTTTTATATACTGTCCGGCCACTTTATTAGGTACATCCTGCTGTGCGCAAGAATGTCCGGACCCGTCGTGTCTCACAACAACTCTTCAAGCCGGTGGGGGCAGTGTCATGGTGTGGGGGATGTTTTCCTGGCATACGTTGGGTCCATTATATCTCTGGACGCACGTCAGGATGCTAAAGCGTACCTAAACACTGTAGCTGACCAAGCGCAACAGTACATGTGAACAGTTTATCCTCATGCAGATGGCTACTTCCAGCAGGATACTGCGCAGGTGCACAAAGCCCGCATTACTATGGAATGGTTTGAGGAACATGACGATGACTTTTCCTTGCTGCAGTGGCCCGCTCAGTCCCCGGATCTCAGCCCGATTGAAAATTTGTGGGATGAGCTGGAACGGACTGTTCGCTCCAGGCCTACACCTCCATCAAATCATCAGAAACTGCGTGACACACTCATGTCTACATGGTACACAATACCTCAACAACGTTTTCAGCATCTGGTGGAATCCATGCCTCGACGAATTCAGGTTGTTTTGAGGGCTAAAGGAGGCCCAACAAGCTACTGGGTAGGTATACCTAATAGTGGCCGGACAGTGTATATGAAACTTGAAAACATCGATTTAAATGCTCTTAATGCTTTCTGGATGTCATTATAAATCTGCACCAGTTTTACATTTGAAGCCGAAACATTTTTTTTTTATCGCTTGAAGGTAAGGCTTTAAGTTCTGTTATACAGAAGCACCTAGATAATTATTATTATTTGATAAGATAATAATTCTGTAAAACAAACTATACTTAATGAGGTTTTCAATTCTTCTTTTTTTCTTCTTAGGCAAAAAAATTGACAATTTATTATGACCCAAACCTAAAATTCGAAAAACTTTACAATTTATTTCACAGTTTATAAGATTTAAACTGTAAATATAAGTGATTTGATGAACTATAACATTTATGTTTCATTAAAAAAACATTAAATTCTAAAAGCTGTTAAATAAGGTTTTTAGGTTAAAAAAAAGTGAAAATAAGCTCTAAAACTTTGTTTTTATTCGCTTGTGGGTCAAAATGTTTAAATTCTGATAATTATGATTTGAATTTGTGAAATTGCGAACAACTATAAAAAGAGTTCTGAAAGCAATTTTCTTTCCGGGACAATCTTATCATCTGAAAAGGTTTTTTTTTTTTTTTTAAATAAAATATCACAATAGATGCGACCGTTCTGGTTTAAATTAAGCTTTAATTAACGCGAATAATAATAATAAAAAAATCTTAGAATCCCGTCGATAATAAAGCGGTATTTCCTGAAGTTTCTTTTCATTGACTCAGCAGCAGTTTGTGTTTTCGTTTTTCTTTAGATGAATGATTCTTTTAGTTCCTTCCACTTGAAAAGCACGATCTTACGTCATCCTCTGTTCCGGTTTGTGAAAGCGAATTTCGTTTTCTCTGACAGCCCCTGTTACTTGTGTTTGTGATTTGAGGATAAAAAAACATGTGAATCGCTGGGTCCAATGATGACACAGCGACGAAAAAGTAGGCCGCCATAAGTCCAATGAACTGATACAGCAGCAGCCACCGCCGAAAACCTGTTACGAGAGGGAGGAATTAAATACAGTCAGTGGGTTGATAATTCGCGTCAGCATTATTCTCCCTTCCCCCCCCCCCCCCCGCCATTTTTTTTCCCTCCATTTTCTATTGTTCACAAAAACGAGTTTTCAGTAAAGACACTAGACTTTCGTCCTCATCCATCAGAGTTATATTCGAATTTACGACGAAAATATCAACTTGACAGTTTTATTTTGTTTTTCTTATTTTATTGGCATTTGAAAGTGTTCAATTCAAATCACACTCTAGAAGTTAAGGTCTATGAGGAAGAAATTTCTTCGTTGATTCTGAAGTATTTAATTCGTTTCAGTCTTCTGAACACTTTTTCATATATTAATCACTTTCAAATACCTTTATTAAATTTAACATTAATCAAAATGCACCATAATAAAGGATTTGCACTTTGAACTATCACCGATGGAAATCTGAGACGGTCGTTTCTGTCTTATTAGGCATCATCGGCGCAAATTCTTTATTATGGTGCATTTTGATTTATGTTTTTTTAAGTTACTCTACATGTACGTGAACTTTCATTTTTATTAAATTAGTTTTTTTGGGTTGTTTCTTTCCCACATTAATCCCTTGGCGATGGTTGAGACAAGGGATCTAAAGCTGTATTTTACAGTTTATTTTTTATTATATTTTTTGGTTGAGAACCGCAAATTGCGTAAGCGGAGGTGGGATCCTTAACCTTTGCGCGCACACTGAGCTTATCGTGAGGGCAAATCTGGCTGAGGACGACTAATAAGGCAGAAATTGCCGTCAGTGATAGCTCATGGTGCAAATCCTTTATTTATGTCTTTTAAGTTACTCGTATGCACGTTAAACTTTATTTTTATTCCTTTATTAAATCTTGCTATTTTATTAGTCTCAAGAGAGACGGTGTTGGATTTTTAAGGATTTTTATTCTGTGGATTGTGATTCACTTTCAAAAACAACAAAATAAGCCTTCTTTTACATAAAAATGTCTTTGGGGGAGGGGGACCACTTCGGGTCTTTTAACACACTTTCATTTTTATTTTGTTTTTTTAATTCGATAAACGTTGTGATTGTTTGTAATATAATTCTGTAAGTTGCTGTGGAAATGCTGACGTTTGGAAAATCACACAAACAGAAGGGACAATAATCATTGACAAACTTATCTTTATTAGAAAATTGTCGGTTACATACAACAAACAAACAGCAACTTATTTATTAACTGGTTTTTAATAACAAACTTTCACTATTTTTTAAATAAAACTTATAACAAACTAGGAAATCAGGAGCGAATAGAAATCAGGAACCAGACTTTTAGTAATTAAATATTAAATCAAGAAAGACGATAAAAAAATAAAATTTATATATTCTATTGTAAATTTTATCAAACATTTCTGTTTTGTAAACCTAACGTCATGCATATCATGTGAATAGATCTATTCATTCGATAACTACATGCTTATTAACGAGTTCAATAAAAAAGCGATTATTACAAAAATAAACTTTTTTTTCTTTCTGAAATTAGGACGTTAGACAATAGTTGAGATTAATGGAGTAGCTTTCTCCACGAACATATTTGGTCTTTCTTATAGTCTGCAATATTCTTCTTAAGTGAGGGTTCCCAGTTCATACATAGGCTACTTTCCTTCTCCTTTTCCGTTCGAAATCGGGGAAAGATCCTGTTTTCCTCAGTTTCTTCCTCGTCTCCGTCTGCGCTTTTGCCTAGATTAGAAAAGACTAATTAGAACTGACTTCCCAAACTATTCCGTCCTACTTTACTAACTTACATTAACATAAAACATCTAGTTTGTGGCGATAACCAAAAAAAAAATAAAAAGGCCATAAAACGTTTATCAAATGAACCCTATCATTTAAAACAAGCCAATATAGCCCATCCAAAAACAAGAGCTATTTCAATAAACGTGAATTTCCGAAGCTAAAGCAATACACGTTTATTTTTACTTCACTTACACAATATTCTACGATCACTTTAAAAAACATTTCACTTTATTGAAATTAAAATAAAATGCTTTTTGTTTTCTCTTAAGAATCTTGAGAAAGACCAAAGAAAATTTTTACGGTTATTTCAAAAATTTGAAAATAAAATCAGAAAGTTATCAAGGTCGTGCAACTTCACTTTTATTAAAACCAAAACTTTTTTTTCCCCCAGGCTTTATTTAAAAAATTAAACTTTTTTTCGCTCGCGAGATGGGATATCCATTCATATTAATTGTAAGGAAATCTACTTTGTATAGAAGATCTTTTATACTTAATCTGTTTTTATACTGGAGAATACATAGTAAATTAATTACTCACTCAATAAATTGTCAAGTACTTGACGCATACCACTGAGATTATGGATTGCCTGTAATTACTGTGTGGACAGACACAGTTACAGAATCAGAGCTAACACCTTAAATAGGTAAATTTTCTGAAACCATTATTAGGCATTGTAGTAATAATTAACAAAATTCAAACAAAGCTTAAATTAGTATAAAATATTTGTTTTCACAGTAAAACTGTGAAAAGTTGAGCTGCTTCATGAGAATAAGTAACAAAGTACGACTGCGTTAAAGATGGCGGAACGAAACAAAGTCGTAAACAATACGACGCTGTAGATGAGATAGCAGTTTTACAGTGTCATCAAAAGACGAACTATTTGACCCCTTTTCATGGTCAAACGATAGTTAATGGGAAAACCAAATGTCAAGATCATCATCAACAAGAGGAAGAAATCAGTTCAAGGAAAAACTAATGAACAAACAAACGTAAAATCACAGGTGAAGGATAAGTAGGGGAAAGAGACAAAAAGTAATCATCCATCTTATTTTAGTCAGTTCTGCGCACTTCGATCATTTCCTGTCATTTTTAGTCTTCTGATAAGATCATCAGACTTATATTCCCGTTTTGTCTGTCATGTAGGCAAGTATCATTAAAATATCATTAAAATATCATTAAAGCACAACAATCGCAACAATTGCGCCTTACGAATCGCTTTCCCTACTTTGTTTGTCTGTGGGGAAGTTGCAATAATTTGGAGTTTGGCTAACCACAAACAAATAGTTAGAAGCAAAAATATGGCAATGAAAAAGGACTATTGTTAAAGCAGCTATGCATAAAGCGACATGCCGTATTGACTTTCCACAATATTCGAGGTAAAGCTAGAAACAATTACTCAGCTGTTTAATCATAGCTGAATTATTTTGATGTTGACCAAAGACCCACTGCCGCAGGCCTAACTTGACAGACAGAATATGGGAAGTATTTTAAAATAATTCTACAGAAATCAGAGAAACCTAAGAATTATTTTAAAATACTTCCCATATTCTGTCTGTCAAGGTAGGCCGGCGGCAGTGGGTCTTCGGTCAACATCAAAACAATTCCAGCAATGATTAAATAGCTGAGTAATTGGCTTTTCTGATGAGATATTTTTTTATAAAGAAACTCAATTTGTCATTAAAATTATCGGTTCTAGGATCATCGAAAAGGACTTCAGTTTTGGTGAATATTCGGCATTGGAAGATGCCTAAATTGCCAACAAATGAACATCTACTGTCTTTCGTATTCATATACGTATACACACTTACATCTATATAGATACCTAGATATCTACAGGTTCAGCACATAAAAGCTCAGCTTCTTAGTTTTAATTAGGGAAGGCATACGGGGGAGGTTCCTAATCTTTTTGACTCGATAACCCCTTCTGATATTACTTTTTTCTCACGAACCCCCAACCATTCAACCCCTCAAGAAGAAAAAGGAAAAAAAAAAGAACAAACTGAATCTAGTTGCCAACCAAAAAAAGTATAAATAAACTTATATATAGCCATTACATATTTTTTTGTTTTATTCATTTATTGATTTGTTCGGCCTGAGAACTATCTAGAAAAAAAAACAACGAAAAAAAAAAAAACAACAACGAAATATTTATTTGAGAACATGAGGATACAAATTTCATATTCATATATGATTTGTGCTTACACTGTTTCCTTGTATATTTAAACTAGCAAAACGACCCGTTCTTCGCTCGGGTTACAAAAAACAAAATGTCCTAATGTGGATGATAAAGAAATTGTAATTGCGAGATCACTTGGAACTTTCCCGGTTGGTATAAAAACAACAACTCAAAAAGTCTGATATTATTACAAATGTAAATCTATCCCGAAAACCTCGTAGAAGTATCTTTGAATCATGTTCGCCCATCCACTCAAAGTCCTCCCAGTATACACCCTTTGTTCCAGGTTATTTAAATTTTGTAACGTCATAACCATCACTTCAAACCTTTCCTAGTACGTAAAAATCATCTGATCATTACAAATCTATATCTAACCCAAAAACCCCGTCGCTATTTGGCACAACAATATTTTAGTTAAAATTGTTGCACAACACTATTTGTATAGTTCCCATTGTCGCCACCGGGTGCATATGTAGCGCTATTGTGCAGAACAAAGTGTTGCATAACAATATTTGTGTAGTTCTCATTGTCAAGATAGCAAATCCTAAAACCTAAAAAGCAACGCATTTTATCCTATCCCGGGAGAATTCCGAAATATCCTGAAAAAGGGTTTTAGTGATTATAATTACCTACTTACATGCCAAATTTGAAGTCTCTAATTATAGTTATGGAAATAAGAAAACTTTAAAGCGATAATAAACCCTTTTTATTCCCGAACCCGTGGGAATTTCTCAAAATCAGGCCTTATTCCTTGTCAACATAAACCTCTGTGCAAAATTTCAGCTTTCTAGGTCCAACGGTTTGGGCTGGGCAATGATCAGTCAGTCAGTGAATGAATTAGTGAGTGAGTGAGTGAGTCAGGTCTTGTCTTTTTATATAGTTAGATTTGAACACGATGAATCTTTGGCAATGGTTTATTTTTAATATTCGAATTTTTTGTCTTGTTTCATTTAATACTACATTAGCTTTAATTTTGTTCACTAATTTATAAATATATAATTCATGACGGCTTATTTGCTACGTACTTTATGTCTTTAACAGTCTTTTGTTATTGTTTTTTATTTATTTATTTACTTATTTTTTTCCTCGTTCGTTAATATCGAAAGCGTT
Organism: Thereuonema tuberculata; assembly: GCA_023159025.1. Classification (NCBI taxonomy): domain Eukaryota; kingdom Metazoa; phylum Arthropoda; class Chilopoda; order Scutigeromorpha; family Scutigeridae; genus Thereuonema; species Thereuonema tuberculata. Next base: position 113,327,082 of record JAFIDM010000001.1, on the reverse strand, counting down.
TAGTTAGACAAAAAATAAAATAACAATATGCTGAAACTGTATATTGCAATAACAAAAATACAAAACTATTTAAATAATTTTGTGTATTTCGTCATTGCAATATACTGTTAACAGTATTAGTGTTTCCAGCATTATAGTGAAAGCTCAAATTCAACTTTAGGTGAAACCAAAAGATTATCAACAAAGAAACAATCGTCACTTTGAACGTCATCTCATTGATGTCATTTTATTTTTCAGCAAGAGAATTGTTGGAAATCCTGATTAATTAACGTAAAGGTTGCCATTTTGCTTTTAGTCGTCTTTAAGATTTCTGTGAATCGTTGTTAGGTGACGCATGCTTTCTTTCTATTAGGTCACCACAGCAATGAATATTATCAACACTTAACAATCGTGTTAAGACATCTGCAAGACACTTGAAAATTCTATTTTTAGCCTAGGAAGTTGAGGCTTACCAGATCACCCAGTCTGTATTTCTGTGCCTCCCGCCAAATAACTTTTGAACCGGCGAACGGATCTTCTTAAAACTTAGTATGCAAATTTAAGAACTTCAGTGGGTCTGTGTCGAGAAAATCCTCGTAGAAAAACATTGGACTATAAACAATCGATTTCTATCCTACGTCTGTTCATACTTCATTGTCTTAAACTATGAATTAAATCTTTTTTTTTTTTTTTAGATAACCCATTATTAGAGCTGATATGATTAAATTTAATCCGATTTTAAAAACAAATTAAGGTGGATTTTTAATACTTTTTTTCCCTTGTGCTAGTAAGGATAGTTTTTCTTTTAAAAAAATTAAAGAAAACAATGTTCAGATCGAAATATAAAAACTTTAAACATCAAAAAGTGTGTGTTTTTTTTAATACGAAATTTATCATTGAAATCTTTGCGCCGCGTTTGGGATTTCAAAATTACGAAATTAAGAATTTGTATATCCGTCCTTTGCAAACACGGATATCTAATGAAAAATTACCAAGAAGAACAATAAGAAACTGAACTTAAAGCAAAATGTGAAAAAGCCATTGATTTTCGATAACGAAAAGTCGAACAGTGCTTACGGTTAGATTAACACTATTTTAATAAGAATTTTACGATGCTATTTGTTTTGCCTCGTGAACATTTCCATTATCATTTTTAGTAGGACAAACTGTTGTTACGTAAATATGTGTCGCAAATATATGTAAATATATGTCGCAACATTATTAACGCTTAAACAACTACACGAAACACTTACTCACATAATGAACCCTATTTCAGGTGAACAATGAGAGAGATTTTCCGCATCTTACGGAAGCTGTTAACGGGACAGAAACGGATGTAATTGTTAAGATATAAAAACAGCAATTCATACTTGAATTTGCAACGAACAATGACAGTAAAGACGTTGTTTCCGATTCTGAATGAAAGAGCACTGAAGGCAATTTTCTTAAGGTTACGAGAAATTTAACGGTTTGCTAATTTTAGCATGACACTGGATAAGCATATTTACCGGTATAAAACTGCAAAGTAATCAAGGTATTATAATAATGAATAAAAATCTCTAAGTTTGATCTAGGAATTATAATTTTAAGCCCACGATCTTATTCTAAATTGAAACCGAATGAGATTCAAGCTTGACCTTTTGAGAGGTAACAGTAGGGGCCAGGAATGGAACAAAGAAAATGCATCCTTCTGAAGGATTTTAGGCCCGATTTTCCAATAACTTATTTTCCCATATCACTTATTTTTTTAATTTATTATTTATTTACATATTGAGGACAGAAAGAGGCAAAACATCGACCAAGCCCTGCGTTTCGAGAGGTGCAGTAATGCCTCAACTCCCACTGGCTCTTTATTTTCTTCCCTAACTGTCAATAGTGCAACCGAACTAGTACTTCTGTGAATCTCAATCTCCATTACCTACAAAACAAAGTCAATGTAGTAAAATAAGTCAAAATGCTAAGTTGATAATTTTCAATTTAATTGTTTTTATCCCCCCCCCTCTTTTTTTTACCCCTGTAATGTTATTTGCCTTTGTTTTATTTTTTTCCATTTTGACATTCTATCTACTTTATAATATTTTGTTCTGTTGGAATTTTTTTGGTATTAATATTTTCTAAATAATTTATGTTTCCATCGTATTTCCAGAATTGGAAATCATTTTTGTGCAAAGATAGATGGTGTAATTCTCAATATGTTTTATTAATCAAAATTGATTAGAATTTTAATTATATTTTAATTTCCCTCCAAATTCTTAGATTTCATCCACTTACTGCTGAATCAATGAAAATAGTGTGTACAATACTACAGGTTTAAAACAAAATGTCTCCTTAAATCTGAGATCTCGAAAACTTCTGGTCTTTTCTATTCTATCGCCTTGTCTTTGAAGTAAACATCAATAATAAGATGTCTTCTTTTTTGATTTTATGAAACTGGCAAATTTCTGATCATGCTCCCTCGTTTCTTTTAATTTTTATCCAATGAACTTAAAACTTTCTTTGTATAATATCAAAGACCATTAAATAATTTATTAAAAAAGTGTAGTAGCAGAGTAGACACTTTGTTTTCTGCAATGCCCGCATAGAATAGCCTATAAAAATAAAAGGTAATAATAGCACATGGTTACAAATGCAGAGTTATTTAATCTGGAAAAAAAGTTTATTTCATCCTCAATCTGCCTATAGGCTACACCTAATATTTCAATATTGGTCGTGAGAATTAGTTTTTACCGGCCTTTAGGTTACAGCTTGCCTGTAAAACATAAGAGGACCGCTCTTGCTTTTATGCTTACTGGATGTCACATTCTGTAGTGGCCAAACGGTTAGATATATTAGAATGAAACCTTCACAATTGTATTCAGCATCAAAAAGTAGGTGACCACGTCCAAAAAAATCGGACCTCTAAGACCACACCCTGATCGGATGTGGGGGGGGGGGTCAAAAGTGGTCGCTTCCGATAAAGAGGAAACCGGCGATAGACGTCCCCCCAATATCGACCCTTCTGAACACATTTTGTTTATAAATGCATATAAGTGCATATTATGGGGCCGCTTTGCTTTTGACATTGTCTAAAATCATTAATTTATCTTGTTTCTCTACTGAGAATCCAAGAAATACTATTTCTTTTTTAGATAGCTATAATTCGTTCATTTTCTTGTTACAATTTATGGTTGTCAAAATTCAACAAAATCTACAAGATTTGCAGTGGTAGGCTTCTCCTCCCTAAGCAAAAGAGAAAACCTGTTTTAGATAACCTCTGACCATTCTTAAAAGTTATACGTACAATTTTCCTACAGTAATTTAAGAGAAATTCGTTTAAATGTCGTTTGTTTCTACTATGGAAGAGCACAGAAAAATCTTTTTGCTTTCTTCATATGATAATAATGGGCAAATATAATAATCATTAAGAACAAAATATATTTTTTCCCTCATATATCAAACCATTTTAGAACTTTCTAAAACTTATATATATAATACAGACAATAATTGTTCTGAATATTCATAACCCGATTTAAACGGAAGTTGAAGTCATTTAATCCATGGAACAGATTTAGACTTTTTTCCAGTAATGTCTGTGTGTGTGGATATATCTGATGAGGATGCATGTTACTGAGAATAATGTCAAGCATGGTAACTCAAAAGCTAATTGTCCTTTCTACATCAAACTTCATATTTTAAAGAGTTTAGTATTATGACCTATTAGATTTTGGAATATATCGGGCGATTTTACATAGCGTCAAAACTCTGAAAATATAGATAACAAAGAAAAATACAGTAATCAAAATCAAAACTTATTTGATAGTTAAATGTTGTTGTCCAGTCTTGATTGGAATTTGTTGTTTGTTTCCCTCTGTTTTTGGACACTTCACAATAAGGACCTTAAGTAACCTTATTAATAAGTTACTTAAGGTCCTTATTAACTAATGCATTAACTAACATTAAACTTTATATTTGAGAGTTAAATATTGTTGTTCATTCCTGATTAAATTTTGGTGTACAGTCCTGTTTTAGAGCGCTTCCCAATAAAGGCCATATACTGTGCCCTTTAATAACTCAAACACTAAGACATTAAATTACAAACAATATCAAATTTGAAAGTTCAGAATTATTATATACAGCTTATTAAATTTTGATATTTACAAGCTCATCTTCTGAGCAACTTTAATATTAAAGTTCAAGATATGACGCTCTTTAGTAATTCAAAAAATAATGCACTGATCGACATCAAATTTAATATTTATGAGTTTAACATTAAAGCTTCGATATACTTGAATTTTGGTGACTGCACACCTATTTTATGATTAACCTTTCTTAACGCCCAGAAGGATGCCCTTTTGTAGTTCGACTAATATTATGATGCAAATTTCTTCCTGATTTCAGAGCATTTTACAGTATGGGGATGGGTGATCTACTTGAGCTTATCTACGTGACGATAAGACTATCTAGCCTTTTATTAAGGGCCAAAACTTTCTGACTAAATTTTCTGAACTATTTACAGCCCTTGAATATGGAGAAAGTCTTACATTAGTTCTATTACTATTTTTCATTATTGCTCCTGTAAAAAAATGTCGGAAACTTTATGCAAAATAAAATTAAAACCTTACAACTTTGAAAACTTTATACTTACGTAATTGAAGGTAGATGGAGAAAAGGAAATTAATAATCTTCATGAACAAACAAGTCAGTTCAATTTTTTTTTTTTAGTAAACAAAAAAAAAAACAACAACAAAAAAAAAACAGACATTGTACAAGTTGCAATCTATTAAACGCTTGCTTTGTTAACAGGGACACTAATATTGATTGGAGAGCAAAACTCATTTATACAAACTATTGCAATTCAAGGGTCAAGTATAATTCCAAACGATGCTCGTAGGGAGCACATTCAGTATGTCTAGACCCCATTTTCCACTATTTTGGGGACTCTTTTTAAGTGGCCACCTTGACCCGGAAATGGCCCACATTGGATGGAAGGTATCACATTCTCAGCATAGCCGATTCAATTTAGAAATAGACCCTAATTTTCTCCAATTACCACTTTTCCTGACCCGTTAATGGCCACCTAAAACGCTAGTTGGCCTGAACCGAAAGCCAGATTTTTTTCCTCAAACCTTCAGGCCACGGGGAGTCCAACGCACACACACACACACACACGAAAATTTTAATAACTTTTCCTTTTGGAGTCGCCAAAAAACACTCATCAGGATGAGCAGCAGCATCGAAAAGTTTTGTAAGGTTATCTGTATTTACAACAATCGAAAGATCGAGAAATTATGAACAATTTTTGCACATTTATTTTTTAATCATGATAAAAAAAAAAAAGACTGAAAACTCAGAAGAAACAAATCAATTGATTCGGAAGTTGCAGACAGTAAAGCAGGAAATGTTGCTTAATTATGGAACGGAAATTTCCCATGTCTTTAAACCATCCATAACTATAAGATCTGAATTATTCAGCCAGTAATATTAGGGCGGTTGAATCTAGTGACTTGCATTTCTTTTCGAGCACTTTCTCATTCAGGAGTCGTTCCCTTCCAAGTGTTTAATCAACACTTACTTGTCTTCTCTCGCACGAAATGCGCTGTTTCATCTTGTTTTTCTTGGATGAATGCTTTGTACAAATTCACTCCGACAGCAAGGAACTCTCTCCTTATGTAATATTCCCTCCCTGACAATGGAAGAACGAAAAGAGAAGAAGAAAACAAAGCTTTTATAAAACTTTCACCTTTTCTATTTTCCAATCAAAAAAAAAAAAAAAAATATGTATATACAGGGTGTTTCGGAAATGGTAGACAAAGCGAAGAGATATGGGTTCCAAAGGTCATTTTGAGCGGACAATGTTCTATGACATTTTGTTGTACGGGCCGTAGTTTTAGAGTTAGGAAATGAATGAGTTTACGAAATAAATGCATTAATACTCATAGTTCGGCATCGTTTTGTTGCTAGTGCCTCTTTCTATGGAGACTTTTTTTGTCACTTTCTAGCGCCGCTTCTCGACAAGAATCCACTTGAAAAAGATTCAAAATATAAAAGTTAGACCATCTTTAGTTCTTAAATGTGCATACTAAGTTTCAAGAAGATTATCGACCTGTTCAAAAGTCCCTAATCACACATACGCAGAGTGAAAGAAGGCTAAAAATGTTGGTAGTCGGATAAATGAATGACATACCGTTTCAGCAAAAAGGCCAGGTAAATTAAATTCGCCTCCTTCAAAGTAATTTTCATCAGGTAAATTTTTAATAAAGAAAATGATAGTCCTAAACAATTTCTTCTCAACCATATATATATACAGGGTTTTTCGGAAATGGTAGACAAACCGAAGAGAGACGGGTTTCAAAGGTCATTTTGAGTCAAAATGTTGTATGACATTTTGTTGTACGGGCCCTAGTTTTAGAGTTAGGAAATGAACGCTTTGGGAATGGTCTTAATCAAAGAAAGCTTAGTTCACTTTAGGAAGTGTAAGTAAATAAGGTAAAGGTTTTATTACAAAAAGCAATCTGGATATCAAATGCCATGACTGAAAACACGTATCATAATTAAAGAAAATGCTTTATTTACTTACACTTCTGCCCCCCCCCCCCCCCAGGGAAAATACATTTTAGTGTAATTATTTTATATTTTAACTATAAAAATAAATTAAATTAAATCTTTTTTAACTTATTGGCATTGCATGCATTATTTGCAACAATAAGAATGCAATTATTCGAAGGTACGAGTTTAAATATTAAACTCCGCTTTTTTTCCCCAAACATAAAGGGTCTGGTCCCCTCAGGAAAATTCTCTAGTTACGCTTCTGGATGTATTAAATTAAATGAAAGGCACAAAAGGAATTTAATAAAGGCATTTAAAATAACTAAGCCATGTGTTTAAAATGAAGAGAGACTTAACGTGCCTGAATAATTCAAAAAAAGAGAAAACAAACGAAGACAACGCTATAAGAAGGAATTCGCACCCTGAGCTGTCACTGGGAACATTGCAGAAGAAGAAACATTTGTATTTGTTTAATTTTCGGTTAGAATTTCTTCGGGGGGAGGTCCCGCTCTCGGGAGCGAGACTCGGGATCCGTAACCTCTCGCACCTTCTGTCATCAGTTGAGTTTGGCTGGCTGATGAGTCCTAAGAAGGACGAAACGGTCCGTCCCAGTCTCTTCCCGGTAACAGCTCAGGGTGCGAATTCCTTCTTTTAGCTTTGTGCCTTCGTTTGTTACCTTTTTTTCAAAAAATATTTTCATAGTTTCAACATTATTGAAGTTGTTATTGGACATCATATGGAATCACCTTCATTTCGCAACGACTTGGAAAAAAAATGTTTCATCAGTGGTAATTCTAAGATAGTACCATCCGGATCTGTTCCTGTAACTAAGGATGGGAGAAACTGAGACAACGCCGCTGGGGTTTACGTTTCCTTGAACAAATTAAATAAGGAAGAGAAACTAAAGACAAATTAGAAGAGTTTTGCTCCTTCAGACTGATTAATATACAGAGAAGGGTCTGATGTTGTAATTCGTTCTTCTTTGTTTCTGCTGAGATTATAAATTTACCTTTAATTACTTAAAAAGTATAATAAAAAAAAATAATTTTCATATTTTTAAAAACATGAACTAACAATGAAGCCAAGTCAAACTTATGGATGTGGTTCATTCACTGACAGTGAACTTATTTAAAAACTAGCAAAACGACCCCCGTTCTTCGCTTGGGTTAAAAAAAAAACAAGTGTCCTATAATGTTGATGATAAAGAAATTGCAATTACGAGATCACTGGGAACTTTCCCTGTTGATACAAAAACAAAAAACAACTCAAAAGATCTGATCTCATTACAAATCTATATCTATCCCGAAAACCTCGTAGAAGTATCTTTGAACCATGTTTGCCCATCCACTCACAGTCCTCCCAGTTACACCCCTAATTCGAATTTTGTAATGTCATAACCCTATCACTTCAAACCTTTCCTAGTTCGTAAAAACTCATGTGATCATTACAAATCTACATCTAACCCGAAAACCCTGTCGCTATTATGCACAACAACATTTTAGTTGCAATTGTTGCACAACACTATTTGTATAGTTCCCATTGTCGCCATCGGGTGCATAAGTAGTGCTATTGTGCAGAATAATAGTTTAGCTCCAAGTGTTGCATAACAATATTTGTGTAGTTCTCGTTCTCACGATAACAAATCCTATAACTAGGGTGACCAGATTTTTACATTGGCAAAGCGGGACACCATTGACCGGGTAGGGGGGGGGGGGAGACCGGAAAGAAACAAAAATCTCCAGTTCAACAACCAAAAAAAAAAAAAAAAGGAATCTCCAGTTCGACAATCAAACAAAAAAAGGAATTCAATAACCAAAAAAAAAATCGGGACTTTTTTAAAATGCCGCGGAACGCGGGACAAATTGTTAAAAATCGGGACTGTCACGCCAAAATCGGGACGTCTGGTCACCCTACTATAACCTAACAATAGTAACGGAAGCAAACTTTCAGCTTTATAACTTAAAGCAACGCTTTTTATCCCATCCCGTAGGAATGTCGAAAAATCCTGAAAAAGAGTTTTAGTGATTATAATTACCTACTTACATGCCAAATTTGAAGTCTCTACTAAGTATCGCAAACGGAAATAATTATGGAAAAGGAAACCTTTAAAGTGCAAATAAACCCTCGTTATTCCAGAACCCGTGGGAATTTCGAAAAATCCGTCCTTATTCCTTGTCTACATCATAACAGGAACATCGAGCAAAATTTCAGCTTTCTAGATCCAACCGTTTGGGATGGGCGTTGATGAGTCAGTGAATAAGTGAGTGAATGAGTCAGATCTTGTCTTTTTATATACAGTAGTTAGATAATGGGCTTCAATGAATTTTATCATTAAGTTTATTTCCATTTTATCAAAAATAAAATATCCATATGGGGGAGCCTCAAAATATTTTTATTTAAGACAAAAAGTTTGTGTTTTATAGTTTTCTTTCATTCACTTTTCTTTATAAATTATTTTAAATGACGTAATATGTAAACTTACCTTTTTTTCGTTGACTTCTTAACGTCTACTGGCGTAAAAAACATGTCACACAAGAGCCCTCCTCCATCATGGTTACCGGCTTTGGAAATCTGTAATAAAACAGAAGTTAAAGAAACATTCATTCAGGCATAAATAACAAGATTGATTGCAAGATTCTTCCAACACCTGAAACCTACCTGATTCGTATATTGATTTAAATTTGCTTAAGTTTTTTAGGCTGATCACTTCGGATCACTTTTTTATACCAGCATCGTATAATAAGTCTACTGTTGGTAAAAAAAAACAAAACAACACTGAACGCCTAATATTTTGTGTAAAAGGAGTTAGAATTATTTCTGGCAATGAATACTGTAAACCAATGAATACTTATGCCAAAATTTCGTAACTACACGTTATATCATTTTTTTTTTTTTTTTTTTTGTAGAGTTGTATATTTGATATGATTAAAAACAAGAAAGAATAGTTAAGAGTGAGCAGGGAACTTCCGACAACTTATTGCAGTTGTTCCAGTGAAAACATAATTTCATAATAATTTTTTTATTAATATTTCCAGCAGAAAGTTAGCCATGTTGATCCTTCAAAACATTTCATTAAAAATAAATTTATTTCAGAAAATTACTTCGTTGTATTTCATTAACAATCCTATAATACAAAATTAATTGCAGGTTGTGTTTGCAATTTTGCAATTTTCTGCGATTTGTTTTTTCATATACAGTAAAGTCGCGATAATCCGAGGTAATTGGGGCTGATGGTACCTCGGATTACAAAAAACTCGGATTACACGGAAAAAAGAAAAAAAAAACTGGAATTTTCAACTAAAACTAGTCAAATTTAATTTATAATAGATATTAAAGTTACAGATAGATTAACAATGTTATCTGGTTATATGAAAAGACTTTATAAGCATTTACAACTTTAAAAAACTGTCCAAGGTCTTCTGCTTCACAGAAGAGCAACGCTTTTAGCAGCGATGTCAAGCCATCGTCTAAGTAGTAAAATGGAAAACTATCACATTGACCCCTCAAATGACTTCTTGGAATCGTCGCCCTGTGTGACCTTGGACTAGCCTCACCTCGGATTACACGGAAGCTCGGATTACCGGGACTCGGATTACCGCGACTCTACTGTATATATTTTCTTAGAAAAATACTAATATTAATTTTATTGCGGAGTAGTACTGCTCACCAAAATATGTCATTAATACTTGATAAATCAAAAAACAATTAAAATTTACCATTAATAGTTTAAGAGCTCTAATCAGATTGCTTCTAATGTTTGTAACATTAGAAAATTTCTAAATATACAAAATTCCTAATAAAACAGCCTATTTCAAAAAAAAAAAGAAGAAAAATCATGGCAGCCAATTCTTTAAAACATATCTTTCCGCAGATCTGAGATATTACTTGAAAATGTCTGTTGTTTTGCTTTAAAAATCATATATACGTAACTAACATTGAAGTACTAAGTGAGTGACGTGTACTAAGCTTTGAATTGGAGAGTAAGGTGGTTTCGACTGCTTGAACACTGTTACTTGAGGAACTTATAACAGGCAAAAATGCATTACCAAGAAAGAAAGAAAGAAATTATAATAAAAACTGTGTCGTTGTTAATGGCAGTGGGCGGCTATATTGTATTTAAATACCGTCTAAGTTGATGGAGGTTCATCAATCTTCTTTCTCTTTAATATTTGAAATTTGTTAATGCTAATATGCTCTGATGTCCCTAAACGTATATTTGATTGCTTTTTGAGTTATGACTTTTTCGTCAACCTACTTATGTGGGTTTGTTGTTGAATTTGACTGATTTGATTTTGTAACAAAGGTTCATTTTAATGAGCAACTTTTTTCCTTCAGACTTAAGGAAAAACAAAAAAATAAGGTAATTGAAATAAGAATGAATAGATGTTCTTTTATTTGATAATTTTATGCCAATTAATTTTGAGAACTATTTTATAAGTGAAATAAAAATAAAATAATATATAAAATTAATGTAATGGACATAATTCTTTGGGTTACTTTTAATAAAACTTTACCTACTGAACACTATCCATTGAACTAAAGAATAAAGAAAATAGGGCATTCGTTTTTTAATAGTTAATAATATAACTAAGAAATAGTTCGATATTTCTCTCGAGGAATTTGGTAATAAATCCAATTTAAAAAGTATTTATTTGGCAAGAGGTCCGTTGTGCGTGTATGTCTACATATATAATCTTGTTGAAACAGGTTATTCGATTTATGTGCATATAATTAGAAATGAAATTAACAGAAAAACTTAAAAAGCACCACGAATATCTAATACCATACAAGGTGATAACGAACTTATCGTACAGAAGAATATAGTAGAGAGAGAATACGAAAACAAAGTTTTATTAAGTAATGTGTATCCGGTCTTGCACCGATTCGGTGCTACAGTCGTTTGTGTTCCATGGCCTCCACGATCGCCGGAACTTAATCCGATTGACTTTTTCTGTTGGGGCCAAGTAAAGAGCCTCGTTGACGACACACCTGTCGATGAACTGCGTCAAACGAATTGTCGAAGCCTGCAACACTATCTGTATGTCACCTGGCACTTTTGAACGAGTGCGGAAGTCAATGCTCCGGCGATGCCACTATTGTGCAAAACAAGAGAGGCGTCACTTTGAACATCTTCGCTAATGCACAACACTCCAAAATAGGCTGGTGGCAATGGCCTTCCATGAACGATTGTCTACCAGCCACAACACTAAAACGACTGCAGCGCCGTATCGGTGCAAGACCGGACACACATTATTTAATGAAAACTGTTCGTTTTCGTACCCTTTATCTGCCATATTCTTCTATAACAAAGTTCGGAAACACGATGTGTATCTTTAATCTTTAAAAAAATAGTGGCTCTTTTATTCCAATTCTCTCTACAATTCTGTAACTGGCAACATTTCTTCTTGATCTAATTCTGTAGCATTTCCAGATAGGTGGAAGTATTATTTTTTTAATCATTTAAATTTGGAAACTGAAAATTAACAGTTTACGTTTATTACTCTTACCTTTTCTCTAAAAATCATTTTCAATTAAAAGAAAATTGCAATACAGAACGTTTCAATGATCGGAATGTTAGAGAACAAAATGACAAGGGAAAATAGTGATGCAGAAATCAATAAGATGTAACATTTTGGACTTGCCCAATGCTTCTCTTTACTACAAATTTTGGAATAAATTTGGAGCAAATGTTAAAATCTGACATTCCCACGTAGGATCTCAGAATGCAAAATTTTATTATGAAGATGCATAATTTCACGCAGACCTAACAGTGAGTTAGTGGACTTTTTTGGAGTGGTCACCTACTTTGATGCTGAACACAATGCTGAAGGTTTCATTTTAATACCTCTAACCGTTTGGCCACTACAGAGTGTGACATCCAGCAAGGCATAAAAGCAAGAACGGTCCCCTATGTTTTACATGCAAGCTGTAACCTAGGGGCCGCTAAAAGCTGAACTTAAATTCATTGTAAGTTTACTTACTATGATATCGAAATCTGCGAATTGAACTAAATTATTGAAGTAAAAATCTGAACAAAGAAATTAAACAAATGATTGTCAAAAACACTAAACTCACCAAGAATGGTCGCTCACTTAGAGCAGTGTTTAAAAACTATTATGAACAAAGTCACAGAAGGAAATGTTAATATAAATGATAGCCTTCCGAAAGTGTGACTAACTAGCGATAATTTTTACGTTCTATTACTTTTTTTTTCTGTAAAATTATAAGTTATTATATTTAATTCACCATATCTATGCTCCAGTTTTGTGATGCAGTATACCAAAGTCATTAATCATTAATACCTCTTACAAAAAAACATTTCTTTTCATAATCTAAATGATTGAAGCTTTAAAACAGTCAGAATTCAATTATTTTTTCTTTCTCTGAAAAAAAAATTAGGAATCATTTTGATTTTGCGATTCGAAATCAGCTGTTTGGTAAAGTTGAAAATATGCGAAGACATGTCAACCTTCTAGAAAAGGACATTCCATTTTCTTGGGAGGATAGACGAACACTGTCATTATTTTGATTTGTAGTTCTTAAGTTAGGAACCACAATAAAAAGTGAATTACCAGGAAAAAAATTGTAAAAATGCTTAAAATGAGTTGCGGTCTATTTCAATCTTATTTTGAAGGATAGTGATAAGTACTCATTTGATTGGTAAGTCTTCGGGATATCCATCTCGATATAAGGGCCGTCGCCAGAAGTAAAGGCCCCCAACAAAATCCAACTTGAATTGTAAAAAAAAATAATCTTCCTTTTCTGTGCAACTTACAAAGTTATTATAAACAGTTTTAAAAATTGCAACGCATCGCTTATAGGAAGACACTGCGTACAAGGCATGAGGTAACAGAAAAAAAAAGACATTATCACGATTTCATATTCTGAAGCACAAGAAAAAAGATCACAAAAGCTTACAGAAAGGAGCTATTCTCTCTTCGTTCCCTTCTACTAATCTCAGCCTGTTTCCGCCATTTGATTCAACAGTGAAAGGAGATGTTACAAAAAAATTGCAAAATTATTTCAAAATCAGGAGTAGCAATATCAAGAGTTGCAGTTCTGACATAGCCTAGTGGATTAGGAAAAGGGCCTCCCACGAGGATGAAGCGTCGGAACCTGGATTCGAATTCCGGTATCGGCATGGCTGTTTATTTCATTTTTTTCCTGTATTTGTCAGCCTCTTCTTTTCACTTTCTCTTCAGGTTTAAAAGCCATTCCATAATGGTTTCCTGCAGAAGGCTTGGAAAACTACCTCAGTATCTGTTCCAAAGACACCTGGCAGTAGGTATAAACTACATCTCCCAATCAAAGTGTGGGAGATTAAACCAATACCTCCCCGGGAGGAGGCCTACAGCCAGAAATGGCTATAAAAAGGGCTGAAGAAGAAGAATACCAGAGTTGAGAGAGAAAGAATTTTTTTTCAATAAGGTTAAAAGACCTTGCCATGAAGGATTCTGAGGATGCGAGAGAGGTGTAAAGATTCCCACAATACACAAGACATCGGTAGAAGTGGGGGTTGGAGTCCAGTCCGACGCTCGCTCGCCTTTTTAACCCCGGGAAACAACAGGTCCCTATTCGTCAGGTCACCATTTGACAAGAGGATTTGATGAATCCTACGATCCAACATAGGCTTCAATAAAATTGTTCAAGATGAAAAAAGTACTGCCGAAAGGGACAAATAGTTAATATGTTTAGGCAAATAATAATCTTTATTTAAAAGATGAAAGGAAAAAAAATCTCACCGATCAATCCGAGATGTCTATCAAGCAACCAGGAAAAAGTTGCTACACATCAAACATTAATCAAACAGATGTTCGGCTATTTCCTCTAATTCGACATAATGTTAGGAAAATATGTATATTTATTCAAAATAAATGCTGAATGGAAGAGATAGTGATTTTTTTTTTTTTTTTAAAGAATACATCTTTTTAATCTATTTTCGATCTCTCAAATGATCTCTGAAGTACGGGATATATCAGAAGAAAAGAATGCGATCAATTTTGTACATTTCTTCCTTATATTAATGACGTGATAACGTAATGTCCAAAGAATGTTCATATATTGAATTTCCTCATTTGCCCAATCAAAAGATATTACATAATTATCATCCTCCAGCTGACGGAGACAGCGCAGCACTTTGCTAAACAATTGGAAAAACTCTCAAAATTAGGGCAAGGAAAAAAATAAAACGAACATAAAAACAAAAAACAACAAAATAACAATAAAAAATCCACAGTTGGGTCCAACTTTCGCTGAATCACAGACGTATACTGAGTGCGTTCGTGCATTTGTGGTTGAGTACACATAACAGAAACGTTTCCGGTCTGGAAAGTGGCCTTTGCCGGAGGCGAATAAATATCACGTGATGCTACGACTACGACGACCATGGCCCTCGTGGCCTGGTTCCATCAGAACACTCGCTTCGCTGAACCAAAGGGATACGTAACATCACGCCATAGCAGCAGTCACTTAACACACACACACAACTCTTGCTAATCAAAAGGTAAGGGACGTCTCCTTTATATCAAACAAAACTAATAATACAAAAACTATTTCATTCAGCTTTATGTTAAACGTAGCATCATAAGCATTCGGTTTTTTAATCAATAATTTAGTCACTGATTCACTCGACCACGGAAAATAATGAAAAACTCTCGTATGAACTTTTACATTTCAATTTTTACATTTCCAGTCATTTATTTAACTTATTTTAATATCTATATGGATAGGAATATCTTTATCTGATTATCTGAATAACAACAGTGTTTTATTTCATTTATTTTCTTCTAAATTCTTTGAGAAATCAATCTGAAAAATGTACTTTGAATGTTATTTCAATATAACATCCACAGAAATCCGTTACCTGTTAAACTGGCCTGACGGCTATTTCTTTCCATTCTTCCTGTTATATTTCTTTTTCCAATGGGAAGATTTGCAAATGAAAAAGGAAAAGTATTTCCCTTCTGATGCGGTTGGAAGCAAATTACCGACAGTGTTAATGACCTTTTCTCACACACCAAAATGGCATTACAATCTGATCCACCGCTAACCACTCCATGTTGTCTTTGAACTTTCGTAACAAGCCTGAATCGTTTCTGTTAAGATTAACTTCGAAATAATTAGATTTATCTTTTTTAAAAATTAAAAAGAAATGTCTGAATTGACATAGGAGGAAGAAACCACAATTACTTCCGTTTTATCAACAAAACTCTTACGGGTATACAGTCTTCGTAAATGTAATCTTTTTTTGCTTGGATTTATTAAGAGAACATCAAATGCATATCTAATTACATACATAACAGAAGCGGTAACAGGCATAAACTGACCTCTTATTGTGGTTTTATGCAAATAACAGTTACTGGAGAATTGTTTTAAAAACTGACAAAAACCTTACAATTTTTCTTTGACTACGAAATGTAAGTGTTTGATCATAACTTAAAAAACGAAGGTTCTGATAGATAGGTGGGTAGGATACAGAAGCAACCAGGTCTACAGAACATTAAAGACGGGACCTCTAGACCTCGTATTACTGACCTAGAGGTGGAAGTTTACATAAGGTTGTTTAGACATTGCTTCAAAACAAAAGGAAGATGTCATAGCCTAGGAGAGGGAAATGTACTCTTTCATGTCAACATTTTATTTCACCTCAGGGTTAATTGCATTTTAAGTAACCAATCACTTGTACTCTTACATTATAATCCTCTTTGCAATTCAACAAAACAAAACTAAGAGCCTGTACCCCTTTTTTAGGTAAATCTACTGTATACTGAAATTTCAACATATTAGCTCGCTGTTTTCAAGAACAAATCTCCAGCATGTCCAACAAGGGTCTTTCCTTCATTTTCTTTAAGTGTTTTCCATTCCAAGTTCGATTTGTTCCCGTTTGGCTTTAATAAGCTGGTCGTTGCTCGGAAAGTATTGATGTTAGGGTGTCAGAACAATATAGGAAACGACAAAATGCCAAGGACACCTCCGAAGTACTCACCTTTTGTACCCTGAACGTGGTTTGTACATAAATCATCAATCGACTAGGAAACACACCTGCAAAGTGATCTCCCATCTCAGTAAAAAAAAAACATCGTTAACTAAGGCGGCAATTGGCCATAAAGAGATCCTTAAAGAATAGATGAAGAATGGACTAAAGGATAATAACATTTTCTTTTTTTCTTTTTCAAACTCATTTAAAACACCACGTTAAGTCTGGGTCTTTTTTTTTTTTAACCTTTTTTTCCATAATAGTACACCCGGAAATAGTCGTACATTAAAAAAAAAAAAAAAGCTTCTAACTATGCATTAAATACAGAAACAATAGGTAAAATGGAAAAAAAAATTTACAGAGGAGTGTTTCCTTATGAACTCCGTTGGTTGGCAAAATATTTTCAATTATACAAAAAAATGTTAATTAGCTTAGTGGGAAAAAAAAAAGGTTTTATATTTATATTTCAATTCAATCATTGAAGAAAAGGGATTTAAATATTCAGTAACATAATTTATGAAAAATTAATTGTCCTACCTTTATTATTAAAGGTAATTATTATTATTTGCTGAGAATGGAATTTTTTAGAAAATAAAAATAAAATTTATTGATAAGAATGGATTTTTTTTTTACAAATTAAATACTATTTTTTCATGCAACTGGGAAATTTATATAAGTTTAAGAGTTTTTAATTTCTAAGAATCTATAATTTTAAGATAATTGGATAAACCATTGTTGGCAGGAATTACCCACAGCTTATCAGCTTAGGAAACCAATAGAAATTATTAAAAGAACCCACATTAAAGAAGGCAATAATCCACTAAAATATGAAAATCCAATATAAAATGGTTAGTGATTAAATCTCTGCTGATTGATCGTGAAACTTAAAAGTTTAATAATTAAAAAAACAAAACAAAACGTATATTCCAAAATTTAACGTATGTAGAAATTAACAGTTAACAATAAAACTAATCATGTACTCGCATAACAATTTAAAATAGAAGTTAGACGTATTGTAAAAAAAATAAAAATAAAAATAAAACAGAATGGTAAGATTTTGTTTCTTAGGTTAAAAAAATATTAACAAAAATTCATTAATAAAAACATAATTAAAATAATAACTTTTAAATTTAAGCTTCCTTTTTCTACAACTAAACTCATGAATATTTTCCAAATCGTACTGAAATTATTATTTTTAATGAACACCTACGTGCTTTAATTTTTTAAAATAATGATCCTATGAATATTGAAAACGAAAGTATTAAAAAAATGTAATTTTAAATTTCTAAGTCTTCCACACTGTACATCATACATATACAATTTTTTTCTTATTTCATTCTTCCGGTTCCTCAATAAATGCTTATTTATTTAGGTCTATATATTATTTTTTTATTATTAAGAGAAAAGTTTGATTTGTGATGGAAAAATGTCTCTGCTTCCCATTTTCATTAGATTAGTTTGATGTTTATTTACTGTGGATAATCTGGATAGGAAATCCTGTGTACGTCCTGGTGAAAACATTTCAAATAATGACTGTTAAAGGAATCCTTTATAGAATGGAGATGGGCATGCAGCCCAACTTCGTGAAGCTTTCTGATAGGTATTTCCGGCGGTGACGATCAATGTCTTCTCCAGATCCATTTCAATTTTACTACAGTCCTGAGGAGCAAAAATGTCTGACATGTCTGCCTGGATTGTTGGAGTAGCCTTGAGACAATATATATAGACATAGTAGAGCCTCGATTATCCGCGACTGCCGCGAAAAATGTTTTTATTTACGAACCTCAAAACAAAAAAACAATTTGAATCCAAGCTAACAACAGGGAAAGTACAATAAGCCCTAAGTGCGAAGGTCGAAAATTACTGACAGGTTTATTGTGCAACATAATCCTATAGGCCTTCTCGAAATTTGTGGATGAGTGGCAGGCTCTTGCTCTGCAGAAAGGTTTCTGCTGTACTGTACATATTTTAAAAGTTTTGCATATTATATTTTTTGTATAATAAAGCGTAGTTTTTATGCTGAAATATTTTTTTTTTCGTGTTTACACCTCATTTTTAGTCTTTTTTCGGGTTATCCGCGATTTTTACTATCCGCGGTACCCTTGCCACCCAATTCCGCGGATAATCGGGGCTCTACTGTATTTATAAATATTAAAGAATGCTTCTCCAATGGCTGCAACAATCCCGAATCTTTAAAATGAGTCATTTGAATCGTACCGAAGATATTAGATTGTTCCAGAATATGAACATGCATCCCAATAGGAATGCTTAATATGTGATGTCTAATTTCCAGAACAATGTTTACTTAAATACAACATGTTTTAGAGTCTCAAATGATTACTTTTACTCATATTGTGGTGATTTGTTTTCATTATTGTGAATAGTAAAATTTGAATGAAGCAATAATAATATCCTCATTCAAAGGAGGTAAGGGCTCAAGCGATGTAAGGCTGTATAAAAAATACATACCTTTGTACAGCTAAATAAATGCCTTACAAGTAGTCTTATGCCAATGCCGTAGTACCAATCTTAAAATTAATATTTATAAAAATGAATTTTTAATAAGTCTCATTTCATAACCCTTGAAGTTCCAAATACAGTTTTCCTTAACATTTCTGCAATTCAGAAGTCCACCAAAATGACAAATCCCGGTAAATGACCTCAGCCATCAGTGTCAACTCTGACTTCTGACCTCTGAATGGCGTCATGAGTTTGAGTAATTGTCGAATTCTTGGGAGCATTGTTCGAGATTCGGAACACTGGTGAAACCTTCAGCAGATTGGTTACAACAAAGATCGACGACTGCAGTTAAAGATTGCAGAAAGCTCCATAATAATTGTTAAGAGAGATTAAGGAAGATAGTTAACTGTAAACGTTATTTAGGGTACACTGATATATGCACTAAAATGTGGTAAGTTTATTACTGAAAACGACAAGTTCCCATTCCATTTGGCTTTATTTATTTATTTTTATTTTTTTTATAACCGGCAATATTTTTAAGATTCTCCAAACTAGTCAGGAAAAATAGCTAATTTAATATTTTTAAGAAAATGTAGTTTTTTTCCCATTTTTTTTTTTTTTTTTTCCTTTTCTGAAACTACGGTCAGAGTGAGAATGGTCTTTTAGTTCGACTAAATAACTTCGTAAAAGGTCAAATTTCACAGAGGCATAGAGGCATATCATCTCAAGTCACCGGAAATTTTCCTGAGGCTTCAAAAGTCCAGCGACTGTACCAAGTCAATCCCAGTAATTCATAACTGTATCAAAGCAGAAGGAAATGCAACATCACTTTCCTACTCTCATTCTACAAATAATTGCTTTGTTAAACGTAAGAGGATGTCAAGCCAAGTTTATAACGGAACTTCCGCCAGTGACTCACAAGTCTTCGAAGTCAGCATGGTTTGACCGATAACAAGCAACTGATCCGAAATAACGAGTATTTGTAACAAAATCGCGAATTAAAAATACGACTTTAACAGAACTCTTTGGATCTATTAGTGCAATTCGGTTATGCAATACTTAAATAAATATTGTATTTACTAATGAATGTAATTATGACATCCGAATGGGTTATTCAATAATCAACTGTAGAACGGTTACTGCTAAACTAGCGTGAAGATAATGTTCTTAATATACTGGCGTGAAGATAATGTTCTTAAAAAAATTACTCAATCAATTAACACGTATTGATAGGACACAAAAGCAACCGTTGTCATACTGCGCCAATTGATATTTGGTACTGTTACTAGATACAAAGATATGATAATGACAAAGACCAATAAGACGGAAATTAACATATATGGGTCTTCATAAGATTGAGAACCACTGAATTTTATCCTGAAAACTTACGATTGTAATTTCAAAAACGACCAATTCTTGATTTTCACATCGTGGCGTACATATTAAACGCACACAAGTCATCCCTCCTTACGTCGGGGTTTCGTTCCATCCGGCAGGACGTTCAAGTCGATACATTAAATCAGGACAGTTGTAGGGGTTAGGAAAGTAAGCAAGTATACTGTTGCAAACACTGTTTATTTCACTGAAATTGAATTAATAACAATTATTATTGATAAAAATCAAGAAGAGTAATGATGAAAGAGAGAAGAGACGACTGTAATTCACCAAGACTGTTGCTAAACTTTGTAGCTTTAGATTTTTCAAAATGGTCATCAATATAGAATGAGACCATCCGACTGATGTGCGATCACATTGACGGGCTTACCAGCTCATGTTGCTTTATAACTTCCAACTTCGTTTCGAGATCAATTGCTCGCCTCTTTTTCTGTGATTCTTCACTAGGTTTTTTGATTGGGCATGTAAGAGCCATGTTGCACAAAGTATCTCGAAATATTTAACGATAAATACACAAATAAGCTACTTCTCAAACGCAAAATCAACAGAGGAGCTGTTGAAGACAAATGCCGATTGCCAACTGCCGAGGGAAGTTGCCGCTGAATGCGCTGTTGCCACTGCGCATGATACGTTGTTGCTAAATAGAAACCTTCTTACTTTACGCTCGCTTGCGTCTTGTTCGAAAGTATGGTCGAAATGTTATTTATTTCCTTAAGGGATCACGGACGTAATCTTCGAATGGATGTAATTCGAGGGATGATTGTGTATATATAGATATATAGATTCGCTTTCCTATCCATAAATATGGAAATTTAGATGTTGAAGCAAACTCTGGAGCTACCATCAAACAAATATTAAACCTTTGATAAATGTTATACTACTTCATTTGAAGTTAATAGTTTTAATGCGTTAACAGCGTTAAGTTATTCAAGTGAATATTAAATGAAACAGGTTTCAAATGCGTTAAGTAGTGATGTTTAAAATACTATATATTTCTGCTGAGATTACAAATGCTACTACAGTTTAATATTCCAGTAACTATGTACATCAGATCTTGCGTCAGATCCGGTAGTTCTGAAATTTTGCGGAGTTGTTTATGATGTTATCCCAATATAAGATCCAAGTTTTTAAACTCGAGCGCCGACGCAACCTTAGCAAAAATCCAAAAAACCTTTTCTGAGGAACATCAGCCTACAGGGTCGAAATTCCCACAGAACATCACATTATTGCTAACAATTGCCGAGTTCGCAAAACTTACTAAATTTTGAAATGTTGTATTTCGAAAACTATTAGGTTCATGTAAACGGTTCTGGTCTCAAACTGTAGCAAATTTCGTCTCCTTTAAAAACGTACTAAGTCATTATTATCACAACAATAGTCCTTCAGGGTTAAAATCGCCAAAATCTGGAGAAGGGTCGAAAATTTCAAAAAGGGTTTTTTGGATTTTTGCCAAGGTTGCGTTCGGCGCTCGAGGTCGAAAACTTGGATCAATCATTGGGGTCAAATGATTGACCCCAAACTTGGATCAACATCATAAACAACTCAGCAAAGTTTCAGAACTACCGGATCTGACGCACGGTACCCCCCCCCCCCCACTTTCAGGCGACAAGGTTAAAAAGGCTATTAGAAAAGTTTCACAAATGTACACTTATATATTTGATCTTTCACTGATAAAATAAAAAGTTGTCACTCTTTTTTAAATAAAAAGAGAAGCCTGAATTCACTTTTCTTTCACTTTTAATCAATTTTCCTCTTTAATATTTTTTACACTTCAAATAAATTTCATTTTGGAAGCTACACTGCACATGATCACCATTGTAGAGCCCTACCATGCCAAATATTCATGGGATTTCAGTACTATCTAATACATTTGAAATAATGACATGAAGAAAAACAGCCTTTTAAATCTTATAAGGGATTAAAATGTTCATGTTGGCCAAAAAATACTATTCGAAAAACTTACCTGCAAATTCTCTTGTGGTGTTTGGCGGTAACTCGAAACATCGGACGGGATGGATTCTGCTTCAGCCCGATTGCCTTCATCGCTTTCTTTCTTAATTTTCTTGTAGTGTTCTACGTTCTTTTTTGTGCTTTCTGCTAGGAAGATACTACTGTCAGTCATTTCGTCACTGGGGCTTCCATTTAGACTCTCCTCAAATCCAAATGAGGCAAAAGGAGACCAAATGGGGCTGTTCTGCTGGCTTTGCTTTTCTTCCCATGGAAGCTTAAGTGGCGTCTGTTCTGGCGAAGACTCCTTCGTTAAGAAGATTCCATTTGTATCTTCAGTATCTTGGGAGGAATCTTCCCAGACGCAGTCTTCTTCTTTGAGTACTTTTGTTCCCAGTTGTTTCACCGAATCAGCAAAAACCTTGAGTACTTTCGAACCTTCACACGATAGCGTAGTTTGCGGTTCATTACCGAATTCTTTCTTTTCAACCCTTCTTGGTCTGGAGACTGTCGGAGACATTTTGTAATCCTGAAGATTATGAGGTAAGCCAATCAATTCTGACTGCTTAACGCCTCCACAAAAGTTACAAGGTGAACCAAAAGCAGTAACAACCTGTGTATTCTCCACGTTCGATTTACTGACTTCATTTTGGTTTTCATCGACATCAGAATCTTCTAACTTAACCAAACAGTTTTGAATTTTTCCTGTATGAAATTGCATTGCTGATCCTTCTTCTGCACTGTTCTCATCATCTTCTACGAGTCTTATCTTTTTGGGACCACTAGATGGCTTCCTCTTTTGCTTTGCTTTGCCACATTTATTCTTTGCCGATTTCTTCCAATTGGTATATTCACTTTCTTTATCTTGTGGATCTCTTCCATTCATCCATTCATCATTCGTTTCTTCGGATTCTGAGCAGGATGTTGCATCAGCTTCGTCTTGAATATCCGAACAGGTGAATTTTTGAAGGGAGTGTACTTTTTCGGCTACTTCCTGTTTCTCTTCTACTGATTCGTTGCACTGGATACTTCTATTGGGGAATGGTTTTCCAAATACTTCATCTTCCCACGTGATCCTTTTTTTCTTTCGATTTTTTTCTAATTTTCCGCAAACGTTCTTGAAGCTTTGTATAATTTTACCGGATTTCCTTACTTCGTTGGCAGTTGAAATGCCAGAAGTGCCTGCATCACTCATTAATTCCGTACTGCCTTCTGGTTTGTTTGTATCTTCATCCTTTTCCGATAATGCATTTAATTTCTTATCAGCTTCTTGGGAATTGGCAATTCGAGAATATGTTTCAGTAAGCAAGCCCATTTGTACTTCATCATGTGAGACCGTATCGGCCATTGCAATTTTGTTATATCTGGAAAAACAATGAGAATCTTCTGCTACTTTCTTTCGCAGACTTATATCGTTATTCAGAAAGTCATTTTTCTTAGATTGTTCTTCGTCATCCGTATTATCACTGCTCCATTCACAAAGTGACTCAATTATCTTCTCCTGTGATAAATCATGTCCTGTCTGACTTTCGGCCAAATTAACTGGAATAATACTTGAAGAGGGAGATGCTACGGAAAATAAAATTTCTTTTGGTCTTTCTTCACTTGCTACTAGTTTCTTGGACTCTGAAGGGTAAACATTTGCTGCAAATGGATTCTGGGTTTCAATATCTGTTACATTTTTTTCAGAAGTTGAAAAGTTCTTGGCGTTTTTTTCAAAGTCAACCGACTGCTGTGTGGTGCACTCGAATTGCGAAGCATTAGCATTTTCTGATGTAATGATAGATTTTTCGTAAAACTGTCTAGTCAGGAATGGTGCAATTTCAGTGGAAGAATCACTATCGTAATTGTATTCTACCACTGTGGTTTCTTCGATGGTTTCTTCTTCCCTTTCGATGATCCATTCTTCGGATGTAGTTGCAGTGCAAGTACTGCTCCGAGAACTTTCTGTGCTACCAGCATTTCCATCGACTTCAGTATGTAAACACGGAGATGAAAAATCGGTGTTCTCGTTAAGTTGTTCAGTTTTCCTTATTGTTTCTTTAATCTGAGTTATACGCAGAGATGAAGAAATACAATCTATACTTTTGCCATCCGTTGATGAGTAAATCTTCGAAGCAGAAATTTTTGTTATTTGGCTTTCTTTTACCATCCTACTACAAGAAGGGTTTCCATTTTGAAGCAATAAATCAAAGTTAGAATAGTTTGGTAAAGGAGATTCTAATCTAGCTTCGAGTTGATCATTGCAAATTGGCGGAGCTTGATCCTGTATTTCTGGGGGCTGATTGTCTGTGGTAATAAGAATCCTTGCCTTTTTAGTAACATTAGGCGTACGTTTATTCTTTCTTCGTTTGGAACCACCAAGTAAATCCTTCTGGTTGCTTGGCTTGGAGTTAATAAGAGGGGATGACTTTCTGCATCTTAAGTTGTACGTATAACTAGGTTCTGAATTATCGAGTTGATTGGAGATTTTTGAACTTTTACTAGATATGTTTTGATCAGAAATTGCCTGCTCCTGAAACTCCAGGGAAGAATCTGCAATATTAGGATGTTTTCTCGCACGAGCTCGTCTTGTTCGATGGGGCAACGTTTCTGTTGTCGGGCAATCGCTATTAGCGGAAGAAGAACTCAACGGTTGTTCAGTTCTTCCGCCTGAGCTACTTGTCTGCTTTTTGGCACTTTTGTTTGACTTCCCATTGGTCTTCTGTCGTTTTGACTGCTGCAATTTGATCATTGATGTCTCGGGTAGATTTACTTTTCTCTTTTGTTGTGTTGATTTTGCATTAGATCTCCCAGAACAACTACTTGTGGAAGAAGGGTTTTGGTTTCCGCTTGCCAGAAAATAGCAAAAGGCAGGATCTCTCTTAGGCGTTCTTCTACGTTTGATAGAATTCTGCCTCGTTGTCAGAATAGTCTTATTTGTTTTTGATGGAATGCAAGTTTTCTTCTTTCTTTGATTTACCTCGATTTCCCTCAAATTCTTATTCTCTGTCATTGTTGAAGTGTGAGAAGTACGGTAAGAGAAACTTACTCGATTTGGTACAACAATATTTGGTTTGGTCTGAGCCTCTTCCAGATGACAGATGTTATTGTTATTATCTTTCGTTTGCAGCGGTAGATTATCAAAGCATGGATTTTCTTCTGATGTCGACTCAGATTGATCGTGGCCTTCCGAACGGTCTAAGGTTTCAGACATTTCTCTTTGACAGCTGTAAATAGACAAAGTATCAAGCTGTAGAATCCTTAAATAAATAAATAAATAAATAAATAAATAAATAAATAAATAAAAAAAATAAAAATAAATAAAAATATTAATATAAAAATATAACTAGTACATTTTGATGGATAGAATGAATAAAGTTGGTAAAAATATAAATCGCTTCATTAGCAGTCACACTGAATAAATAACTCGTTCTAATAATAAAGCTTGGCTAAAGCAACATTTTTATACGAAAATATAAAAAATTCGGTGATCCTACGACATATGTAGTTATTTAATTAGTGGTGTTTTACGGATCATTTGAAACTTGTAAAACGTTTGGTTACTTAAAGTAAAATAGATAGAAAATGAATGGAAACGAAGTAAATTTCAGTAGCAGTTTTTATAAATATTTAATACCATCAACTTCCTCTGGATATATATTCTTTGGATTGTTTAAAAATAAAATAGGGTCATCCAACAGATATTAAGTCATATTAACCCTTCCATATTATTTACACAAAGAATCACTATCCATGTGTAATATTTAAGGAAGAATTTACAAGATGATAATATTTAAAGAAGACATTTTTTCTTAAAATATGAAACTGTTAAAGCAAGAGTTATTTTCATATGTTACACTTGTGTCTTTTCCCTATCCATTTTCTTTACCGTTCTAAAGTCCTTTTCCTAGAAACATTGATAAAACTGCAAGGAAATGACATCGAATTGCTGAACTTTCAATCCCCGTTTGCAGAGCACTCTCTTATAGCGTTCTGTCGTTATCCATTATAGATTTCAGGTTAATCATTAATAGCATAACACTATAAAGCAAATAACACAAATGGAAATGACCATATGTCGACGATATATTACTTGAACATGGTTAAGTAGACTCTCTATTAGTTCTAGACTGAAGAACCTTCTAGTTATCCCTAGAAGTGACATAACTGTTAATCATAATATCTAGAAGGCAACTGTAAGTCTAGGCATTCAACACATACAACCTTCAGAAAAATAAGAATATAACAACAAGTTACAGGTTATACTTGTTTTGCAAATTAAATCATGACTTTTCTTAAAACTTCAAAGAAATTTTCCTTAAATGGTCAATAACTAAAGGGAACCTATTAGTAAATTCGAAAATATTAGTATTAATATTACTAGGCATCAGCTTGTATATTTTTTTTGTGCATAGTTAAAATTCTAATTTGACTTTTATTATTCATTTAGGTAGCAATGGCCGAATAAGTGTGGTAGCCAAGGGCAGAATCTTACGAATTAGGCATCCCAAGCTGTTTCAGTGGTGAGAGTTAAGACTTCCCTTGTATAGTGCAATAAATTAAATATTACAAGGAAATGCTATTCATAGTTCAATCTCTGTAACAGGAAACCTAAAGAACAAGTTTTATTTATTATTCATGAGTATTAGTTATAATTTGCAGCCAGAATTTTTCAAGACTATTTGACCTCAATCGTATAGGAAATTAATTCTATTACAACTGCTCTAATTGAAAAATTGACGTCATAGATAATATGACTAATATGTCTTAAAATATAGATTATACATTATTTAGATTATAGCCATGTATATTTTTTAATGTGTTGCAAAACCTTTTGTTAACTGCAACAAACAAAAATTCCACTAATTATATATATATAAAAAAAAATCTCAAAAATACAAGTAGAAGAATTATTTATTCTTATTTTATTTCTTTATTTTTTTTTTTTTTAGTTCAGCATCAATTAAAGATGAAGTTTTACAATTCACCACTGTTTTACAATTCTCAAGATGATGAAAGCCCAGAGGAGAAGATATCTTGCAGGTAATTAATTATTCCATTCATGTAAGACTGTAGCCCATCACGAAATTAAGAGTAAAGTAGCATAAATGAACATCAGAGTTGCAGTGGAGCCTCCACAGCTTAAATAAACAATAAAAAAACTCACTAAATAAATAATGGTGAGAAAATTCATATGCCAGCATTCCCCCCGGCTTCAATGATTTTTTTTTTTTAGTGCATTAAAAAATAAAAACGCGCTTATAAATATTAAGAAACATCAATGGGTGAGATCAAGTGCGTACTAAAGGGTGTATCACATGGATCTGAAAATCGGATGGTCGGATCCACGAATCGGACGTATTCTCTTTCATATCACCACGAAACGTCGTCTATACGAACGATTTGAATGTTACAGGTCGTATAGACGACGACGTCGGAGAGTGTTGCGTGGCCATGTGAAAGAGAATAGTCCGATTCGTGGATCCGACCATCCGATTTTCAGATCCATTTGAAACGCCCTTAAATGGCATCCTAGAGCAGCTGCTTCATGGTCTTTGGCGATAGCCAGCTAGTAGAAGTCATCCGTAAACGACGAGGTCTCGGTACAGAGACTAATCATCAAGTAGCAATGGAGCCTTCATGCCTCTGTACCGAGACCTCGCTGTTTACTGATGATCGTCAAAGACCGTGAAACAGCTGTTCTAGGATGTACTTAGTAAACACTTGGTCTCATCCATTGATGTTTATTAACATAAATAAATTTTCAAGAGAAATGTATATTGCTATAAAATATAAGTTATAGTGACGAAATTACATTTGACACAAAACTGCAATATACATTCCAACTGAAAACTAAATTACTAAACTACTTTTTAAAACTTTCATTCACGCTACGTGGGAGGGGGGGGTGTCAATGATTTTAATTTACTTTCTTTTTTCTTGCGCTGTACTTGGCCGTGACCCAATACAGGTTCTGCAAGAAATGAAACTAACTTGCTGGAAAGTTTTGACCTGGATCAAATCAACTAATTAAATAAGATTTGAAATGTCAGTTCAATGATGCATATTGTTTAATACGTATAACTGAAAATACGTTATTTCAGCTCCTGATGATTATTAACAATTATGTTGTTTGTTTTTTTTTACGTTTATTTTATTGAAATCATATTTTATATGGCTTCAGGTAAATGGAGTCGTGATCATAATAATGTAAAAGTTTCGATTTCATTATAGGCCTTTTTAATAATTCGGTTTTGGATTCAGTGTTATAATATTGTAGATAAGTAAATGTCTTATCAATTTAGTTGGAATAAATCTGATAATAAATCAACCAAAAAACGGAGGAGGAAGATAATGAAAAGATAATACAGGAAATGAATTGTTGGGGGCCGTGAATGCAATCATTGCACAAGGCGATCACAACTGCGGAAGTAATTCGAAATAATCATTGTTAAAAACAATTTCCCCTTTTAATCAATTTCCTAAAAACGGGAACCTAGAATTTTTGTTTGAAAATGGGCGGCTTTGTCCTTTAGACAAACTCGGTTTTGTTTACAATTGATCATAGTGAGAAAATCTCAAAAACGGGTTATATTACACAATGGAGTATCTCCATATTGTCGTAATTGCTAACTTCACTCTTCGTCGTCCACACAACTCGGAATGAATTTTATTTTCTTTAAAGAAATAGTCTACTTTTTTCGATGCCTAATCATTTTTAGGGGAAAAAAAAATCGCATTATTCATTTCCTTTATTGTGGTAAACGTGAGATTAGAAACTCCTTCATTAACAACAAAAATAAAAGAACTCTTATCTTCTATTGTTATGTATACTAGTACAGTAATGAATTTATGTAGTTATCTATATATAGTCCTAGAAAATACACTACACCATCACTAATCCGGCATCATTAGGACCGGTGGGTACCGGATTAGTGATTTTACCGGATCACAGAGTGGTAAGGTTAGGATACACTTAACCCAACAGCTAACCATCTCATCCTACCTTTAAACAAATGTACCCCGTAAATCAGTACAAGTTGGTTAAAAAAAAACAAGTGAGATTTTAATGAAGCACAGGTAAATAAAGGGTACAGGTAATTCTATTGACTTTCACAAGAAAGTTCATCACTGCTGCTTCCAAAGTGAAGAGCTGAAATTTGCAACTAAGCTCATTTACATGTCTTCATGTCAACAGTCACGCCAATCATGTAACGCAGTAAGTAGCGCCACCAAACAGTAGCGGCAGGTTGGTGCGGCGACACCGGAAATTTGAAATTACCCTAGTCGAAATTAATACCGGATTAGTGGTGGTGTACTGTACTAACTTTCAAATAAGCTATTATATATTACAAGATTCATCTGTGGTTATCTTTTAAAAATGTATTCTATTTTGTACAAATTTCAAACTTTTGGAAATTTGATTGAACAAACTCTATAAACTTGATGAACTGAAACGATTAAGCTTTCGAGAAACTAAATATCATAGTGCGATGTAATAGATCAATCTAATTCCCACAAGCAAGTGACAAACGTTTTCTTCTTACGACAGAGAAGTTTCATTTTATGAATAATTCTAGTTTTTTGCCAAAAAAAGAAAAAAAAAAAAAAGAAAATCAATTGAAATAACGGCGCTGTAACAAATGAAATTTTAATGAAAATTTTCTTGAATTTCTATGAGACTATACCATCAGATCAAGAATGTAGCTAGGGAATGACTCCAAGAAAAACTAAAAGGAAATGGAAAAATAGGGTCTTTTTTGGTTGGAAAATAACACTCCCGACCCTTGGGGCCATTTTAATCACTCGCCATGGGCGCTCAAAAAAAACAAAACAATCTTCTAAGGAAGCCAAAGCTACATAGGCTACAAAGCTTTATTAATAGCTCATATTGAGGTAAAAAGGAAACCTACAGCGGCGTTATCGATAGCAAAATGTGCAAGTTTGAATTTCAATAGTTGCTGTCACGTTGATTGGATTACTGTCAAAGTACCGTTTGGATGTTTGGATCATTCAAAGATTAAAATCCCATTATAATTGTATTCTCATTATAAATTGATTCGCTGTTAATGAGACAAAAAAAAGAAAAACTCAAAGCTGATGTTGCAATAGAAAATAAGAAGAAAAAAAAAACCCACTTGATTGGAAATCAACATGGAAAAAGAACAAGGGGAAGACCAAGAAACACTTGAAAAATGACAGTGGATGAGGAACTAAAGGAGGAAGTGAAAGCACTGGTTGACAACCGAATCAGATGAGCGAAGTTTATTGAGCCTTTTGCTCCGTACAGGAACGAAAGGAATGAAGAACAGTGAAAATACAATCACACAGATGTTTATTGTGCTCCCAGTGAATGATGGCCACCCTGTTTTTGTGAGATCTGCGCATGTATCATCGATTACTCTGGTCAGGTACTTCCGTATGAGTTTATCACTGGACGTCGCCATTACGGTAAAGGCTTGTTACTTTGCAAAAGAGCATTGTATTTATAAATAATATATATTTATTTATTTATATAAATACTTATTGTTAGCAACTGGTATTGAAATAACGCTAAATAGTCGAGAGAAGTTTTAATTTGGCGTTATCAACATGTCTTTCTCAGTGAAAACAGACGACGGGCGTCCATTGTGACAGGAAAGCATAATTGATCAGCTACCGGAAGGACTGCGCAGTTCAAACTTCCGCCGGTCATCTTTCATTTTGAGGACAATAGTGTATAGGATAAATGCATTGCACGACTCTTTAAAAATTATCCCTAAAGAAAAATTTACTAAGAAAATCTAAATAGTTAATTCCATTGCTAATGAAAAATTCTAAAGCTTTGAAGTCGAATAGCTCAAATTTTACATTTTTTGAACAATTAAGAATCATTATTTTTGTCATCATCCCACTCTTGCCCAATAAAACCATCTGCGCCTTGCTTTTTAACAGAATAATGCCATGATAATGAAAAGTTTTCAACTTCAAATAGTATCGCCTTATAGTTTTGTTCGTAGATAATCTTTATTCATTGTCCCAGTATTGGAGAGCGGGCAATGTCCGTATTTCATCCGTCCCCAAAAGATGAACCTGCAGATGTTCACGTACCACGTTTGCCAGTAAACAAAGATGCAATGAACACATTTTTCAGACAAATGATAGGGAAGCCATCAGAAAACAGACCCCCTTCAGAGTCACGGACCCACTTTCACATTTTGGAATGCAGTGGCCTGAATAACTCAAAATTTTTAGGGTTTAAAAATAGCGTAGCGCAGAGAGAACGTTAACTCAACTTGTTATATGTTTGGTACTGGGAAAGGGGTGGTGTAGTCTACACCTCCATTAACTTCCATTAAAGAGCAAACGGTGTTTCTTTTCTTTCACTGCACTTCAAAAATATATATACACAAAATTTGAATCGACACCTATTCAAGTTTCGTAATGCAAATATTTCATTTAATGATTTGCAATTTAGAATTCAGAATGTAAAGAATATAAGAATAAAATTAACTTACATTACTAAACATATAAAATTTGCCGGACAGCTTTCTGAAATTTAAAAACCAAATATATATATGGTTTAATAATTACTGAACATGCGAAGTCTCACTTGAACGTTTTTGGTTTCCCGTTTGTCTATTGCACTTGCATTACGTTAAAACGGCTGGACAGATATCCATCAAATTTGATATGCAGCTTTTTTACGATCCAATTTAAAATATGAGCAAGATTATTTTCACTTCTCCTTTCCCCATCCTGCGCCGCATACGCAATACCCATTACGCGATGGACAGTTGAGCGTGTACCTATTTAATATTAGTAGTAATTGTTAGCGTATACCTATTTAATAGTAGTAGTAATTGTTAAGTAACTATTAATAAATTACTTAATTTATTAACAAATAATTATTAGTTTTAAAACAATTGTAATAGCTCCCTACAAGTCGTTAAAATGTTTCGTCGCCCCTGTGCTGGTAAATCACTCTTTTTATATTGTAGAAGCTTCGTTTTCAAAGGATAGATTTCGTCTAACACCCTCAATAGATAAAGATGTTCCACTGCAGATTATGCAGGTGCGCGGGAGATTTAAGCTCCAACGATACTCGACCAACGGGGACTACAAGTTTAGTTGAGATAAGTTAGGATGGTCATTCCGAGGCCTATCCGCCTTTAACGATCGAGTAAGAAAGCTGGTACCCATTTGACAGAGGGCGGGGTGACGCCTAGTGAGACGACAAAGTCAAAGGTACTTCAGTGAAAAAACTTTGAACTAATTTCAAAGTCTTTCGAAAACGAACTCTTTCGACGTGTCATACGAGATTTCTTAATTAAAATTTTCTCCATTAAAGGGCGTTGTAATCATTTAAAATGGAGGAATGTGATTTTAAAAGTTCTTACTATTGATGAATGCATACTACATTGTTCAGGCTTCACTTCAGATGAACGACGGATTGATCAAAATGATCGCACCGAGTCCGAATTTGATGCCAATATTCAATGACTTATTGCAAGAGGGGTAAAAAATATCTAAAATTCTGTATTTCGGGGTAGTCAAGCTCCTATGATCCTTTGCGAAATGCGTGTGCTTTTCATCAAATATTGAGAAATTTCTTTTCATAAATGAATGCTGGTAAAAATAAATGTATTTTAGTAAAATTGTTGATTTTAGAAAGATAAGTTTCTGAAAGTGCTACTAATTTATTATGGCTTCCTGTTTAGTTGAAGGGGTACGAAATAAAAAAAATGGCATCTTCTGTTTCTCTTTGCTTTGTTTCCCATTATGTCACCAGCCCAAGGACGTGTGATCGGCCAAAGATCTTCGAAATGCACTTGAAAACCATATGAGAACAAAATTGGAAGGCTTTCGATTGAATTGTACATGAGAATCGACTAACAGAATCCCTATAAGGCGGAATTCAGGGGAGAGGGTGCTCTCACCCCCCCCCCAATATTTTGAGGGAAAAAAAACAAAAAAACATCTAAATATATATAAGGCGAAAAGCATTATTCACTTTTGGCACGAATTAAATTATCTACAAATGACCTTCATTGATAAATTTAAAATATTTATTAAGGCTTGCCAATGATTCCGGCGCGGGAGTCACACCATCTAGTATTTACACAATTGATAAAAATGTGTTCACCATTTTAGTCTACTGAGATTCGGTGAACAAAATAATAGGCAATTTGTCCCACGTTGATTGACCCTCATAATTGAACTTTTATAAAATAATTTTGGGAAATTTAATTTTTTTTTTCGTATTTGGCTCCAAAACTATTTTCTCTGGATAAGGGTGTTCCACAAAATTTTATTTTCTTGTTGGCATCTTGATTTTTTTTTTCCAGTCTGAACTTATTTTGTAAAATTTACATTTTTTTTTATTATAGAAGTCATCTTATTTAAATAGACTTAGGTATTTTAAAACTGTACCAAATGCTAATTTTTCAGAGGTTCAGAATAAGCTTAAAAGGACACTTTCGAGACAAATTTAACAAAATTTTCCAGGATAGGACCCCCGGACCCCCCTTTCGCCTGGTGGGTATTTCATACACCCCACTGATACGAGTCCCCTCTGGTCCAACGTTTGTTCCACCAATCAAAATGCTGAAATTCCGCTTTTGAATATTACCAAACTCATTTCAACCCAAAAGTTTTTCACTCAAGTAACTTTCACTGTGCCGACTGACGAGTATAAGAACCGCGGGGAAATCCCAGACCACCGCGATGCACCTTCGGAAGTTGTGCCTCTTCAGCCCGCAGTGCAGCGGCTAAACCCTTAGCACCCGTATTAGGGATCGGACAGAAATAATAGAACAAAAAAGTTTTTAAAATCCAATTAAAAAGTTAAAAACTATTTATCCTAGATTTTGAGGTTATTAAAAATAAAGATTTTAATAAATATGGGAAACAAAGATAGAGAGCTAAAGGTTTAAAAAAAAAAAAAAAAAAAAAATCACCATTACCATTCCATGAGACCGGATTTCTCAAAAAAATGACTTGAAAGCGGAATTTGAGTTATAGGTAAATATAATTGAGCTTACTTCGATTTTGATATAAATTGGACCCACAGAGAGGAGTAATTAGGACCAAAAACCACCAATCTCCCATCATCTGCAACGTTATTTTTCAAGAAAAGCTGATAGTTTGCTTAGCTACATTTTTTTTAACTGTACCGTAATAGTTAAAAGTTGGATGCTAACTATTCTTTGTGCCTTATATTAAAGCCTTCAATTATATCCTATTATAGCTTTAGTTACTATTTCTTAGTAATTAATCTTTTTTTTTTTTTTTAAAGCCACTCACTTATTGACTAACAGTGAGAAATTAAGACAATAATGATTCGAAAGCCATAAATCCTATTCAGTTCTAGGTAAACGTTGCAAGTTCTGCGAATACTCGGGAATTACTGTAGGTGGTCTAATTCTTATCTTGAGTAAACGCCTTTAAACAAAGGATTTCGTTCTTTAAGCCGTGGATTTTTTTCCCTTGAAATAAAAGATTAATTTACTGATTATTTTGCAATATTTAGTAAATTCTAAATGTTTTGCCAAAAAAAAAAAAAAAATCAACTTTTGTAAAATCAGAATGAAAACAAATATAATAACTGTTTATTATATAATATATATTTAGCATTAAAAAAAAAAAAAAGCCTGACAAAATATCGAAGGACTGGTATCAAATCTCGTCTATTTTCAGGAAACCGATTGTTAATGGTTTGCTTTAATACGAGTTAAAAATTACCCAGATATTTGGAATTGGGGGGGGGGGGGGGATAAGTAAAAATATTTAAAGTTATTACTATAAATAGACGTGAATAGTGATTTTAGGATATGTGATGTATTTTTTTCTTAGTTTTTTGTTGTTGTTGTTGTTAATCGTTAAGGTAACGAATTTGGAGAAAAAAACCCACTTTAACCACGCCCACCAAAAATACATGGATGCCATTTTTTTACTTCAGATGTTTACCATAATAAATTTCGCAATGTCATTTTCTCTTCGTATACTACAGCAGATCCTCGACTTCAATCGAAACTTAGCCTACGTAACTCTACGGGAATATAATAATGTTATCCTTCATTATAATTGAAAATAGTATAAAATAAAACCTTTCGTGCTAGAGAAACTTTATTAGCAGTGTTTTATTTTAGAAACGCCATTTTAATTTTCAGAAAGATTCATATATATAAATTAAAAAAACAAACAAAAAACGATTAAGTAAAAACTTCAGGATCTGATGAAGGCTAGATCAAGAACTATGAATAACATTTTTATATAAACCAACCAAGTGTATAAATTGAGATAGAAGCTGTCATTTATTTTTGCAGTTGTAGTAATTCTGGTATTTTTAATTACATGCTCTAGACTTGAAAACTGTGACGCTTCAAGCCCACAAGACGAAGTTCGTTGATTTCCGCCAAGCCATCGTGTGACAAATCATTAATTACAGTTCTTTGAATATTTTTTTAAAATAAAAAGGGCGTGGGAGGGGTTTAGGTAGAATTGCTCTAGTTTGGGTAAAGCACAGCTGACAAAACTAAACATAAAAAGTTGCCTGGGGCGTTCATCCTCAAACTGAGAATGAGAGAACTCTTAAGGAAGCCATTATTAAGCGAATTTCCAAATTTATAAAAATCCCTTTAATATTTATAAACCAGTCAAGTAGTTCAATATGTACAGCAGTTAAAAACAATACATAAAAACAGCATTGCAAGTTTTTTTTTGTTTTTTTTTTTTAATCTTCTAATGCCAAAGGTCGAGATCTGGCCACATCAACTCAAAGCCAGCCAAGCCAGTAGTGACGCTCTCGAAAAAAGTATTTGTATCTTTTGTAAATGCATAATATATAGTTCTATTTATATCGGAGAAAGAATAGTCAACTACAACTGATGACCTACAAAAAAAAAAAAAAACTTCTTTATTTAGAGCTCTGCCTCAAGGTCTGACCTTAGCATTGTGTCTGACCTAAAAGTATTCGCCAGTGCACTCGATTGATCTGACATCTGGCGGAATTTTACTTAATCGAGAAAAATAAATAATGCAGTTCTAGGCAGTTACCGATTTGAACTTCTCTATTATATACA
Organism: Thereuonema tuberculata; assembly: GCA_023159025.1. Lineage (NCBI taxonomy): Eukaryota > Metazoa > Arthropoda > Chilopoda > Scutigeromorpha > Scutigeridae > Thereuonema > Thereuonema tuberculata. The sequence goes on along the minus strand of JAFIDM010000001.1, from coordinate 113,290,755 downwards.
AATTGTATACTAGAAACGGTAAGAAACTACTAATTTTATTTTAATTTCAAACAGCATTTAATTTTTAACACATCTCGTATATTTACTCTTATATTTACAAACTTTTTACAATCTTACAGATGGAAAAATGTAAGATCTGAAAAATAAAATTAATTAAACAACCTTAAAGTTCGTTTTATATTATTATTATTATTATTATTATTATTTTTATCAAACAAAAAGTTTTAATCTCTTAATTATTCAATGATTTTCAATAATTACAGCATTATCAGCTAAATACAATATTTTGAAAAAAAGGTTTAAATTATTTTTTTTTCCTGCCATATGTGAAGTAATGGAGGTCCATCGACATAAGTCAAATGTCTTTGAGACTAGCCATTAGGCTAATTTAAAACCTTTTATGTCGAAAGACCTCGACTTCTAATATACTGTAATACAGATCGTACTGATCTCCGTTTTGCAAAACGAATCCACATCAATGTCTATGGAACTCTTTTAAGAAATATTTAATTTAATGCTTTTTACCTTGTTGTTCTGGTCTTTTGCCAGGCTGAGATAGCCCTTTTGCGAATTTGATCTGCTTTTAAAAAGGGGCACAAGAGTGTAAGGCGTTTGATTTCTGCCTGAATGAAAGACGTATAGTCGGACATATTCAATCAATTGAAGGAACTGTTGGACAGAAACAAAACTTTATTTTTCTATTCAAAAACATCATTTCAAATATTACTTATTATTATTAATTATCGTAAAGGATAATATTACACAATGTTAATAAGATACAAGAACTGTACACGTCTGAACTAAAATCATCAACATACATCGTCTAAGCAATATACTGTATATTGAAGCAATAACAGAACCTAATAGCAAGTAATGCTGAAAGTTACCAAATTCAAACAAGCAGTTGAAGCTCTAATGATCCATGAATATATATAAAACCTTTGAATCCTTTTTGTGAGAATATGTAACATTTTGGTATCATTTATTCTCGAAAAATAATTCTTGAATGACCCATGTACAGAAAAAAAAAAAGGCAAATAACTATGAAGAAAAAACTCGAGAGGAATGAGATCTGATAACTTGGGTGGCCATTTTAGAAAACTTCATCTGTCAAAAACTTTTTGGCAATCTTGCACTGAATATGTTAATGGGAAATCCAATAATTTACTGTTCGTTTTTGTTTACGAGAACCTTCAACGCTTTTGCGCATGCATCAGGTCTCCTTCGATTTCATCAAAATAGGGGTTAGGAGAAACAAAGAGGGGATGTTTACTTTTTATCAGTGTTAGTTTACTAGTAAAGCTGCGCTCTATTTGCGCTTTTCGGGAAAGAATTATGGAAAGAATAAATACTATTGCAAAAATGCTCCTACGTTATTTTTTTCTTAAAAGGGTCATTCCATGTGAAATCAACCAAAAAAATAATAATTTTGGACCTTAGTGTTTCAGATTTTGATACCTTTCCTCACATCAACTTATCTACTAAAAAATATGAAAAATGCAAATTTTCACATTTTTTGGGCTTATAATTTTTGGGTTATTGAATTTTAAAGAATAAAAAAATTGCTTGATTTTGGCCATGTTTTGAAATTTTCAAAACGCTAACTCAAGAACCGTTCACCCTACAGAGCTGAAATTGGTGTCATTTTGCTCAGTTTTTAATGGCCTTTAATTTGATATACAACAAAAGTATCTTAATTTCATATTAAAATTTTTCAAAATTTTCAAAAACTGGTTTTTAAAAAAAACTCAAAAACACCCCTTTTGATTTTTTTGAAAAAAATATGTTATTTATATTGTTAATACCTATTTTTGTGCCAAATTTCGTAATGGGACAGCCAGGGGATCATATGGAAATAAAATTTGAAGTGTCACAGTCCAAATATAGTTGATAAAGGTAATCGTTCTGAGTATACCTATAGTTTGTGTATGATCAGTAAACCTCCATGGTTTCATCTGTATAATTAAATTAAATAAATCAATATAAATTACAATTACATTAACAAATTATATAAATAAATTTCAAATTAATAATAGTAATAATAATAACAGCATGCATTTAGAGTAATATTCTCATCAATCACATCAGCGGTTTATAAAGTTTTAACATTTTTAATACTTTATAGTGTTTCAGAATTATATTTTTCCCAATTAATTTGACTGAATAATTTATATTTTATATAGTTTTCCAATCTTAGGCCAAAATTATTCTTCAATTTATTGATTTGAAAGATTTTTAACCAATTGTGTCGAGTTATTTTTTCATTATTTTGATTTTTTTTTCCTATTAACATTCTAAATGTTAACACATTAAAATTTGAGACCAATGTTTATCTGATATCTCAAGACAAGCCTGTTTCACGCTTATTAGGCGATCATCAGTTGAGAGTAGTCAGAATGAATATCGCAGGTCTCATAACGGAGTTGACTTGGAAGTTGTATAAGAAGAGCAGTGGAACCTCCATGACTATAAACTAAATTCATTATTATTATTATTATTTATTATGACTATTATTATTATTAATTTGAAATGTATTTATATCATTTGATAAAATAATTGTAAATTATATTTTGATTTATTTAATTTACTTACATAGATGCAACCATATAGGTTTACTGATCATACACAGTCTTTCATCAACTATATTTGATTTAAAGCTCGACACGCAACGAACGATAAGAACTTCCTCTGGTTGTTAGTCGCATTCTCATTTTTTTCATGGACTATGACACTTCAAATTTTATTTCCATATGATTCCCTGGCTGTCCCATTACGAAATTTGGCACAAAAATAGGTATTAACAATGTAAATAACATATATTTTTTTCAAAAAAATCAAAAGGGGTGTTTTTAAGTTTTTTTAAAAACCAGTTTTTGAAAATTTTGAAAAATTTTAATATGAAATTAAGATACTTTTGTTGTATATCTTAAAGGCTATTAAAAACTGAACAAAATGACACCAATTTCAGCTCTGTAGGTTGAACGGTTCTTGAGTTACAGTGTTTTGAAAATTTCAAAACACGGCCAAAACAAGAAATTTTTTTATTTTTTGAAATTCAATAACTCAAAAACTGTTAGCCCAAAACATCTGAAAATTTTTTGTACTCTCTCTAGATATTATCAGTGTGCAAAAAATCATCAATTTCTGAGGTGTCAAGGTTCAAACTATTGGTTGATTTGACATGGAATGACCCAAAAGCGAAAATGCCCAAAAGAATTTCTTAGGAAAGTGCCCATCTCAGCGTATCACCACTCTGCGGAGTTAAATCGTCCGCCAGTGGTGGGTCTGCCTTTCGAAAACGAACAGTACTTTATTATTATTATTGTTTTGTAATTTTGATAGTATTGTGGCAAAACTTATTTTTTTTTTTAATTTTTAGTTGTTTTTCCATGAAATCTCACACATGTTCCTATCCTTAAAAAAATCAAAAAAAAAAAAAAAAAAATCCACATTTTTCGATAATCTATACACGATTATCATCATTTCAACAAACGAGAAGATCCAGTAATGTGTACATCAACAGTAACTAGATCATATCTTTCCGATTTCTTAAAAAAGACCAATTGAGTTGTATTTTCTACTCAAAATTCCAAAACTTTTTCAAAGAGTTCTACAAGCTGAAAACTGTTGCAATATACAAAATTGTTCTGCAAGAAAAAAAATTCAGCTTCCATGTTTCATGGATATGAAAGCTTGCAGAGTTAATGTGCTAATGGCCGCCATTTTGAATAATACATATGATTTAGTAATTTTTAATGTTTTACTTTGTTTCAAGACTCTTACTTCGAGAAAATTTTCTTCTGTAATTATTTTTTTGGAAACTTTTAACTAGTTGAACATTATTAATTTTTCTTTTGTTTGGCAATTTCTATTTAATTACTTTGTTTGGCAATATATATTTATTTCCTTAGTTTTTCCACAAGTTCCTGGCTTTATGCTAATCAATACCAGTCATTAGATTCATTAAAGATGATTAAAAAAAGAAGTTCAGAAAATTTAAGACAGTATTTTGTATTTTAATTGAAGTTCCTCTGTTGAACTGTCTTGAATTTAATTAGTTAAAATTTTAATTAAACATAATTAAAACTATCATTTAAAATATTCAGAAGATTGTTACGTGTAATAAATGTCAGCTTTCTGATCGTCAAATTACCAAAATATGTAAATTTCATTATAACAGCAGTATATTAAAAGGAAAACTCAAAAACAGCAGAACAGAAGAATTGCTCAGAACAGCAATATATTAAAAGGAACAGAATTTCATGTGGTATTTCCTCCATTCAAGTCTGAGCAAACTGCGAAAAAAAAAAAAAATGATGATTCCGACGTTTGACCAAACGTCATTTCGACGTCATCCTAATGGAATTTTTAAAATTCTACATAAGAAATATAAATTTCTAATAGCATTTAGTTATTGGAAATAACTTCCTGTTTAGCATAAGACTCCCATACTTTCTTTCGCATCATTAACCGAGATAGCGTTTTAGATGAATGAGTCGAATATTCAACAGTTTGATCACGCAAGCGACAATCGGATTTTTGTTTTCCATTAGGCCTATCCGAAGGTCAGATGATATTGCTTTATTTATAATTTAACATGTCTAATCTTATAATAAAAATATGAATTTGAAATGGCTTCAAAAATACTTAATACAAAGAAAAAAAAAAGATAATCTACTACAAAATGTAATGAGAAAAAAGTTTATCAAAATAAAAAGGGCTAATTAGGAACAGAAATATGGTTAATTCATTTCAAATCTGGCATCGTTCAAAATTTTTAATTTTAAAATATAGCTGTTAGCAGAATTTCAAACATTTTTTATTGTTCTTGTTTTATTTTACTTTTCCATTACTTCCGGATCCCAAAGAATGTCAGAGGGAAAGAGGGAAAACCTAGTTTAAGAAATCCGGTATTGTGCTTTCATAATCCTTTAGCCTCGGGCTGGCAATAATCCTTTTGTACAAGTTTGGCGTTGTTTCGTTTGCATGAATGAATGAATGAATGAAGGGAAACCTGATTTAAGACTGATTGTAAAATGTCAACTTTTTAACTCATGTTAACTTTCTAGAAATAACATTCAAATTGCTTATTCAATAAATGAAAGAAAAAAACAAAAACAACCAAGGAATTAATGCCAACTATAGAAAATTAAGGCTGAAAATACATTAACTATTGATCTGCCTATAACGTATTTCTTTGTTTTCTTTTAAATCAATGAATATTTATTCCGAAATGAATAGATGAATGGAAATTAGGAAACCTGATAATGTTCATATAAAAACTTAAAATCATTTAAATTTTCATTTTATTTAATTCATCTATATAATTTTTGAAGTGAAACAAACAGTTCAACAATTTTTCATAATCTCACCAATTTTCTTCAATAGATTAATGTATTTAATTTAGTTAATTTGTATTAATCAGTTAGTTTCTAAGGAATGATTTTGTTTTCATTTTAAATAACAACAACTTTCTATATCAGCTATTTTAGTTTCATACATTCTAATGGTGAACCCTAAAGTCTTCTAAATAGTCCTATCATTTGAAAAACAAATATTAATGGGTCTAAAATTGACTGAACTACAGTGATAACCAAAAAAAAAACCTTAATAAAGGCATTTTAATAATAATTTAAATTTACAAATTACGAAGTTGATGTTAAAAATATATAAATATTTTAGGCATACTTCCGAATCAAGTAATTTATCTTCAGCTAGATCAGGATTTCTTTAGCGTTTAATTTGACAAATGAGAATTACTATTATTAAAGCTTATAAATTCACTGCTTCAATACAAAGGTGAATTGTAGGCCTAAATCTTTAAACTTAAAAGAAAATAGTGAAATAGGCCTATTTGGAACAGACGTTTTTTTAAAAGAACATTTCATATAATATATTATTATGTTTTAAGTTACCTTAAAAAAACTCCAAACGATAACTATCGTCTTGTAAATTCATCCTACAGTTATGAGCTTGCTATGTCAAAATCACTTTACGAAATGGTTATACGTTTAAAAAATTTCAGACCATTAACTGAAAGACAATGATTTTGTTTTAAGTGAATTATGATTCTAATAAAGAATAATAAAAGCAATTCTGCATTGAATGAAGTAAAAAAATAAAAATAAAACAATTCGACATTTAAAAATACTTATTGATAGATATTTATTCATTACTTTTTTTTTCTAATTTTTAAAGTTAACAAAAAAAAATAAAAAATATAAGGTTTTTATTATTTAAAATACAATTTTAGTTTGCTTAAAGTCCTCGACTTTAGCGCTTTATTAGTTATTCATAAAATTACTTCTAGAAACGAAACTTAAATATTTAAACATTAATAAAGTAAAAAAAAAAGTAAAAGTTATTTTTGAAATGAAAATATAATCTTTTATCTTAGAAAATAAAATGTTTAATTCTTTATTTGCTTTCAATTTATCTGCATTTTATTTCTAATCCGTTTTATTGCTTTCCGTGTTTCTCACCAGAGGGCTACCAAATAAAATCCCAAGCGGACGCCTTCGATCAGAAACATTAACGATGCCGGGAATGAAGGATATCAAGAATTTGGCCTGGTTCATCTGGGATTTTCTATTAGTTTATATCATTGGATTCATGTATCTTCCGAAAGAATTATTTGGAAAACATCGGAAGCCATCAGGTATGCCACATGTCATTTATCATATAGATTTATTTTTACTCCAAACAACATTAGGATTCAATGTTTATGATATGAGAGTCATGTCCCAGTAAACATAATATTTCTATTTGTGTTTTTATTTTTTAATTTTCTTTGCTATATGTCACCTGAATTTTTTTCCTATCCTAATTTTTATTTTGCTAAACAAATAAATAGAAAAGTTTACATGATTTAGCTTCAAAAAAAGAAAAAAAAAAAGCCCGTGTTTACTGAAAAAAATTGTCACTTTGAAAATGTGTAAATTAGACTTTTACTAATCGTGGCAGTTTCGACCTGTGAAAGTTCTTCACTATATTACTAAATGTTAATATTTAGTAAATAATTATGTGCTGTCAAGCTATATTTTCTTCAGTTAAAATCACATGTGAAGTAAAAAATCGTAAACTATCACTGGTCGTTAAAATTTTGTTGGATATATTTTATTCATTTTTGTATGGAATTTGTAATCTGATCTTGAAATCTTATAATTTTGGAAAATATATTAAAATACCCCCTACTCTGTAAGGTATTACAACATTCTTTTTTAAGGCTCAGCAGGTATCCGAAATCCGTTAATCCGGATTGTCCTTACTGGCACTTAATCCAGATATGAAGCATTATAATATTTCTATATTTCTCAATAAAAAACAATAAATAACACAAATATTTTAAAGTTGTAGAACAAAACTGTTTTCCTACTTGAAGGAGGGCGGGAAGCATAGATTGCATGTTTTTTTTTTTTTTTTGGGGGGGGGGGGGTATTTTTTTTTTTTTATTTTTGTATTTACTATTGCTTTGACATATTCCACTAATAAGTAGTTTTGAAACGTTTCTTATATAAAAGTTTTTATTTTTATTTTATTTTATTTTACAATATTAGCTAATACAAACGAACATTTTTTGCACATATCTTTAGAAATTTTGCATAAAGGATTTTTTGCCATTTTAGGCCAGTTGTTTAGCCTTTCATCAACTACAGTTTTATTAATCTTTAATCGCTTTCTTTCTTTCTTTCTTGTAAATATAAGAGAAACAGATATACAAAACTTGCCAACAAACCATCGCAAAGGGTCAGTTTTGCATCTGGCTGTGAAAAAACATTTGTACATAAAAAAGAAAACAGATAACAACCGTTATAGACATGACAGCAGTTTCATATTGATCGATAAAGGAGGATTTGTACATTTACTTCGGTAGATATCAGTGCATGATAGATATTTGTACCTCTTAGCACATAGAAATGGTAACATTTTTTTAAATATAAAGCCAACAATAGAATCAGATTTCTCATCCCTAGAAATTCTTATAGATTATATACATGTTTTTCGCAAAAAATAAACTTTGTACATTTTGCATTAGCTTAGGCATACTTTCAAATACGAAATGTTATGTATATTCTGCATATTTATTGAATTTGAAAGACACGTGTTGGTCCGACCCACCAAAAGTTATTCAGCTTCAAACATTGTGTCTAAACTCTTTAAGTAAATGCTTGATCTTGAATAGAGCTTTATTCTTTGATTTACATTTGGGAATATTATGTTTTTCAACATTTTAAAACTACCATAAAAATTGATTAACAAACAACAACTATCTATTCAAGAGTACGTAAACTCTAAATTTGAAGTTTGGTATGGATTAGTGGAGTTATTGCGCCTATAAAATTCTAAATTAAACGAATGTTCTAGAGCCGGGAAACGTGAATTTCCATTACTAACGAACATAGTATAATAATATCTATCTACCATCTACAGCAGTTTTAGAAAAATGAGTAAAAAATAATAATATTAAAAAATATTCTATATTCTTATACACTCCCCGTAATTACTGTATTTTCTGAAATAAAAAACACGGGCTTTTTTTAGGTAATTCCTAATGTGGAAGTTGATGCTCCTTGGCTTCGAGGCTGGAAAATAGTATAGGATGGCGGTGGTTAAGGAAACCATGAAAAAAATAATGCTTAATCATACGAAAACTTTCTTAATTTCCAAATTTTTCATTTCAGTTTTAAGTAACTTAAAATATATGCCATTAACGAAAAATAGTACAACAATACAGAAATAAAAGAAGTTCCTGTAAGACCTTAGCGTCCAATTTCCTTTGTTGTTTTTTTTTTAAAGACTGAAATGAAGTCATGTTTATTTTCAAATTATATATCTGCTGAATATAATAAGATTTACCATTTTCTGGGTGAAAAACTGAAATTCGTTTTTTGGGTTCACTTTTGAAATTCTATCTACTGAATACGAAATAGTACAACTTTCCATTACTTAGGCTATAAACAAAATATTTAATTTCTCATTATTTACTTAAATTGCTAAACCGGATTAGCTTTAATCCCACCATATCGCATACAATGGATTAGTAAGATTTAACAGTCATTATTGAACTAAGAAATCCTTCGTTTAGATTCCATTATATCTCTGGAGATTTTTGTCGCCTTCTCCGGCAGATTTCCCGATATGGAACAATTTGGGAAAGATTCCAAATATAAAAGTTAGGTAGAACCTAGAATATGCATACCAAGTTTCAAGCAGATCCATCCAGTGATTAAAAAACTCACATGCAGACTGATTGATAGCCTCACTTTCACATTGGAACATAGGCTAAAGAAAAAGTCATAAAATTGATATCGTTTATTGAATCAATGTCTTTTCTTGAAATGAAAACAAGAATTAATATTCAAAACCTTTATTTAGTTTTCTAATTTTTTTAATTACTGAAATTGGTTTCCCATCATAACGTGTTGAAAGTCGAAATTCTTGCATTCTAAAAAAATATTCCATCAATAAATATTACGTTATTATCGTATTTTAAAACGGGTTCAATTTTACCCCCTCATTTTTATAGAAATAAGAAAAAAAAAACGCCTGTAAATTATATCACTAAAAGAAAAAATATAAGGAAATACAAAACAGATATTAGGAGAATAAAACATTTTTCTAAAAGAATATACCGATAGGCTCTTTTCTACCCATACATTCAACGCTTGGTCCGCTCTTTCCATCTGTTTCCACGCGCTTCTGCGACCACCAGCGCATCATTCAAGATATATATTCTCATCCAAAGGTGTTTTGTTCATTTTAGTGTACTTTTGTTCAGTATATTCTGGTTTAATGTATTATTTTGCTTTCTACTCATTTCCAAATGATATATAGTGCATCATTTACGTTTTTTTTTTCTTTTCGAAAGACAAAATACATTTCCTAGCTAAAAAGAATGGGTTTCAAATTTCGACGATTTCGGACAGTGCTCTGATCCATCACCCGTCGAATAGGCAGGGACTCCTGTAAATATAAGAATTTACTACCATTGTTTTATATATATATATTCTCTTTTCATAATATAGACAGTTTTCAAAAAAAAGTACTTTCTTAATTATATCAATAAACAACAAATTCTTCCAAATTAACCTCATAAATAATCTCTTTATTAACTCCAAATAAACACCAATAGTTAATAAAGAGATTATTTATTATGTTAATTTGGAAGAATTTGTTGTTTATTGATATATGAAGATATCAGATGATGATTTTTGTACTTTCAAGAATTCTAAATTAAGATAAAGTTTAAAAAACGATTGGACATTTATTAAAATTAGACAACGATGAGACTTTGGCATACTAAAAAAGAAGACAGTGATTTATTTTAAATTATTTCAACGATTGGATTTTTAAGAAGACTTTAATAAAAAAAAAAATATGAGGCACGTTTTTGTTCATTTTTATTAGTATGAGTCATGTTTTATTTGTTAGTTTAGAATTCTTGTTTGTAATTTAATTTTATTTTTGATTTTGGGAAGGAGGAGGTATTCTCTATTCTCACGATGCAAAAGAAAAGGCTTGAGAAAATGGACCGGTGAGGCCCATGAAATATCGCCAATGGTTTTTATTTGGAGTTAATAAAGAGATTATTTATGATACTTTCTTAATTGTTTAACATGATAGTTACTAGTAAATACTTTTTTTAAAATATAGAAATGCGCAGAATATATGATTTACTATGAAAAGAAAAACATAGAATGAAGGTTGATCGTTCGTTTCCTACTTTCTTCAAACTGTTGAAATCATATCTAGGTCCTTTACTCTGAATTAGAAATAATATGCTTTGTTTTTTAATTAAACAAAAATTTTTGAAGACCTTTGAATAAACGTTGCAACGATAAAGCACTAGTTTTTAATCAACGTGTTCAGTCGAACATTCCTGTTGTTTTGAGCATTCAATTGGGAAATGGAACTTAGAAAAGCAGAATATATAAAAGTGTCAACGTAAAATAAATATATATGCTATTATTGCATGAGTAGTCAACCTGTTTACCATTTGAAGTGGTTTTTATGAAGAGTCATAACATTCAAATATCTATTGTCTAAAGTTCGCCTACAATCACATTTTAGTATTTTTTGAAATCCAGAAAATTGCTGTGCCCACATCATACAATCATTGAATAACTGGATGTTTTTTAACATTAATTAATAACAATTATAACAGTTCATAACTGTTAAATAATAATTTCACTTTCTCGCCAAACATGACTTTTTTTTTTAACATAAGCTCAGCAAATTTTTCTGTTTGGGTGTCACAATTTGGTAATTGTTGCTCTTTTGTATGCAGTGACATATTTCATCTACATATCTTCTTTTGGTCGTTTTGTAGTGATGTAAATAAACTAGCGCTTAAACAAAACAAAAAACAAAAATGCTTTTTTCATATGTTACAGAATAATTAACACCTGCGTAGGCTATGGTACAGTCCCTGTTAGATGAGGTGTTCGAATTGATCTCTACCAGCAGCAACAGATGCCTCACGCCGTCGTTGTGAGGATTGTGACACTTTCAAATATGTCAGGGCTACCTGAAGAGTTTTATCCCAAAGAATACACAATAAGACATAAAGCAAAATTTGCATCATATAAAGAAAGTGTCGTTATTGTTCGTTTTACCTGATACAAATAGTTAGAATCTAATCGTGAAATAATATAAAAATTGCATTAAATAGACTCTGAATAAATGTGTATCGCCTTTTTTTCCTAGAAATCTTCGTGATAATGTTAGTGAGCAAAAATGTCGCGATTTATTCATTTGTATTTATTTATTTTTTTTAAACTAGTCGAATCATGGACTAAAGCGACATTGCTTAGTCGAATGCAGTGATTATTTATTTATTTATTTATTTATTTTAAAGAAACCAAATTTTTATCACATCTGCAAGCAAGATTTATCTTCCTCTCCGCTATCCGAGATATTCGTTCGTCATATTTTAGAAATGAGAACGATACAACCATATAGTTCCATTTCTTAATATTTTTTTTTTTAAATCTAAAATAAATTTGAACACAAAACCACCATTACTCGAAGTGCTTGTACCACAATAATCATTAAATATCCATGCGTGGCAGCTGAAAGCTTAAGGTATGTTTAAATGAATGGCTTAGAATACTGCTTTTTGGATAACTGCTATCCGAAAATTCGATTTTCAAAAGATGACATGTCAATTGTAATTTATTATTATTATTATTATTATTATTGTCTTTATATTGTTCCTGCTTTGTAAACACTATTTCAGAAGAATGTGTTTTTCCTGAAAAACAAGTTCATTTTATTTGCATATTAGGATTGGATGCATCATCCTCACCATGTCATGCCATGAATGGCATTGTAAGATAGTTTGTTGAACATGGCTTTGGAGTTTTGCTAAAAGAAAAGAATGATAATAGAATCCACGGCAAGTGTTTAAAAAATTACATTAATAACTGATGATATTTTTTTTCAACGTAGAATTGGATTTCTTCGATTCATTTTGATAATAATTAAATATTTCCATTTGTACCCCGGTAAATTGGCTTGCACTAACTTGTAAGTAATGGTTACATAATTTGATTGTTGTCCATAGAAGATATTCTTCAGTCGTCAGTTACTGGAGGAGCTAGTACTTGAGAGTTGAAAGTTCACATTTACATAGAAGACCTGCTCATATGAATTATTAATATATTAGCCGGCTACCGTCGCTTCGTTTCTTTCATGTGTCACGTAACAAAACGCTTTATTTAGCAAATTACTATCGACAGGCTTGGGAATTGTTTCATTCAGATTTGTGATGTCTATCCCATGGGAACTATTTGATCGTCCGGGATGAAAAATCCTCTATATCCTTCCCTATGTCATAGACTACCTGCATGCAAAATTCCATTCAGATCCGTTGCGCCGTTGAGGCGTGATTGAATCATAAGTATTAAGGATTTATGACATTTGTCAGTGTTATTATGCGAATAAGTTATAATTATTTTTTAATGTTGCAAAAACGTTGTATTTTCCTTTTGTTACTTATCTGAAAACGAGCGTATTTTTTTTTTATTTTTTTTAGCTTACTTTTCAGTACAAAAGTGAAGCTTATAAAATCACTCAGTCTGCATGTGTGTTTTGTCCTCCAATTCCCACTCCGTAATAACTTTTGAACTGTTAGATGAATCTTTTTTAAAAGATCTTTGTATGCATATTAAGAACTAATAGGGACGAGCAAACTTTTATATTTGAAATCTTTTCCCAATGAACCCTTGTCGAAAAATTAACACAAGACGACAAAAATTCCTTTAAAAAAAAACAAAACAGTGGAAACTAAACAATGGATTTCTTTCTATTCCTGTTAATCCATTAATGAGGAATAAATGTAATGACCACCTACATCCTTCTCATCCATTGTGCTTGGTTTGATCCGATTAAAATGTAGACAATCCAAGTAAATAATGCTGATTTACTTCTTTTTTTTCTTTTTTCTTCAGAAAACGGAAAATTTGTACTGTGTATATTCAGTAGAGACTATAATTTTGATTATAAATGCTAAGCTTTTCATTTTTTGTCCATTTTTTATTTTGTTTTTTTTACGACCTTAGGAGGAAAAAACAAACAAACAAAGAAAATAGAAATTTTTAAGAAATAACAGTTTCAGGAAAGTTACCTTTTAAGTTTTCTCGAATTTAAAAAAATTTTGAAAACTCCTCGTTACTTAGATGTTTTAATTACACTCTTTAAACTAAAGAAAATTGCATTGACAGATTTAATTGTATTTCCATCTTAGGCTGATTATTTATTTATTTATTTATTTATTTTAGTAACCAATAATTCACGAAATAAATAATAATTACTGAAAAATGGTGGCCATGGACGTTGTTTTCTCATTCTATTAGTGTAGTGATGTAACATTTTTTTGCTGCAGTCATTTTGCTAAACATACATATTAACAAATCAATGTTGCAATTGTTAGGTATTTCATTAAGTCATTGAATAACCTTAAAACTGAAGGACAACACATGACTGGTTTCGATTCGTATACTGTAGTTGAACTGTATTCGTCATGAATGAAAACTTTCTCTTTACAAAACTATCACTTTTATTTTTGATGAAATATATATTAAAGGCAAACGATTATGAAAACAATTGGAAAATAATTAATTTAAAACGATTAACAGATCTTAATTTAAGGCTTATATATTTATTAGTTTATTATTTTTCTTATGCATATTTCCCATTTTTCTTTGTTTAGAGTGATATTATAATTAGTCAATTAATTTCTTTGATGGTAGAGTGATTAACTTAAGTATTCATTAATACATTATATATTAAATATCATCTGTACTTCTAAAAATTATGAAAACTGAAATTAGCATATTAGTATTAGTTTCTTA
>JAFIDM010000001.1:113190935-113266401 GCA_023159025.1 Thereuonema tuberculata | reverse complement strand
TATTATTATTATTATTATTATTATTATTATTATTATTATTATTATTAAAAATAAATTTTCTCTATTTTATTTATTTATTTATTTCATCAATAAATATCAATAATTATTTAAAGGTAGATTCAACTTTTATATTTTATTTCATTTTTCTGTGGCAAATTTACAGTAACATAGAAATGGTTTAGTGAAAGGGTTTCAAGGCTTGGAAATTTTTTTTTTTGCAAAGGTTGGGGCTGATAAAAGAATATTAGATTCTATAGTAGGAATCTTTCTTATTTTTCTTAGCTTGATAATCAAAACTTAAAATTTACTTTTTTTTTCACTATTTAATGTTTGTTAGCATGCTTATGTATATAGTACATTCATTTCTTAGATGTTTATTTTATCGTGTTAAAGGATTGTTTTCATTATATTGGTGTTCTTTTTTATTATTATTATTTATAATTATTTCATATTACATTGTGTTAGGCTCGAAGCAATCTGCTGTGCAGCAAATAGGCATTCTTAATTAATTTGTTATTGTGAAATGAATTCCACATTCATCTAACTTTTTTCCTGATACTTTCTTCAATGACTGCTTATCTTCTTTTTCAATTAACAAATTTCAGTTACTTTTAGAGTAATTGTAGAAGGCAAGAATAAGCTACACAATCGAAAAAGGAAATATGGCTGGAGTGCTCACTATAAGAGTTTGACTCATGGCCTCCAGTGACACTGGAGTTAGAATCTGACAATCTTGCATGCTCCCTATTGTATTTGACAGTTTATTATAAAGTTTAGTTTCTCTATTTTATTTACCTTGTTTTTCAGAACTCAACATGGAGATCCAAGTTTAATGTGTATCGTAATTATAAATTTCAAAATTTTTACACTAACTGTAAAGTTAATTATGAACTTATTTATTAAATGCAATAATTACATTTTTATGTTACTACAACTAAATTATAATTCTATTTTCTTGTTTGCTTGCATGTAAAGCCTTCCACTTTTTTTCGAAGGTTTGAAGAAATTTAACTGCAGTTTTATATTTGAAAGTTGATGGAGTTATATTCCAAGTTGCTGAAGAAATGAATATTAACTTGAAATATAATGAAATATAGTGAATATGTTATGGAAACCTTTTTCGAAACATGCACCTTCAAGATAGACTATTTCAAAGCATGTCTGCTGCTTTCAAGTTTGCCTATTCTGTATCAGATTGTTTGAACAGTCATCTGCTATTTGAAAATATTGCTACCGAACTTTTGTGCTGGTTCAGTGGCAGGGGAGTACAGAATGCGACAGGAGCAGGGTAAATTAAAACCACAGAGAATTTATTTACAAAAGTAAAATTCGAATTACATAGAACTCAATTAATGGATGATGATTACGCCTGTGCGCCAACTTCCTTGATGCAGTTTGCGGGCAAACGGCGAATCTCGGAATCTCCACGTCTACCGGAGCATCTTCCATGGCTTGTGTCCAACTTCTCCGTAACCTTCTATATGGTTGCGGTCTTCTCCCAATTCTCCCGGCAATGGGTACGTCTTCTTCGGCTAAGAAGCGTCTTCTTTGAAGCCCTCAAAGTTAGTCCGGTCTTCTCCCAATTCTCCCGGCAATAGGTACGTCTTCTTCGGCTATGAATCGTCTTCTTCGTAGCCTTCACGATTAGTCCGGTCTTCTCCAAACTCTCTCGGCAATAGGTATGTCCTCTTCGGCTAATGTAATGTAATGTAAAAGATGGGTGGTAAATATACCTAGCACCGCGACCTAAGGTCTATTGTACTTTCCCCAACCTTAATCCCCAAAAAGACCAGTAGCTATGGCAAATGCCAGTAGTTTGTTTATAGGGACCTTAATCAAATCCTTTGGTTCTAAGAGGAAAGATCCTAGGATTTTATGTCTAGCGCTGTGTAATATTCACAGTTACATAAGATGTGTGAGAAAGTGTCATCTTCTGAATCACATCTCCTACAGACTGGGTTGTCTTTTATGTTCAAAAGCCATAAATGCTTATTGAGACGACAATGCCCAGTAAGTAGACCAACAACAATACCAAGTTCCTTTTTCCGTAACATTAATAGTTCGGAGTCCTCTTCGGCTATGAACCGTCTTCTTCGTAGCCTTCACGATTAGTCCGGTCTTCTCCAAACTCTCCCGGCAATGGGTACGTCCTCTTCGGCTATGAATCGTCTTCTTCGTAGCCGAGCTGGAGATCTCTATGTGGCCTATCAGCCACAAAACGAAATCAACTTCTCTCCAAGTAGGGAACTCTCTCTTCCCCTCCAGGCCGCTACCTATCAACAGGAACCGCAACTCTCTTCTCCAAACGGAGCACCTCTCGTGGCTGTTCGCCACCACCCCACTGCCTTTGCAGCCTCTGCGCTGCATTATAAGCCCGATTCCTGCCTCCCTTTCACTCTGAAAGAGTCCACTATTGAGAGGGAGACTGGATCGGACGGAACTACTCTTCACTGAGGTGGATTGGAGTTAGTTGACACCACTCTCTATGGGGGTCGGCCAATTCTACCGGTAACAATATTTAATAAGAAATCTTTATATGGTGTTATCATCATTTAAAAAAAACAAAAGACTTTTTTTTTAATAGGAATAGATAAAAATAAATTAAATAAATATGAACAACAATGTGCTGACAGCAGGATATTAGTCCTCTACAAGGTAAATTATCATGGTAAATTGTTAAATGTTTACAGTAGTCGTCAAACAAGCTTTGGTTTTTGAGACAGCACTGAGGAAACTATAGTTTTCTTCATAAAAGAAGCTACATTTAATGCTAATTATCGCTTGTTCTCTTCAGGTGCGAGGTTTGCCTTGCAGCGACTTGATTATTCCAACAGATCGACTGCATGGCAGTCCTGCGGCGAGACCGCTGTTGATGACGTCATGACTGGTGACGTTTGTTCCAGACAAAATCGATCGTTACATAATGACCATTTATGGCAAACCCTTTTTTTTTTTTTTTTGCAAAATACTATAGAACCTCAAATGATTAATTGGAACTGAATGTATATTCATTGTAAGATTGACTTGCAGCTACTTTCCGAAATAAAAGAAGTTTTTTTAAGCATTTTATTTAGCTAATATCAATCTAGTATCTCCAAAAAAAATTGCTTCCTAAGCTGCTGTGCAATAAAATTCTAACAACTACTGAATATAAATTGCCCCATTCTTAAGAAGGCTATCACACAAGCTGAGTTGAGCTTTTACTTCCAACTGCTGATTTGTTTGAAGTCTGCACATTTAGAAATAAGAATATCTCATCCATGATTGGTTTGTAAGTTTATTTTGGCTTATTAATATCATTTGTTTGATTATTAAAGAAAAGAAGAGGAATGGTACAGTGCCAGATGTATAGAAGCATGTATTGATATGAATACACAATTTTGTAAAATGAAGATTACTGAGAGGTGGTGCACAGCAATTTAATGTTAGCCACTGTAAACACAGAAACGTCCTTCTTTAACATCTCCATGTCCTGTAGAAATATTGCAGAAAGTGCAAAGAATTTATATTAATATTCATCTAAATTAAAATTAAAAATCTGGATCTTTAGATTACATGACCTTGTCCATGCATGCCCACTATGAAATGTTGACGTGGAAGGGATCTTCATATTTAATTAGATTACCTTTTTAATATTAAATGTGCGAACTTAAATTCATGGTATATTATTGCAACTTTGAGAAGCAAATCTTAGCTGCTGGAATTAATAAGGAATTAATTATCAGGTTTGATTTGTTCCATACAGGATTAATTCAGGAACGAAGAAGTTTTTTCGATAAATAGAATTAAAATGTCAGAATAATAATAAAGCCCATATCTACCAAAAAGTTCAAATGATTTTTTTTTTTATTTTTTTTTTATGCAGGGAAAAAAAAGTAATAAAGAAAATCACATGACAAGCTTTTGAAAAAAAAGTTATATTCTAGCAGTAAAATTAATGCAAAGAGTTCCAGAAGAAATAAAACACTTTTTTATAATATTATAAAGCTTGATATATATATATGTAAAATGATAATACTGTATAAAAGACTAATATTAAAAATAGTACATACTATTTCTGATATAAATGCATATATTACTTTCCATAGTAAAAGTAACTGCATTTTTAGTAAAAAAGGTAAAAAAAAAATCAATTCAAGAAATTAAAATACATCATCTGCATTTTATTTGACCTTATGAATTGTTTCGTATATTTATTTAAATCTTATTTTTGTTTTCTGCCCTTGGAAAATGGCTTAGGTAGCCTATCAATCAGACATCTAGAAATTACAATGAATTTCAGACTTTCAGTGTGTACATGGATTAGTTATGAACAAATCTAATTTCATAATATCAGTAAAATTAATCACTTGAAAAGTGAGCTAATTTGAAATGTTAAATTAAAAAAGTAGACATTATAGTAAGTCATTAATTTAATATTTGCTTTTTTTACTGTAATTGTAAACTGATAAATATTATTTTAATTTCTTTTTCAGCATCTTCATCTGTTGTAAGTGACATTGAACTAAATAAATTACATGACAAATATCCATTATCCAAAGGTAAGTTATTAAACTCTATATTTAATCATCATTCATTTTATTTATTAATGTGACAACTCGCATTTCCGACATTTGCCCTCCATTTCAAGTTTTTGGGTAAATAAAAATCAATAAATTTAATGATTTGTTTAAATTTGTCCAGCTTAAGAATTTCAATATTAATTACAGGGTGGACATAAGGGAATGGTGGGGTTTAAAAGACATGTATTTTCTGTATTAACATACACTACAGCCCAAAAGTATCCGGACACTCCTCTGGAGAAGTGGATATGGATGTTATCGCGTACTATGACGTCATAGAACGAGATAAAAGTGGTTACCATAGCATTGGGCATTCATAAATAGGCATTAGACAGACAATGAGTAAGTCAGCAGAACTGAGTAATTTCAAATGTGGCATGATCATTGGATGCCATTGGTGCAGTAAATCAGTTTGTGCAATACCGGCCTTGCTACAGGTGTCACGATCAGCTGTAAGTGATGGTATTATAAAATGGAAACATCTGGGAATGACAACAGCAGGAAATCGTGGTAGGCCAAAGAAACTTAGATCGAATCCATTGAACCGTGAAGAGGGTAGTACAGAAATTGCAAGTTCCCACTGGGTCCTTTACTTTGACTGGAAACATGAACACTGAGATGTATGTCGACATTCTTGACAATTCTGCACTTCCCCATCCTCTGGCAACAGTTTGGTGAAGGACTGTTTTTGTATCAACAGGATAACTGTTCTGTGCACAGAGCGAAGGCTGTCTTGGTTTGAACTGATGGGTGTTGAACTACTGGATTGGCCTTCACAAAGCCCCAATTTGAATCCCATAGAACATCTCTGGAAAGAATAGAATGCAGATTACGCACCAAACCCAACTGACCTTCTTCAGTGGCCGAACTCACTGCAGCTCTCATGGACGAATAGAAGAAAATTCCTGCATACATATTTCTAAATCTGGTGGAAAGTCTTCCCAGATAAGTACAGGCTGTGATTGATGTTAAAGGCAGCCCGACATCCTATTAATATGTGCCACATGACTTTCTGATTGCACAACAATTGGTTTCCGGATACTTTTGGCCATATGGTATATATGGTTATGACATCTCTCAATTTTGGAAGTGAATTTGTCCGAGTTTGATGGATGCATGATGGGGGGTAGTGAAGGCAATGTGTATGTACCCCCAATGCCCATATCTACCATTGATATCAAGGAAGGGATCATCCATTTTGTGGAGGTCATCACACTGGATATACTTCATTGAGTCTGGCAGGAATTAGACTATCTCTGGGATGGATGCTGGTTGGTATTGAGGTATATTGAGGTACTTTTGATGCACATCAAACTTTGTCAGTTGCACTTTCAATTTTCAAATGTTATGACTAAATGTTAAGCAATACATAAGCAATACATGTTTTTGAAACCCCACCATTCTTTTATGTATGCCACCCAGTATATTATGTAATGCATAACGAAATCTGTATTAAATTATTATATTTGTAATGTATATATATTACACACTAAGAACAATAACATCGCTTAATAAGTAATTAGTGTGAATACAGTGCATAGTAATTGCTTATTCTTGGGTTCTCAGTTTACGAATGTTAAATGCTTATTACAGTGAAACCTCCATTAACGGACACTCCTGAAAAGCGGACACCCCCCAATAGCGGACAATTTTGCAATCCCCAGTCCCTTAATATAGAAGTTTCCATATATTGACCTCCGATTAGCGGACACTCCCAATATCGGACAACATTCTACAGAAAATGAACGATCTTATGTTGCTTTTCAAAAGCAATAGAATCAGGCTACAGTAATTTTTACGTCCAGAGGAAATTTGGAAATTTTGGATCACGAACTCCAATGAAAACTCCAAACACATCAAAGTTCGGATGTGGAGACAAGTGCGATCGACTCTTGTCTTCGATTAGTTTTGTGCTGCACGAGAAAAAAACATTCCCATTAGTGGGCCATTATTGCAAGAAAAGGCGTTGGAAGCAAAGTGGACTCTGAAGGCCTTGCAAAGTTAAACGATTTAAATATTCATATTGAGAAACATGTTTTCAATGTCAAACTCTGTTAAAAAAGAAATGTCAAACTCTGTTAACTGATTACTTTAGTTAATAAAATTAATTTTCTAATCCGTTGTCTTATTTAAAATAATAACAAAATTAATACTGTAATTAATTTTATTATTTTAAGTAAGACTAATGGATTAGCATTCATTTAAACAGAAAAATAGTAAACAGTTTGCAATTGTTCATATTTTCTCATAGGGCAATGTTAATTGTAGAAATTTAAGATTGTACGTAATTTTTCATTAAATGACATGCTACAAGCTAAAAATTGAAAAAAAGATAATCCTCCCCAATAGCGGACACCTCCCAATAACGGACGAAACTTCCGGTCCTGTGACTGTCCGCTATTCGGAGGTTTCACTGTATTATACTGTTCTTAAATATACTTATTAAAATTTATTTATTTATTTTTGTACATTATTTCTTAGTTGAACATCAGAAACTGGATTTAGCATCTTTGGCATCAGTGAAGCAATTTGTTGATGAATTTTTGAAGAAAAATCTCCCACTTAATGTGCTAGTTAATAATGGTAAGCGAATATAACTGCTTTTGTTTTTTCAGTTAAGAATTTATTAAAAATATCTACATACACAAGATTTGCATATTGCACAATCATTTAGTGTTCTTTTTAATTTGTTTATTATAGAAACAAATCTTATTGCATTTGACAGTTTATTAGATTAGCAGAAATGAAGATAGGATTTCACTTCTAAACATTTCCAGATTTAACAAAAATGATGGAAAACAAGAATTGTTACATTAATTCCTGTAAGACAATAGATTATTTCAAGGAATTTAATGAATTAACTATACGTTTCAATTCTGATGGTTGATCTTATAAAACTTTTTCAGTATTTTAGACCATTACAATTGTAAAAATTTTCCATTTTGCTTGCTATCTAAAATTAAAATTTGGGCAATCCAGTCTGTATATTATGTTTTCAAAAATAATGCAAACAAATATGGTACATAACAAAAATAAAGCTTAACGTTCATGTGTTAAATTAAGAAACATCAAATCAAAACGCACAAGAATAAAAGGTTTTTACCCTGAGTGATCACTGATGGGAATCTGGAGCCTCTAGACAGCTCTTATTGTTAGCTTATTAAGGGATGAAATAATTACACTCTTTGACAATGAAAACACAATTGAAGAGAGACAAACTTTAATAATTAAACTTTAGCAGTGAAGGAATGACAATGATTTGATTCTATTGCCATTATAAAGGAAAGTGTTACTTCAGAACAGTTGCATTACAACTCAGTACAAATCAGTTTGGAATAAATCCACCCCTGGCAGTAATGCAAGGAGTTTACAAATAATACTCTTCTAGTTGTTGATAATTTTGGATGTTGAAGCATTTTAGCTGTTCTCTAAAGTCAACACAGTCAGCAAGGTAGTCACTTCATGGACATAAGGTTTCTGACAGTTCTGAAATAATGTTCTGCTTGTAGTAGTGATAATATCTTCCTCTGTGACAGTCTTTGGAACCTCTAGCATTACTTATTTATACCTAACTTAGGAATACTGTGACTGAATTTCATAGTTGTCTAGAGTATATGAAATGGAATCATCTTTTTTTTTTTTTTTATTTATTCACTTAAGTACAGATACATAAACATCATTTGTTGATTATTGTTCAGGATAATAATAGTTCATGTACAGAAAATGATGTTAAATTCAATAAAGTTGTTAATAGTTCTTCAGGTTTTAAATGTACCTTAGAATTTATCAAAGGGTATTTCCAAGACACTTTCAAACACTAATGGATAGCTCGAAGTAACTTTATCCCAACTTTCTTTGTTGAGAATATACAGCACTAATAGTCTTCTACATTAAGCAATAATAAATAAGCACTAGCACATTCAATTTAGCTGTCTTCATACATGTTAATATGGTACATCTTTGTCGATCTTGACGATAACGTTGCACTAATTCTATCTGAAGATATTTATTCACTATTTAATATTATGAAGCACTATATATTAAACACACCACTTAAAAATATTAAACATAGGGAATCACTTTCTTGGTTCCGCACTTCTGATTGGAGCACTATATGATTCACATTTTATTATTGACCTACTTAACTTAAGTAGTGTTATATTTGAACTTAAACACTCAAAAAACAATTTTGTTTTAATTCAAATTTAGTTCTGTTCCTTCACTGTGCACTTCTATTCATAAAGTTATTTACTTGTGAAATTTAATCACGACTAACCATGTGACAAGTTCAAATGCTTCTTAACTCATATGACTTGACATTCAGTGTTTAAATTTCCTTCGCAAACTAGATTTGCAGTGTATCTGATATTCTTCGGATTCCTTTACTATAATTTATAAATGTACTCACAATACTTGAGCTACTGTCTTTGGTCCGATAATGCCCTTAGTCTAGTTCACGATAACTCCTTTCCATAACGACGTGGTTCCCAATAGACGTCCGTTCGTTTCGTTTGCACCGATACGACTACCCCGCTGATACTTCTCTGCATTGACTCTCCTTTTGACCTGAAGCACAACAGCTCCCTCAGCCTTCACCTGATGGACTCTTAATTACTCATTTTTCTAAAGCGAGGCTGTCGCTCCCTTTATAAACCCTAACATATTGTGATGTCTTCATATGCAAATTCTTTTATTTTATTTTATTTAAATATGTTTGAAGCCTTTGCAAAAAGAAATAAATCTTATAATTTTATAGAAATAAATTTAATTTATTACTTATTAATTAAAACATCTACAGTATATAGTTTGATTATTTTGTTTTTGTCAACTAGTATACTTTCAGTTGAAAAATCTATAGTAATTCGTAGTAATCTTAATTTTAATTAGATGGCAATTTTCATGTTAATCTTTTTCTTTTGTTCTTAATGTATTTATGTTGTAATTTAACATTATTGTTATTGATTAGATGACTGATTTCTTTTTTTATTTCTTTTAAAGCGGGTATAATGTTTGGCCCTTACAAGGAGACTGTGGATGGTTTTGAATCTCAGCTTGGAATCAATTACTTAGGCCATTTTCTCCTGACTTATTTACTTCTTCCTGAACTTATTAAAAGTGGAACACCCACACGGAAGTCAAGAATAGTCAATGTTTCATCCTGTTGCCATTTTGCAGGACGGATAAAAATTCATGATTTGCATAGCAAGTAAGTACAGAAAGGAAGTTATTGTAAACACATAAACACTAATTTTTATTTAAAGTGATATCCTTTCATAATTGACAAATAGATTCATTACAAATATATTTAACTTATGATTATATGATTTTAGTAGCAAATCAAAGTTAGTTCTAACAAACAGAAAACATGTTCTATTCTGTTCTTATCACTATCAGCAATTATTTACATCATCATCATCTTATCCAGTATTAGACCTTATTGGCTTGTTATGGTCTCAAGCCACCTTCTTGCTGGTCTTCCCACACTTCTAAAGCCTGAAAGGACATATTTCAGGATCATTTTGGGTATGTGGCTTTTATTCCTGCAAAGAACATGCTGTTTCCAATTTGCCCTGTACTGATGAATATAATCAAGAACAGGTTGTATGTGAAGTTTTTTGAAGGATGTCTTTTGACTTCTTCCTGTCAAGGAGAATATATCCTGCTGTTCATTGCGTAAAACTGATTTCTGCTCTGTTAACCTACTTTCATCTGCTCTACGGAGTGCCATGCTTCACTACCATAGACAAAGAGTGGGTTTTGCTAGAATGTTATATTATTTCAGCCTAATATGCTGTTGAACAACTGAAGGTTTAAAAATATTATTCATTATACCATTTATTTTAATATAATTTTATGTTTTAAATCTTTCTCTGCTAAGTAACTGATATTATAGCCTAGATATTTTAATGTTGAGACTTGTTCCAAAGATTTGTTGTTTATTCAAATTTTACTTCTTTTGTGATCTTTCTCAAGAAATGCCATAACTTTTGTTTTATCCACAGAAATTTCCGTATCGTATTCCATTTCCAATAAATGGAGGTTGTAAACTGATCTTTGTAAATCATCTTCAGACTCGGCTATTAGTACTTGATCATCTGCAAATAATATAGTATCAATTTTGATATAGCTATTAATTTTAAGACACCATGTGGTGTCTTCCTCCATTCAATTATAATTTTGTTCATATATATGGAGTGCTCAGAAGCCAATCAGTGTAAGTCAATAAACCAAAAAATGAAATAGGTTTTTTAAAATTACGTACCAAAAAATAACAAAGTTTGTAAATTTGAAGAATGAATTTTTAATTGAAAGATAACATAACTATACACTTGGAGGAGTGATTTGGGCACTTTGTTAACCGAAAGTATAAACATTAGAGTATGACTTACAGAAAAAATTTCAATTTAAAAAAAAATGACTTACACTGATGGGCTTCTGAGCAGTCCATATAATGAAAAGCAGGGGAGAGAGACTGTAGCTTTGTCAAACTTTTCTGTTAGTAATTTTCCATTCTGATAATTGTTGACCTGTTTTTCATAGCATGGACAATTTGTGACAGTTTTTTCTTTCTTTTAAAATCTGCATCAATTTTGTTCTATTAACCATATCGAAAGTTGTCTTATAATCCATAGAAGCAAGGTGAATCTCCAATTTAAATTCTCTTTGTTTCTCTATTAAAAGTTTTAGTGCGAAGTATCCATCAGCATATGATCTTCCTTTTCTAAAACCATTTTCTTCTCCACCTATCAATGGCTCGTAAAAGTTTTGGAGTCTCATTTTAATATTGCTAGCATAGATTTTTATAACCAGCATTAATAAACATATTCCTGAGTAATTCTGGTAGTCTTTGGCATCATCTTTTTTGAAAATGGGGATTACAATCACTTTTTGCCAACTCTGATAGTCCGGGCAGCGAAGGAAAAATAGGGGAAATAATTTGTGTAAAAGCCAATTTTGGCACAGTTGTAGGGGAAGGTGTCCTCAACAACATACTAAAAGTACTGATGGGTGGGGGTGGAGCTAAGGGATGGGTGGGGGTTTCAAGGTCCCTTTTTTCACTTTTTCGTGAATAACTAGAATAGCTGAATATGATTAGAATTATGCTTAATCTTATATCTAGGGATATAAGATGGACTCTAGGGATATAAGGTTAAGCATAATTAGAAAATTTATGAAAGTGTTATTTGTATTTTGGATTTGATTAATGTGCATGGTTTTGAACAAATTAAATATTAGCATGATGATAATTCTTAAAAAACAATAGATAAAAAAATAAGTTAATATAAGTTTATTATTAATGAATATTGATGCAAAGATTCATCCTATATGGTTAATTGAGGAGTATGCTATAAGCTTACGAAGTGATGATTGATTAAGAGCACCCAACATCCCGTCAAGCATCGGCAAAATATGGCATTGAGAATGAAGTCAGGTGCCGCAGGATCGTTGGTTGTCACCGGCTGTAGGATGCCATTGTCTCCCCTGGCCCAACCCCATTGGGTGGGTGATAGGGGGTTGCCGAGCCATTGTTGTAGCTGTAAGAAATTAATAAGACCAACGTAAGTATTTAGCTCAAATAGATATTTGTAATGAAAACAAAACAGTAATTGACAACGATATGTAAATCGATATACCTGTAGGTACACTCTGAACGAGTGCTGCTTCGAAGCTCCTCTGGCCATATCAGATTTCGGCTTCGTCGATGCTCTCAAAAAAGCCGAGTACCGGAGTTTGTTGAGGTTTTGTTCATGGGCTGGCGCTTGGTAAATCGCTAGAAACAGCTTCTCGCTAGCCTGTGCAATACCTCAGGTAATGTTGAGGGATCAGTGAAAATGTCTGAGATTTGTTGTGTCAGATCAGGTTTAGCTGTGAACAGCTTAGCAATTCCCACTTTGCTCTTCCCATGGATCGCCGAGCTGGTGTCACATCCAGAGAAACTGTGGATCGTCTTGGCGAATGGGAGCTGTTGAAGTTGTGGCACTGAAAACAATTTGGTCTTCACCTTTCCACGGCTTGGCTTCATAAAGAACACGTTGGTAGATGGTGGAGCCAATCCTATGAGGAGGACTATCAAGACCACATCCTCCCCAACCACTGCAACAGTTGGATGTACAGTAGCTTTATCCAACCCACACCTTGCAATAGTGCCATCAGCATCATGCATCAGCAGTTGCAACAGTTGTTTCAATCCCTGCTGCTGTCATTTTCTCGATGAGGAAGTGGATCAGTCTTGTTTTGTTCCTTTCATTGGCGAAAAACTGCTCCTGTTGAATTGTGATGGTTATGCTTTCATTACAGTTAATGTCAACAAAAGTTTTGTGCTGTTGACATCACTGTAACCATCAAAAACCACTGAACAATGTTTTTCTGTAATGTTTCTGTACGTAGGCAATGTACTGATGGCAAATTGAAGAAATGTTAAGAGGACGGTTTCCACTTCATGCGGTGAAGAAGGAAACCACCATCTACCACATTGGTGCTTTGGGTGAGATCGAGAGTTACATTATTCTCTACTGGCGAAACATCGTAGAGGGATGACTTCTTCCCTTTTCACATTCCACCCTCGAGGAACAGAGCCAGAGGGAATGGAGTTAATTCATAGGTCAATGGCTCGGCCACATCTTCGTTGCTCTTTTTTTGATATGACAATTCTTTGGAAAATTGTCAGAGGGTTAACAGTAACTGACTCACCATTGATTTTAGTGATTATGATAGTTTAGATTTCGAAGATAATTAAGAATTCAACAATTGATGTTGATTTCATTTATAGGAATATAAGTGCCATTTTTAACAAAAACATGAATTTTTTACAAATTGTCCATTTCCCCCCCTCAATATCTCCTTACGTATACATCCCAACGAAAAAGTGTATAGGACCTTTTCTGTAGAGAATTTTATGTAGATTAATTTAATTTATGAACATTTGTTTGCTATAGGCCACAGTTTTCGAGTTATTCATGAAAAAGTGAAAAAAGGGACCTTTAAACCCTCACCTACCCCTTAGCTCCCTCCCACCCATCAGTACTTTTAGTATATTGTTCAGAACATCTTCCCCTACAACTGTGCCAAAATTGGCTTTTACACGAATTATTTCCCCTATTCGGTCTTTTTTGGTCTTCGTTGCCTGGACTATGAGGTAATTCTTCTCCTTTTCAGATTTTATTTAAGAAATCTAAAAATCTTTCTTTGAAGACTGATCACTAAATTTAAACAGCTCCATATTGATCTCATCTTCGTCTGGAGCTTTATGCCCCTTACAATTCCTTAATACAAAATCTAGCTCATGGTAGCTTATTTCATCTATTATATAATCCTCCAGTGAATTTATTTTATAATCTAATACTTATATCAAAACCAGTATCTGTAGAAGGATCTTGATCAGGGCCGTTTCTACCATTAGGCAAGACTAGGCGGCCGAAGGACGGATTTGTTTTTTTTTTTTTCTGATTGTTAAAATAGGATTGTCTTTTTTTTTTTTTGGTGGGGAGCGGCATTTTTAAGTTCTCGCTTAGGGTGGCAGAACACCTAGAAACGGCTCTGATCTTGATATGTCCAGAGCTTTTGGAAATACTTTATTCATTTGTCTGCAGTTATTAATTGGATTTCAGCGTTGCATTTTATTTTACGATTCAGTTTTTTTAATGTCTTAAAACAAAGGGAGGATGGTTTAGTAAAATTTAGCTCCAATTTATTAACAAAATTTTATACAAAATATTAACAAAACAAAACACCCTATGTGTTTTTCTTGGTTTCTCATTTGGCTATTGCTCTTTTCTTCTTATAATCAATACTTGAAGAAGGAAAAATGTAACAATTCTTTTCCGAAAATATGTTGTATTAAATAAAAATATATGCAATCCGAGAGATGAATTAATCTTCATCCCGCTTTAAGGCTAAAAACTGCTCCTAAGCTTTTCTTTTATTCTTAATTATTTTGCTAATATCTTCAGCCCAAACCTTTAAACCCTACTTTCTACTCCAATGTCTTTTCATATCTAATCACTGCTTTGCTGTTTCTATCAAAATGGAAATTAAATTTTTCCATTGTAATTCAACAGATTTTTCAATTTTGTATAGTTCTTGAATTTCTCTCATTCTTCTTTGAAAAAACCATCTTATACTTTGGTCATACAACAAATTGACTCAAAAAGAGTATTC
Organism: Thereuonema tuberculata; assembly: GCA_023159025.1. Classification (NCBI taxonomy): domain Eukaryota; kingdom Metazoa; phylum Arthropoda; class Chilopoda; order Scutigeromorpha; family Scutigeridae; genus Thereuonema; species Thereuonema tuberculata. Next base: position 113,251,681 of record JAFIDM010000001.1, on the reverse strand, counting down.
ATTTTCAATTTCAAAAGATTGAAAAATTGAAAGATCTTACATCAGAGCAGAATGTCTAAATTTTCCTTTAGTTATAGTATAGTCGAAAATGGAATTTTTATCTCTTGCAGGCCATTTAAATTTATGAGTCTCTTTATGCTGGAAAAATATGTTACAAACAAGCAAATTATTATAAATCACAAAATCAGTCAATCTCTGTCCATTCTTATTTTTCATTGGTTTGCCATTCGATCCCATGCTATTTCGAATTGAAGAGTTCCCTATGCGAGCCTTAATATCACCCATAATTAATAGTGCATCACTTTCATTGACTTTTTCCAAAATCTTTTGAAATTGTATATATAAATCCTCATTGTCTAGTTCTCTGCCTTCTGATGGGGCATATACACCGACTACAGTAAAAAAAAAAAAAAAAAACTGCATGAAATTCTCAGTTTTGCATCTAAAATGCTTTCATTCCAAAATGTGTAATGAACAATCTTGGATTTAAGGGACTTCTGTATCATTAACATAATTCCTGCTTGTGGGCTTTTTTTTATCTTTACTGACTCCACTAGAAATCTGAACATAATTGTTGGTTTCTTGGGTTGCTTTTAATTTGCATTTAGTTTCCATAATTACAGCTGTTATAATATTCTTCTTACGTAAGTTATAATCTAACTGATCATCTTTATTTATGATTGCTCTAACATTCCATGTGCCTATAAACATTTTAACTTTTTTCTAACTCTTGTTCCTTTCTTTGCCGATGTTGTCTATATTGTTATCCTTATTTGAAAGAAATTGGAAGTCCTACCAATTTGGATGCTAGCCAAGAAATAGCCAGCCCAGTTGTGGGTTTGCCACATTATAGCCTCTGGACAGGCGTAATATATAGGATTTACTCTGTATTGAAGGAATTTAATTGTACAGTGGAGCATAAGTCTCCATACTGGTAATTTACATTTATGTTGATTATTTATTATAAAACATATAGTTATTTACTGACATATACATAACATACAGACCTTATCCAATAGGTCCAATGCAATAGGTAATAACTCCATTTTCTATACTATAACTACAGGAAAATTTCGACATTCTGCTCTGATGTAAGAGTTTTTCAATATTTTGAAATTTTACGTACAGACCTTATTCAAGTCTGTATTTCTCAGAAATATTTATAGATTTTCAAAGGAAATGAAAAGATAGTATTTGGCCTATGACAATCTCTGTAAAAGAATTATAACTATGCAGTTGTATTCAGTTCTGGTTACTAAACCAGAAATTAAAGAAAACGTTTTTTTTGGACGCAACAATGGGAAATAATCGCTAAACTTTCTTCAGTGATCAATGGAATGCTTTAAATGGCATTATACTTATCCAATGAGCCTACATTACATATGTGTAATTGAATCATAAAGAGATAATTAGGTACAATACTCCTTTTCATGCAAATTGATAGATATATCTATTTAACTGGTAATTATGTACATAGATTAACAGTAAAATACTGTCCACTAAAGGTATGTGTTATGTAGAATTTAATTAGACTAAACTAACCATAGTTCTTAGGACCTTAAATTGTAGAATGCTACAGTTTCACTGTTGTAAGTTCCATAGACATTAAGTATATTTTTTCGTAATTTCTTAACTGTGGAAGGAATTGTTGAAGCTTGAGTACAATGTGATTATTTATTGCTTGAAATTGTCGCAGATGAGGACATTCAAAACCTTAAAGCAGAGATAGGCAAGAAATGGGCTAAAATTAGTTTTCCTCAAAAGATAGATCTCAATTATATTTCGAAATACTATGAGGAAGAAAGGGAAAATATCTCAAAATTTGAATGAAAATAAGATAGCAAATTAAATAAAACAATGGGGTAACAACATCACAATACAAATTAGAAATTGTGAATGCCTCAAAATAAAAATTTGAACATCTTGTTATCATTACAAGACAATAAATTCCAGAACTTTGGCTAATCTAGATTTTATTTTACTAAGCTTTAGGTAACATTTTAAGAAACTTTTTTCAACATTTAAGTTTAGCATTAAATTAAATATAATGTAAATTTGTTAAAGAATCACTTGTCGGTGTTGTTAGAACATTAATTAAAATTTAGTTAAATCTGGCTTGGTTTATGAAAGATTAAATATAAAAATGTAGAATGATTTCATTCAATCCTTACTATCCACAATCATGATCTTTGAAAAATAATCAGGCTTGACCAACTAAAAACATTACTTTTTATTATTTTTAATTTTTATATTTTATTGTCTGTTCATTTTGCCCTACTTTCTTTATAACTAGCCTTATCGTAATTGAGTTTTTAAATTTCAGCATTTTTATGTTATAATTTCTAATCTTTTTTTTTTTTTTTTACAATTTAGTCTTTATAGTGTTAAATAAACTTCTGTCTTCATCAAAGTTATGGTATTTGCTGCTTGATTATAACTTGATTGTAAACTGTTTTATGAGGAAATAAAAGGTTGATGAAGAAGAAAAATAAAGTTTAAATAGAATCTTAAATTACAATTCCCAAAAATGTTTTGTCAAAAATTAAATTAAATACAAAATTTATACGAATATTTTAAATTATAAGCTAATTTTGATGATTAGATCTTGGATCCCCAAATTAAAATCTATTTATTTTCAAACAAGCGTATAGGTAAAAAATCTGATCCCAAAAGCTTCTGGGTTTTTGAAAAAATTTGCAACGATATAAAAAAAAAAAATAATTGTTGGACTTTAATATTAATTAGGATCATCCAACACCCAATAATGTAAAATGAATCCATGTGTTTGGAATGAAAATAATCAGTTATTTAGTTTTTATTAATACTAAGAAAAATCTTATTTTTAAAATTATTACAATATTTCTTAAACTAATTTTTTTTTGTATGTCTGTTTAATTAAACAAGAACAAACATTAAAAACAGTTGACTCATTTGCTGGTAGCAGATTTTGTATACTGCAAAAATACAAGAAATATACATCATAAGTTGAAAATAACCAAGATTTATAAATTTCTTATGTTGAATATAATAAATCATTCAAAACTATTAAATGTTTGCCATTGGGTTGTTAATTATCAGGCAAAAGATATATGACTAACTTATTTAATTTTGTGTTTTTAAGTGTGAAAGTTAAATTATGTTTATGAAGCGACCAATGCACAAAACATTAGAAATAGATTTAATAACAAAATAAAGAATAAAGCAAGTTACAAGTTTCGAAAACCTGTAGCTGTTTTCTTCATCGGACTACAAATATAAAAAAGTTTTTAATTTTTTTTTTATATTATACAAGTGGCATTGTCTGAGATGGATGTAGCTTGCTTTCAAGCTAAGAGCACCAATTTCAAGCATTTATTATTATCTTGAAACTTGCTACTTTTTAATAATAATATGGATTATATGCGGATATGAATTTTCTGGCTTGTGATGGCCTTCAGAATAATCTATTGATATTTAAGACATCTCATCTTGTATCACCTTGTGTCTATGTGTATAACTAAGCACGAGACACACATAAACATTTCTACCCTACAGTATGTAATAAATGTTTATATTTTTTGTAATCCTTCACATGTATTACTAATTTTACATATATATTTTATTTATTTTTTTATTTTTAGAGAATACTACTCTGCCCATGGTTCTTATGCACAGACTAAATTAGCACAGGTTATATCCACTATTGTTCTGCAAGAGATTTTAGATCATAAGAGACTCAATGTAACAGTGAATGCTGTTCATCCTGGCATCGTTAACACTAAATTATATCAGTACACATGGTTTGATTTGGCTCCAATTATTGCTCAGCTTCTTTTTAAGGTAAAACTTCCTTTGTATCTAAATTTTAAAAAAATTTCACTTTTAATATTTATCATTGTTTCCATGCATATCTAAGGACTTTCTTTATTTATAAAATGAAAGGAAATTACTTTACTTAAAGGGAATTCTTTATTAGAATAAAGCCCTTCAAAAAAAAAAAAAGGGAGGGAAAAAATTCAGCCTGGCTCTATTTTTTTAGAAACAGGAGTGAAAAAAATTAGAAACTGACCTATCCACAATAAAAATTTACAGCTCATCAAAAAATATGAGAATTTCAGGTAATTTACTACTAATCAAAATTTTCAGGTTCAGATAAAACTGAGTTATTGGCAATTTTTTTTTAAAGATTCAGTTTAGTTTTGTTAACATTTCAAAGTAAAAAAAAATCTTATTTTATTTAATAATAAGATATCCCAGATCATGAATTTTTGATCGATGCTTTGCTTTGCAAATTATGAGTTTATCAGATTTCATGTCTGCGCTACTATTTATACCTGTGAATCTTTAAATGTCTCCAAGAAAAGAATATAGAATAATTCTATGTTTAAATGTTTCCAGACCACGGAGGAATTTAATGTATTTCAACAAAACAAATTCTGCCTGATTGCTGAAATATTTAAAAAAAAAAAAATATCGTTTTATTTGCATTTCGATGTTGATACTAGATTTGTATTCTGTTGATTCTATTCACAATATATTTTTAATAACAGATTATTTACAAGTAATGAGAGTAAATCACAAATTCCTTTTCTGTTGGAAAATATTATATATTGTTTTGCAAATAAATTGTTTTTAATAAATTAATTTTGTCAAAAAAAAAAAAGGATGCACACTACTTTAATGTTGACATATTTTGTGTTATTATTGGGACTCGCAGTCATTAAATCATAGATCTGGAGTTTTCGATTTTTTATTATTTAATTTTGTTTATTTAAAGGATTCAGAAATTATGATAGTTCTAAAAACATTTACTCCTAATATACTATACACTATAATATTTCGATCAAATTACACACACATCTTCTTCAGGTTTATTAGAAGGAAAGATGAATGAAAGTTTTTGAAATATTTATTTAATGTGCATGTGTTTTAGTTGTGGTTCTTTGAAGAAAGTGACATTTAGAATCTGGCTGGGTGTATACGATACGGAAAGACTCCATTTGAGAGGATGACAAAGGTCATATTTTAAAAAAAAATCTATAAGTAATTAACTAACGGCAAAACATTGATCTTGCTACATTGAGAGATCTCGAGCATTAGAAGATCTACTTATTTAGAAAAAATCGTACCAAAAATTTGTTCTTTCTTATATTGAACAAGTAGAATCCTGATTCCATTTGATATTTAAATATTAACAGTAGTTACCCTATCAGTTGTAGGTTTTAGTTTGTTCTCCATTTTTAATCAAGAAATCAATAAATAAATAAATAAAAAATGCAGACTACTGTTCGTTTTTGAAAACGAGAATTACCACTGCCAGACGATTTTACTCCGCAGAGGGGTGATACGCTGAGATGGGTACTTTCCTAAGAAATTCTTTTGGGCATTTTCGCTTTTAAGAAAAAAATAATGAGGAGCATTTTTGCAATAGTATTTATTCTTTGCATAATTCTTTCACGAAAAGCGCAAATAGAACGCAGCTACTAGTAAGCTAACACTGATAAAAATTAAACATCCCATCTTTGTTTCTCCTTGCCCCTAGTTTGAAGAAATAAAAGGAGACCTGACGCTTGCGCAAAAGCGTTGAAGGCTCTCGTAAACAAAAACGAACAGTACTTTCAACCAACTGGCCCACATTGACCAGAAGATACATTTGCCCGAAAGTCACACTATGTATTTAGTACAAAATATATACTAATTTTTTTTAAATATACCTATAGCTCATCTCAGAATCAACTTGCAGGGAAAACAGGCTTTTGTATTTTGCCGCCAAAGAAAATAGGTCCAACTTGCCGGCTTAGCAAAGTATTGTCAGATGCGAAATAAAACGTTCTCAATATGAAATTTCATTTTTCTAAAGTAATTCAATGTCAATCTGCCTTTTTGTTAGGAAATAATATTTTGTATTTATTTTCCGCCAATCAAAATGCTTTATAATCAAAACAAACAAGATGGAGTCTAGCGAAACTTTTAAGCTATGTACACCAGACACTTGTCGTATTTGCCCCCGGGGGAAACATCTTTCATGTCAGACAAAGTACATGCTAATGCATATTTATGGAAAGCTTCGTGAAACTAATAAAGAGAAAACCAAAGAAGATGTAATAGAAATGGTTAGTGAGTTAACTGGAGTCAGTGTGAGAATGGTGTATTCAATGAAGTCGGAGTTCAAGAAAAGGGGAGAATTCAAATCTCCAGTAAAGAAAAAGATTCGTCGTTCGCTAAACTTCTGCCAATCAAGTAAGTTGTCTTCTCATCCACGGTATGATGATTTTGTAAAAACAGCTGTTCGACGAATAATACATTCATTTTTCTTACAAAATGAAGTTCCAACTGTAAATAAAATTTTTAGGGAAGTACATAACAATCCAGATTTGCCCGAAATCCTCAGAGCAACATTACATCGAATGATATTTATAATATATGGGTTATGTATCTGTACAAATAATGAACGACAGAACAGAAATATTAGGAACTAATAAAAAAAAAAAGAATTATCTGCCTTAATGACAAAACCATAATTTTATTTCTAAGTTTCTGTTTATAATTTGATATTTTAAATAAAAGCTTCATTTTTATGAATTTTTATTCTTAAAATCTAGATATTTAAAAAAAATTAGGACGAAATTTATTAGATATTTTTTTTCCCTTAAAATTGTTTGAACACATCTTGAATTCCATTTTAAAAGCAAAATATTGATACAGACATCTTGTGCTCCTTCTGGCGGAAGGATACATTGCGTCATTTTGTAAGCCGTCTGCAAATTGAAAACGAGATGAACTTTATATAAAAAATTTTAAAAATAACATAATTCATTCCTATCCATATTTTCTTTAAAAAATTAAAATCTGAAATCTAGCTAAACTAACTTTAAAGTTAAAAGAGTTTAACGTGCTGCAAAATAATTTAAATTAAATAAAATGAAAAATGAATTCAGTACATATTGAACCAAATTGCAGGACGAAATGGCCGTTCCTGGTTCCTTACCGATAATCAAGCCAGAAAGGCAATTTGGTTAAAATTGTGCTGAATTCATTTCTCGAATAAAATTTCATTTTATTTAATTTAACTTTAAAGTTCTTTGGACATTTTTATAACACATTTGAACTTTCTGTTCAGTCATTGATTAAATCTCAGCAGAACACCCATTGCCATTTTATTATGGTCGAATATTCTTCCAAATTAATCTTTGTTTAATGACCACCCACATTTCTTCTTGGAGATTGAAGAACATTGAAGTTTTTGGTACAAGCTATTAATTAAAATTTGAATGTTACATGTAGAAATAACCGGTATAAATAAGGACTAGCAGGAACTATAAAAAATTAACAAAATAAGAAAGAAAAATATTAATTGCAATATAGATTTAAAAAGAATTTATATGCATTTTTTATAGTGTGAAATGTTTTGTAAATGTAAGAAAGACGGATTTAAGTTCCTATAGCTTAATAGAATTGATTTAAAGAAAATAAAAAACAAAACAATTTGGAAATAACATATCGTTTATCACATATTTTAGACAAATGGAATTTTTAAAAAGAAATCTGGCAAATTTCATGAACAAAATCATGTAGAATCGTTAAAATAATCTAATTATGCAATTTAAAAAGTTTGCTTGACATTTTTCAATAATGAGAATGAGACATGAGGTAACCAGTTTTTAAATTATTGGAATGATCTGTTACTGATTTGGTTTGCTCTAATGCAGTGATTTCTTCTTTTTTAGACACCAGAGCAAGGTGCTGATGGAGTTGTGCATGTTGCCCTTTCAGATGCATTAGAAAACGTTGGTGGCAAGTATTTTGAAAACTGTCAAGAGAAGATGCCAAACACCAAAGCTTTGGATCGAGAAATGCAAATTAACCTTTGGGAAAAAACTTGTTGCATGCTTGGTATTAAGGACTTAGTAGTTGAATCCTAACATCGAAGTAATTGTCTTTTTGGATATATCATTCCTTAAGTTTTCAAGATTCTTAGAGATTACATTATTTGCTGACAAACATTAAACAAATGTGAAGTTAATAACTACATCCATTTACTTTTCATGATTTTTTACTTTTTCTGTTTGTTTGTTTTTCCTAAAGAAATAAAAGTTCCTTACAAAATTTCACATAAATATACATTGTACATATTTTTTAATTGTTATTTTTATTGACCTGAATTGGAAAATATAATTTCTTTTTAAAGATCTTTTATTTCTTCAGTATTATTCCTTTATGAGTAAGAGTTTCTTTTGTTGTCTTACTATATTCTGCTTGTCTTTCAGAAAGCAAATAATGTAAAGTGAAACAAACAATTCTTTAATGTCCACAACAACAGAAAGATGCTTGCGATAAAGAACCCTAAAACCAAGAATCATGCTTCATTATTACAGTGCTTTTTATGAGTTCACTTCAATTTTAAAATGTGTTCTCAAAACAACAACCTTTTTATCTACATAAAAACCATTTTCTTAGGTTTTATATCTAAAAATTTTGCTATAGTTCATAATAAAACTTAAGCTGCCTGTCAGTTCTTCCTTTCCCACTCCTAGACTGACTTAAGCGTAACTTAATTCATTGATAAGTATAAAAAAGAATATAATTGTATTAATTTTAAGGGTTCAGAGTACTGTAATACATATTTAGGAAGTTTTCTAATTCTAAGTCCTTTTTTTTATTTATTTGAGATCATGTGACTACCGTTTGAGTCATTATCATCATCAGTTGAGATTATTCAAATGAGCAAATAATCCACTGTCTTGTCTGTATGCATGTAAATATACAGATATATTATAAATACTTAAATATATTTTGTAAGTAATATATTTTAACCTTATTTAATGATTTTTTATAATAGCAGTAGTAGAAAAAAAATCCAGGCTATTTTAATTTTTTTCAAATACTAATGTTATTTATAGATGAGAACTGGTTTTTTTTTTTTTTTTTTTCGCTGATTATCATTAAATTTTGCAGTTGAATTCATTTTTAAAATCAAATCATTAGTCCAGTATTACAATTTTATAAATTATTATGAAAAATAATACCAACTTATTTTCATTGAATCTTGTTAGTTCAATAAATTATGGCCAATTTTAATATTTAAGATCAATAATCTAAACAAAAAAATACCATTTATTTTTATGAAATAGTTAAAACAATGTAGAAAATTTGTTGAAAATTAGGCTGCTTAATAATTAGCATGAATTATTGATCATTTGAATTAATCAGTGTTTATATTTTCAAATCCTAAAAATATTAAATGTGTTATAACTTTAATAAATTTAAATTATAGATTTATTTATTTATTTAATAATGAAGTTAAATAAGTACTTTGATGTTGTTTTTATGTGAATTCCTAAGAACTTGTGGACCTACAGCATTTGTTCTTCCAAAATAAGCAAAAGTTTGAATGTTTGGTTATAATTCTCATTGGATGCAGTTTGATTATGGTTTGTGATATTCAAGAAATAATTTCTTAAATGTACTAATGATCTGATTATCGAGCAACTATAAATGAATAAAATTAAATTTGATATCATCATTTGTTTTCAAGAAAAAGAAAAAAAAAAAGTTCCTTAAACTTCAGTACTGCACTTTATATGACATTTTTATTAAACTTAATTTTCAGTTTTGCCAGTAATCTTGCATAAAATCCAATTTTTTAAATTTTTATTTCTCGTGTGTCCAGATTTGCTTATCTGTTTGAATTGAGTAAGTGAAAGAACACTAGAAATGGGAAAACTATATTTGATGTCAGCTGATTCTAGAGTTGCTGTTGATGGGGTATTTCATTTACTACATGCAGCATTACTTTATAATTTGAATTCTTTGAAGTATGGAGCTTTACTGGATACCTTAATTTTTTGAAGGGGATTGAGGAGGAGTCAAAATAGTGCCATTTGAAAGGAGTTAGAAGGATGTTGGCAATCAGTTTGAAAACTTCCTTAACTGAAATTGAATTTGTAATGCTTACAGAATGTATATATTTAGTTACATAACTCTCATTGTTACTGAAGATAAAATGTTGATTGCGTATATGCTTTATTTTTTTGTAAGTTTGAATGAAGTGTTTTTACTTAAATGACAAAAAGAACTTTCACCACTCCTTGAACACTTGATGACGAACCTAAATGGATTGTAATCTTTACAGTGAATGTTTTCAGGGCGACACCTACAAAAATGATACTGGAATTTATTGACTTCTTATCGACTTTTTGCACTTTTACGTTAATGGCCCAGTCATTGATATGCAAGAAACTATTACATTAAGATGCATTTTTGAACCCATGGCATCGTGCTGTTAGTCATCGATTTAATAAGTTAGAGCTGTGGTGATTTAGCTATTTTTTGTTTTTTTTCAGTTCAGGAATAAATGATATCCAAAGATCAATGAACAACTTTGTTCTATTGTATGCAGTGGCTTATATAATGATAAGAATGGCAAAATTCGAAGCGTATATTGCTGTGTTCTCCACAGGGTTTGGTTACTATTCCTGGTAATTGTGGAACCTTAAAACTTATTTTTAATAGTATTTTAAATAATATTCCATTCTAAGCATTTTTTTTTCTTTTCTTTTATTGAAACCTGCATTGAACTTTGTTTATTGTTTTTTTTTTTTGGATGTTATTTGATCCAAATAAACCAAGTCTTTCAGCTCAAACTCATTGCATGAATAATATCCATTCCACAGTTATTTTCCAATAAAAATGTATCGTGTATTTATTCACAACATTTTTATCATCTATAATGTATGTAATATTTTTATAAATAGCATTGTACAGATGAATTTATTTTTAGAAATTAATATATATATTAAGATGTAAATTTCTAAAATTGTGAATGTAACTTATCTTAAGGGAAATTGTGGTTATAATTTTTGGGATGAATGTTTTATAGTGAAAGAGTATTATATAAATGTTATATATGTAATACTCAACACAGTTCTTTAAATATGCACCGTATATTTCTTAAAAAAAGAAAAAAACATGTATAAGAAAAAGAATAAAGTGAATTTGATGAAACTTTGTGACCCTGAATAAAATGCCATTGTGGTATTTGTATGAATTGTTGTTGCTTTTTTTTGTATTTAAAATTTAATTTAATTTAGAAATTCATGTTTAGACGCATAACATTTCTAATTGGTGGCATCATCTTCAGTATTATTTTTCTTTTCCTAGAAACAATTCAAAACTAATTCTGGATCAGTCAGACAAAATCTAGCATTAACGTTTGGAGGCAAAAATAGGCAACTGAAATAAGTTATATTTAATATTCAAGAAAATATAGTTAAAATCACAGAGTAATATATACAGTCAGACCGCGATTTAACGAATTCATCGGGACCGAAAATTTTATTCGTTAAATCGTGGGTTATTCGTAATATCGGGGTCCAAAATAAAAAATTTCTGCAATTACCTTACGGAACAGCTTTAATAAGCAACTACACAAAAATATCCATAATTAGGAATTGTACACTTTTTATTCAGCAGCGAATAATTATGCACTAGTTAATTTGAAATTTTAAAGTATATACTGAGTTTGACAATTTCCTTGATTTCTGACTTGAAAAAAATTCTTTTTCGACTTTATGGAGAGAAGAAAATACAGTATCATTTATATCCTGCTGCATTAGGTATGTTTACCCAAACTAATAAAAAAAAAAAAAATTCGGCTGTTGAAATAATTCGTTAATTTGGGGTTTCTTATTTGTTAAATAGGGGGTTTTGCCTTCATTTTAATCGGGGAAAAAGAAAAAATTCGATAAATCGCAAAATTTGGTAAATAGGGGTTTATTAAATCGAGCTCCGACTGTATATACATAATATATACTTAAAAACTCTTACATATTGAACCTACTTTGAACTCTACTACTTAGTGGAATGTTCATTATTAGAAAAAAACCTTCACTGATTTTGCAATCCATTATCTTAAATCAACTACTGAAAAACTTCAACTTCACAAACTTCAGCTATGTCAAACTCCTATTAGATACCTTTGCTCAATGAACTCCCAAACAATGAATTTTTTCAAGAGTTAGGTTTATAACTATGTATATAACTCCCAAACAAGAAAGGAAACCAAGATCCATTTCTATTAAATTTTCTTCAGAACAAAATTTCAGTCATGAAAAAGTCTGTGCCAACTTTGCATTGTAAATATATGAAATGCAAAGGCTCAATAACAATGACCAGTTTTGAATATCTTTCACAATCAGAAATTGAGTTTTTGGAAATTTCATCTTTCAAACAACTTTCCTTATGAGAGGAGCTGTGAGTATTTATTGTATTCATTAATCCGCTCTTTCAGGCTAAGTTTATAGCCAGTACAACCAAGTTTTATAAAAGAAAAGGGAATTAGGACTTGGATTTATACAGTCAATTATGTAAGAATTTGTACGTTTCATGCAGTGGGCGATTCTGATTATTGTCAAGTTCTCAATTTTAGCAGTAAATAGATATTCAACAAAATGCTTCATGTAGGAGAGAGACTGAATTGGTTTGGATACTAAATCTGAAATTGAATTTGTGACCAGCTTTTTTGTTTTGAGTTAAAAAGATCGATAGATAGCATAAAATTTAACATTTTATTACCATTGTTAATAAAAAAAAGGAAATGCAAGTTAAATTTTAATATATAAAAAAAAAGAAATCTTTATAACAAGTTTAACCATTTTAGATTTGATATTACTATTAAAAGAGGGATATTCTGATTGTCTGATTATGAGACCCAGTAATCCCATTTACTGCTCTGAGCAATGACTGAGGAAATACATACCTTTTTTGTAAAAGAAATAAGTGTTCTGCATAAAATAATAAAAATATACAATACTAAATAATTTTAGAAAAGTAAAATAATGGTAAAATGCTTCTTGTTAAAACAAAAATATAATGTTGTTTATCCCATTCACTCTTTAAGACTAGAAAAATAGAGAATGTTTGGCACAAGAATTTGACAAATAAGAACCAACACTGTTACATAAAAATAATTTTGATTTCTTTTTATTGATTAGGCCTAGTATTGTTGGATCTAATATGCTAAGGCCCAAAAATGCTTTTCACTGTGATAATGGAGTTTGATATAGATATATTCCAGCTTTGATTTACACTTTTGTTTTTTAAAGCGATCTCAATACCTACTTAATTTTGTTACCTGAATCATTTCATTGCCTAGACTGATGTATTCAACTGACTTATTCTTCACAGAATAAATGTCGAGTCGCCGTCTTTGGGATAAAATTTCCTTAGCAGTAAGTCCCGAATTATCTTATCGCAAATGCAGTATGGTACAATGAATTAATTAGCTAATGATGTTTAGCTTAACTGAGCCTTAAGAATTTTTCAAGTTACCAGATGTTTAGCTTGTGTAAATATAGATCATTGGGTTAAACCACGTGCATATGTTTGGCAAATAGAATCAATCATAATCTTATCTTGAATCTTATGGAATTTTTATTAATTTTACTTCAATGCCATGAAGGGAAAAAAGAAAAATGCCAGTATTTGTGCATTAAACTTTTTTTCAACTTGAGGCCACTTACAATTTAGAATTAAACATTGCAAGTCTTAGTAAAAAAAAAAAAAAAAAAGATTTAATTCTTAAGATCAGTGTTGGGATCTGTCTTATTCTTTTCAATTTTATATTATATTTTTATCACAGCAGCGTAAATAGAGAATGAAATTTGAAAGCGTTTAGGTTATTAATAACATATTTGGGTATTAAGGAATTCATACAAAAAATAATGTAAAATTCCATTTTATTTTATGTATTTCAATCAAAAGAAAAAGTTTCACAGTTTTGGTTTCGAACATTTACCTTAGGCTATCAAAAATCTCCAAAATTTCAGATGTTGCAAAACACTGTAATCTTTTATAATCTAAACTACCCAAAAATTATATATAAAGAACTTAACTTTTATTTTGATGCATTTTTCAACTTTTGTGTTTTATTTTCATAAATATTCCATTTCCCTCTCCCTCCTCCCAAAAAAGATTAAAAAAAATTAGATACAATAAAGCCACAAAGATTAATTAAACTTTACTTCACAAAGAAAAACAATATATATATATATATATATAAAGGCAAATTTTCAAAATTGATTTCTTTATCAAGCCAAAAACTTCAAAATAAAAATTTCAAAAACAGGAAAAAAATATAGGAATACATAATAAATAGGATATAGTACAACAATAACATACTTCTTGACGCATCCATATTCTCTAATCAGTAAAGGTACTTATTACTAAAGGTCTGGAAAAAAAGAATCATGTTTGATACATGAATAGATACACCCTGTAAAGAAAGTATAAACTCACCCAAGTATTTCAAATAACTTTTATTACAGGATTTGTTTACTTCCCTTTTTTTTTCCTAGTCTATTTAATAGCAATAAATTCATCTACCATTTAAACATCTCAAGCGTTTTGAGTAGTTTTTAAATTAAAAAATAAAAATCACTTTTTAACTGATTAACTTTAAGAAAATTTAAACTCAAAACATATTTCGAAAATTATTGAAATTAATAACGTATTGGTCCTTCTTTCTTCTCTATAATTTCTATCATTCTATCAGGCATTGTCCAAATTATTTTTTTTTTCAAATCGGACATATTTATCTGGTCCCAAGCATTCCAAATTGCAACCTTCAGATCATTCAAGTGATGATACTGTTTGTTTCGGCCATATACAATGTTTGCCATCCAACCCGACACATTTTCAATTGGGTTTAGGTCAGGTGAACATCAATTTTCGCCAAAATTTGTCCCATGGAATGACATCAATTTTCTCTTTTTTAAAACCACGCTTTTGTGGATTTTGATGCATTATAGAAGCATTGTCTTGTTGATATTGCCAATTTGGCCCTCCTAGAAGGTGTCCAAATGGTATTAAATGGTCGTACATAAGGTTCTGATATTTTTTAGAGTCCATCTTGCCTTCCACAAACACTATATCTACCTTATCTCCTGCCCTAAATGCTGCCCAAACCATCACTTCACCCTCACCTTGTTGTCTGCTTAATCTTATCTTCGACGGAGTGCGTACATCATGCCAGTACGCAGAATATCCGTCAGGGCCGCCAAGACAGAAACGTTTTTCATCAGAAAAAAAACTATTTTGTTCTACCTTTGATGCCATTTCACTGTTTTCTTAGCACAGTCAAGTCGGCTGGAACGATGAGTGGCAGAGATCTTGAGTTTAGTGTCCAGTTTTACAAACTTCATGTGATTATTTGATGTTAAGCTTTTCCATACAGTTTGGTGAGATACAATCTTTGGTAACACACGAGCAATTTCACGGGTGGACATCTCATCAGACGCAGCAAGATCTTGAGTTCACCGGTGGTCCCGACATGTGAGTTTTGGAGGTCTACCTGGTCTTTTTGTGGTTCCATAACTATCACCTTTCTTGATGACATTTTGAATAGCAGTCTGTGAACGATTTAATTCTGAGGCAATTTGCCTTGTTGACTTTTTTTGACCAAGGAGAAAATGAATTTTTCGTATTTATTTGTCACTAAAGTTATCTTTAACTTTTTAGTTATCTTTAGCCACCTTTAGTTATCTTTATGCAAATTCGGGAAATTCCAATCACTTTGCAGGTGTCAAAATCAAAACATTTCGTAGCGAGTTTATATTTTCTTTACAGTTGAAAATTGATTTTATTTTTTAATTTAAAAACTACTCAAAATGTTTGAGATATTTAAATGGTACATGAATTAATTTCTTTTAAATAGACTAAGAAAAAAAAATTGGAAGTAAGCAAATCATGTAATGAAAAGTTATTTGAAATACTTGGGTGAGTTTATACTTTCTTCACAGGGTGTATGTATTCGTATGGTTTCTTTCCTGTTTTTGGCATTTTTATTTTGAATTTTTTGGCTTGATAAAAAAATCGCCATATAGATTTCAAAAAAATGTCTTTGTATATATAATTATATATTTTTGGTGAAGTCTCTCTCTCTCTCTCTCTCTCTCTCTGTCTGTCACTGTCTGTCTGTCTGTCTGTATTTTAGTCTAATGGCTAGTTCAACACCACGATAATTGCTCTTCAACTCTCAATCTTTGGTGAAGTAAAATTTAAAAAATTAGGGCTTATAATTATACTGATTCTGTGTTTAATTATTGCAGCAAATTCAGATTGTGCTAATATTAAAATAAAATGGCTTTACCCATTTCTTTCATACTAAGTTGGCAGAATAATTGATCAATATCAAATTTTGTATATTTTCAAATTAACATTATTGTAAAATAACACTTCATTTCAGTTATAAGTGAGATCGGAGATCTTTTCTTTGACAAAGGATATCTACAGGAAGATATTGAATCTGCTAAAAAGGTCAAATGCTCAAAAACATCCAACATCAACAACCCAATCAATTTAAAAATCCATTAACATTTCCATTTGATCTCAAAGAACTTCTCTGAATTCATGTAAGTCTCTTTGAGCTGGAATTGTGATGCCACGTGCAAGAGATAATGTGATAAGATTAAGTGTTTTGGTTTCATAAATCCAGATATAATTTTACATTTTGGGCTTCTTTTTCACATGTATTTTTTTAGTACACTTACAGATAGTGAGATATTAAAACTACTTCAGGATTGCTAATTATTGATGAAAAGGATTCATCTATATCACTGCTTCCCAAACTTTTTCCTTCATAATGAAAACCACTTATCCAAAATAGGTAAGCACTAACTGCACAGAAAACATTTGACAAGTGAAGAGAGATCAGTAAAAAATAGGAGGCAAGCAAGTATATTTGATACAATGTCTTTATTTTAAACATTTTAGCATTCACAAAAATTTAGTAATTATTCACTATTATATCACCCAGGTCCCAGCTAATGATTATAATGCTGCCACACATCTTATCTTATTTACAAGTTCTGCAAAATTGGGAGCAATTGCAGACAGAGCACACCTCGCATCATATTCAGGGTTCGGCAAACAGTTTCATTTTTTGCTCTTTATGATAAATTTTAATACGTATTTGGAGGTATGTTGTTAAAAACCACTTTTAACCAATTGTAGATAATGTAACCAGATTTGGGAAGCAGTGATTTATACCCTTCTAACCCTTTTCAGAAAGCCTGTCTGTTATCACAGCAAAAACTATCCTTACATTTATGTTTTTGTTGCAAATCGTAGTGGAATTGTTTTGTCTGTCTGGCAATGTTGCAATTATTCTCTTGCTTGTTATTTAATTTAATGCCATTAAATTAGCAATCCAATGACTTTCTTGAAAAATACAAATGTTTAGAAATTAATTTTATTTTTAGTGAACTTGTTCTCATATTACAACTTACCTTTTTTTTCTTTTTGTTTTTTCAATAGTAAAGTAGAGGAAAATTAAAAAGGTAATTTCTCTTTGCAGAAGACAGTATTAAACACTCATTTCATCTTAACAGAGCATAAAATTAACAGAATGTCAACAAATAAATGAATTAACATGGAAAATAAATAAAATGTATATACAAATAAATATAGAATTCTAAAATAGTGTAACAAAATCCTAATCTGAAGGATGCAAAAAAAAAAAAAAAAAGGGAAATCTAGATACAATTTTTATCATTCACTTGTGCTAAACAAAATACTTCACAAATGGTAGATTGAAATGATTTACTTGGAATGCATTAGAAATGATACTTTGATATTTATATTCATATTCTGAACTACAAATAATTACCATAATGGTAATTAACTGCATTGGATTGGGAGCACAAATTGGCAGAGGGCACTGTTCGATCACATGACACTGGGGATTTGACTATGGAAGTATCACTTTAGAGTGGAAAGTTTTTTCAAAGAAAAATATCATTACAACACAGCAGGCAATTCCATTTGTGCTCATGGAATATTCTGAATAGTACATTACTATTTGTAAAGTATTTGTATTTTTTTGTAAAGAAGATAGAATTGATTAATACTGAGATACTTTGGGTTGACCCTCACTTATGCAATGGGAAAATCTTCTGGTGAATCTCCGGTAACAAGAAGAGGTTCCTGAGTACTTGAAGGAAGATGACCATTCTGTAAAGTTTTATTTACATTTTCTCTCTCTTTAGCTACAAGGGATGGAGCTGTAATTAGAACAAGAAATTGTTTTTTTACTTTGTCAGGAAGATTATTATTAATCTAGTTTAATCCATTAAATCTAGTTAAAAAGTTACGAAAAAATCACTAGTACAACTTAGATCATTAAAAAAGATTATGTATTGAAGTACACTACAACCTCATTTATCCAGCCCTCGTTGATCCAGATCAGATTTGTAGACTTTTTTTATTTATTTAATGTTCACATAGATAATAATTTTAACTATGATAACACGAACATAACTATAAGTACGCCAAACATTCGCTTTTTATTTTGATTAAATGTACAGTTCCTGCATAGATTGTACAATAAATTATGGTAATAAAATGTTTTTGTCGAGTTTAAGAAAGCTTTACTAGAGTAATTTTGTTACAAAACAGTTTTTTATCGTAATAAATAGTAAGTCTGCTTATTTAAGCATTTGTTTTGCTTATTACCCATATTACCCGGATTTTCGATTTTCCAGATTGCGTTTGGTTATCCAGTTAGTTCGGATAAACGAGATTGTAGTGTATATTGTTATTTTTACATTGACTAAATTATAAGACAATGATTAACATATTAAAGCTTGAAATAATTTACTCTGATACTTCATATCCTCAATTCTGTTTTAGTAGCTTTATATTAAAAATCTCGCCAAACCTATTAAAAACCTCAAGTTTTTGCCTTCCAACTTTCTCATCTTAATGAAGTACCTCTGTACTTTTTGAAAACCCTATTCAGCCACTTTCAGGGAATGAAAATATCTTTCTCTTTCGACAAACAATAACAAATCTTAAATTTTAATCTGCGAATAAATCATAAGCTGGAGCTAAACCTCTTGTGCTGTTATTTTCTTCTGTTATTTGATTTGTCTACACCTTTCATCCCATTTTAATATTTAGAAATTAAATCATTGTAGTTTCTAATTTTGAAAATGCTGCAGTTTTAATAATAATAATAATTATTATTATTATTATTCCCAAAGCTGGACAAAATTTTTTTTGCATTTTAAGCTACATAGGATTTTGGTAATTGAAAATTGTGAGGCGATTCAGAAGGCCTCATAAGAATAAGGAATTTATTCTTTTTACAGTTTTTATTAAATTTGAAGAAGAGCGCCTAAACAACTTTTAATTAGTTTCTTTATTATATTTTATTTATTTTTTTTATATTTTAAATATAAAAATTTGTCAGTATATTGTCCTACAAAAACTATTAATTGTCAGCTTATTAATGATAAAGAAAATTCAAGATGATAAAAGTAAACTATTTAAATAATATGTGTAAGGTACGTAGTTTAAGAAGGAAAAAAATTATCTTTTGTTATAAAATAATGTGCATTGCTTTTGTACATCCGCAATTTTATTTCTCAAGCTTTTGTAATGTCTATCCATTCATAACTGCTGAATGATTTAATAATCTGTATCCTCTTTGATTTCTCGGGAAAGAATGCTAATATTATGATTTTTTTTTTATTAAAATTTTTTGCAATTGTAGATAGAGAAATAGGCTACTGTTACTCTTCGAAACAGCTATGCATAGCAAAATGTCCCACTTTATTAGTTCAGAAACATCTGCCAGGTGTCTCAATGATAGTTAATGGACTTCCGGTACAATTAGCAGACGATCTAGTCACTAAGCTTTTTGAGTTTTCAGGAAATTTTTAAAATACTGAATTCTTACTATAGAATATCAGCATTAAATTGACTAAAGAATGCCACCATGAATTGGGTAAGAAGAATGAAATTTTATTTCAGTGGAATACCATTTTTTTTTAATAGTTTCATTCTTACAGTACATTAATATATTGTGTGTTTTTATTTTGTAATAAAAATAGTGATTTGTTATAATCCATTCAGCCAACATCCAATTATCCTTTAATTTCAATTAAACTTACTACATTAGTTTTCCTTTGGATTATCAGCAGTTCACAATTTAGGTACTTCCATCCGTTCAATTTGCTTTTTCCATTCTGTTTCATCCAGTTGAAGCTTCAATTTTACAATTCTTCTCTAATGGAAGAACTTCTGAATTTTATCTTTTCGGAGATTTTTATGATTTTTCTTGGAATTTCAGTTTGTTAATTGTATTGTTTCAGATGATAGTCCAGTCAAATTGGATTTTTCGAGGTAAAGCATTCATAATTAGCTGAATTTTTTGCACAGACCTTCCTACTATCTTCCTCTGCAACCTACGAATGACCGATTTCTCCAGATAGTATTATTATTATTATCTAACGTCGCAACTCTAATGGACTTATTAATCCAGGAGCAACTTATGACTATTTGGAGAAACCGGCCGTAAAAGCCACCGATCGGACTGGAGCTTTGTTCGCCATATTGTAAAATGATGGCCGAAAATCACACTGTATTTTTTTCGAAAATGGTTGCATATACATTTAAGACACGATACGCCTCAGGATGTTGAGATGCTTGTAGTTTGGGCAATACAAAACAGCCTTTCTCAATTACAAGCAGTTCAATATCCTTCCGTAGACTGATCGACTTGCACAGGTTATCTGTGGCAGGAGCATAGGCGAACCCAGGAATGAGAAGAATTATGACCGTAGTCCAAAAAGAACAAAACAAAAAACGTTTCATCTCTTCTGAGCAGAAGTTAAGCGTGATATTCATAGAAGACTCAGCCTTTATTTTGTTTGGCGATTTTCAGTTAAATATTTTTCTTCTGATATTCTTCTACAGATATGTTGGTGACTTCTTCATCTATGCTAAAGGTTCCCATCTGGACCTTATCTTGGAAATCTGCAATAATATACACCACAACATTCAGTTTGAAATTGAAAAAAGAACGAATCGTCAAATTCAGTTTCTTGATGTGACAGTTACCGACATGTCAACGCATTTTCAGACGTAGGTCTACAGAAAGACCACTTATTCAGATATCACACTTAACTTCTGCTCATTTGTCCCAATTAATTTCAAGATCAACGTAATCAGCATGGCTGTCCGAAGAGCGTTTCAAAATTCAAGTTCTTCACATTTGTTTGATGTGGAATTACAGCGTATTACCGATATACTGCTTCGTAATGACTATCCCATCAGATTCATTAGGAGGCATTCCACTAAAACTCTGTCAAAAATCTACAACAATGGTATGCCGTAACTGGTTCGGCCTAAGAACAGCCATTTCGTATCTACGGACTTCCATCCCGGGTTGTTTCCGGCATTGTCTAAGTTATTACGTAAACACAATGTTTTCCTTACTGCTAGTAGTAAAAACACTATTGAAAAAAAAGTTACGATTGCGCCTCACAAATTCAGGCAAGATTAAAGGCATTGTGTATTCATTGCCATGTCTGGGATGTGATAATTTTTATCTTGGAGAAAGACGCCGATCCGTGGAGGATATGATATGACATATATGTTACCGTGCAGCATTCCCAAAAAGTTGGACATGACTTCCACACTTCTAATCCATCTATTCTGGCCAAAGAAGATCAGCATTACCTTCGAAAATGCAAAAGTCCATCTTCATTCTATCTACGGACAAATATATTAATGACTGCATTTCCGCAAAGACAATATATCAATATGGTTTCCCTAAAAAAACCAAGGACCTTTTAATTCAATAGATTCAGTTTTCATCCCTTAAAATTAAATAAACATTGGCACGTGGACTTACAAACATTCAACATTTGCATTTCCCTCTGATCTCCAATGGTTTTGTTTGTATACATCACCACATGGTACTTGCTTTTTGTGAATTCCGCTGGATGGCAAATTCAGTTTTCCGCAGAGCGCTTTTTCTTCAGCGCTCCATTGGTCCCTATTCTCCATTTATAGTCTGCTCTCCTGTTCCTAATCATTCACAGATGAAAACCTGTTAACAGGTTGAAACACCTAGGTCTGGTTTCTCCAATACATGTTTTTTTTTAAATTATTTAGTTTTTTAAAAATGTTTAAAGAAAAAGATTTTAAGCAAGTGTGTTACCTTTTTTAAATTCATCCCTAACTGTATTCACTACTTAATTTTTATCCTCAATTTGCTAATAACATTAGGCTGAAAAATCTCGTGGACTTTTGTGTCTTGCATATTGCACTCTTAGTAAACAAAGCGGATGTGGTGCTAGCTCATATCAAAAGTACTCCTGCATTTTCTGCCTGAATGGAGAATCTGATTGAAAAGACTTATTAAACATACCAAAATTCAGATGTTGACCAAGAATGTTTAATATACACTCTTTGCCATCAATCTCAAAGCACCATGAAGAAAGCGCCCAATTTGAATGAAACATTATAAGTGCCATGTGGATGAAGAGAACTGGAATTGATTCAAATTTCACAGATAAGAAACAAATTTGTATTGGAGAAATAACCACATCATTTCTACATTATCAGCATTGTGTTGAGTCACTTCTCTATATTTGCTGACTAGGCTGAAAAATCTCGTGGACGGTTCTTTATGGTTACAAAAGAAAGAGTTGTGCTGATGTGTTTGAGGAAGATATTGAGATTGAAAGAATCGTCGCGTTCATGAGGTTTCTGGGCGGCTTTTAATGAAAGGTCGGTCAGAGACAAAACTGTGGATATCCAACTGAATGAATTTTCATTGATGAAACATGTGATCCCTTCATTTACTTCAGTCTCTCTCTTGCAGCCATGGGTAATAGAAGGAATAAAAATTACTCTTTAGAGGAAAAAGTGAGATTTATTCGGGAAGTGAAAGACAACCCGCAAAAATGAATAGCAGAAATAGCGAGTAGCTTAAATATAAGTTACACTAAATTATGTGCAGTCATTAGTAAGAAGGAGTCAATTTTATTTTGAAAGTTAGGATCAAAATCTGTAAAGCGCAGCCGTCAACAAAAGGGAAAATTTGCAGATATGGAAAAGTGAGTAACAATGCGATGGAAAATTAGTGAAAATTTGGTGAGTCTTTGCTTTTCATTTATCTTGGAACTGTAATTGTGTAAAGGGTATACAGTATTTTATTCAATCCCTTAAAGTTTCTTAAAACAGGAAATCAGAAAATTTCTATGAAAATGAAGACACTATTTTGAAATTGACAGTTTTACAGTTATGCGTATGATATGTTGAAAAATACATATCTGATACACAAGTGTTTATCATGAGTATTCTTATTTAAGTTAAATTAAAAATAAAGTTAAACCTGAATTATTGAGTAATTTTTAGGCCACCACATATCACATTACTCAATTTCGTTAATTACTTGAAAATTAAACCTGAGTTGTAAGTAATTCTCAGTTATGCGTAATTTAGTTCCCCTTGAAATACGTATAAACCAGTTTTTACTGTATTTGCGTTTTGTAACTCGAGATCCCCAACTTCCCACTCCTTTCTCCCCTTCTCCATATCTCTATCACTTCAAACCTTTCCCAGTTCGTAAAAAAAAAAACCATGTGATCATTACAAGTCTATATCTATCGTTAAAATGTATAGCTATCCAGAAAACTCCGTAGAAGTATCCTTAAACAAAGTTTGCCATTGCTCCTAACACGATCTGACTGTAAAGTCAGAACGACCTAAATGGAGGGTAATTCGCTGCGCCGCCCAGCCCGCATCTCGCAGGCCGATGTTACGACCTCTTTCAAACTCCGTGAGTTGTTCATACTACGTTTAAGGAGTCTTCGCGATATATTGATCGCTCACAGGCCTCACACGATCACCTTACAGTGCATGTGGACTCCGCTGCGTATGCCTTATAAACACCAAACACTTTTTCATTTGCATACCTACCCTCGCCGTAGCTATTTACTTACTTTCGCGTTTATAGTAAGAATTTTTTTTCTTGGTGAAAATCCTTGCGTTATTATTTTTATTTTTTTTTTTTTCATTTTGGAAGCTGAGGAAAAAAGATTTATAAGG
The DNA here is from genome assembly GCA_023159025.1 of Thereuonema tuberculata. Taxonomy (NCBI): domain Eukaryota; kingdom Metazoa; phylum Arthropoda; class Chilopoda; order Scutigeromorpha; family Scutigeridae; genus Thereuonema; species Thereuonema tuberculata. The sequence continues at coordinate 113,227,801 of JAFIDM010000001.1, read as the reverse complement.
AAGCAAGGAGGCGCCATTTGGTAAATACATATACAAGATATATACAAGAGCGTCAATGAAAAGAGGTAAGAATCGTTTTTGTAGAATAACTTGTGTTCTTCGTATTGGAGTATTTTTCCTACAAATGCAACCGTCTTCGAGAAAACGAGAGTGTGAGATTATTACTAGACAACAATGGGTGAAACCAATTGTTCACTAAGAACAGCTGTTTCACGCTCTTTGTCGATCATCAGCTAGGAGTCGTCAGAGTAAACAGCGAGGTCTCGATGTTGAAGCTAATAGGAATAACCGTCGGAATCATAGTGGAGCCTCCAAAGCATAAATAAACAATAAGAAACCCACTAAAAATATATTGGTGAGGAAATTTCTTGTTATTTTTGCTTTGGAGGCTCCACTGCGATACCTGCAAGTGTGAGATTTTCGGCGTATTTTCCAATACGGCGACGAAGCTCCAGTCCGATTGGTGGGGACTTATATGTTGTTAAGGAAGATATTAGGAAAATCTATGCAAAAATTAAACTTATTTCTATAATATTTCTGCTCTACTTGTCAAAATAAGATCTGCTTTGACTGGCCTTCGCAGCCATAATTTAGAATTTGCATCATTAATCATTTATAAAATTGTTGTTTCAATTAAAACAAATCCTGCACTGAAAAAGAAAATTTTATGCAAATCAATTTACCTTACTACATTGAAAACAATATGAATATGAAAGATTATTAGAATATGACCCTTGAATTCTGAAACATACTTCCTCTATTCTTGAAAAACAGGAATTTGTGGTAATTAACAGCCTGAAATTTTGAAGTTTTTTTTCGCTAAGATTTGAATTTGGTGCCATTTTGGTGTCATTTGGTGCTATTTGACTTCAACGTATATATGATTGTATGATGGGATAAGCTTTTGAATACATTCCTGACATAAAACAGGATCCGTTAAAGTTTAAGTAGATTTCACCTCTTAATCCAAGTACATTTGAGGATCTTACTCAAATTTATTTCTTCTTTAAAACCCAATGTATGGTTTAACATTTCCTGCAAGATATGCCAGGTAATGCTGTATGACTTAGGAACTGCACAACTCAAAATGCCATCGTCCAAAAAAAATGTTACCCCCTATAAGCAGTGGCTACCAAATATCAAATGAGTTCCATTATTGGAATTATATTGATTAGAAGAAATTACCTTTTGGTTTTGGTGTTCGACTCTTCAAATAGAAATGATGAACAGCAAAATAAAGACATCCAAGTAAACCTGCAAATACAGCTGTGATTTGAAAGGTTGTCTGAGCTCCAAAGGAATCCATTAAGAAACCTCCTGCAAGACTTCCAGTACCTCGACCTACGAAAACAAATTATAGAAAATAAACATAAAGCTATTAGTGAGTTCTTTTGTTTCTGTCATTGTTTTGGTTTTACTGTCTCTTGTAGATAGGAGAATAAATGTAGAAAAATTAGAAATATAGATAGAAAAAAACTGTCACGTTTGAAAGAGACTTAGAGGACGATGACTTGTGAGACTGAATGGAGTCAATTTATAATAGATGAATGTCTATATAGGGAGTGCGTTTCACAGATGGAAGGATGCTAATGGCAAGGTAGATAAAGCGACTTCTGGATTGAAAGTGATCCATTATTTCTGGATCAGAATGAAAATCTGTCTAAGGAAATAATAGTATCTGTGGATGTAACAGTATGATTAACTACGGTATTAGAGATGATATAGAACCATCTAGATGTTAGAGTGGTATAGAACTAAGATAAAGTTCCAAATGATTAGCTGGTGTTAGTTTTGATTGTGTCTCAATGTGAAATGGATTAAAAGGGTATCTGGTAAATGTCACATATAGATTAAAGCGAAATGATTTAAGACATTAACGATATGCGTGACGAGTGTGATTTATAAGTTGAAGAGTTGAAACGTAAGTGTTCAGAAGACGTCCTAGGAAAGAATGTAAAGAACAATTAGCTGAGTAACTGAAAACAAAGAATTGAGAGCCTATGTAAAATGAAAAAAAAAAAAAAAAAAAAAAGGAATTGATGAAGCTTAGAATTTATAAGAATAATAATGTAAGGAAGAAACCCCAATGCATCTATCTATACATATTAGCTATAGATAGATGCATTGGGGTTTTAAGTTTTTTTGTTTTTTTTCATGGTTCTGCTTATATGCTATGACGGTATGGGTGTGATGGTAGAGCATCGATTATCCGAAGCAATGCTGCACGGAAGGGGGGGGGGGTGTTCGGATAACTGATATTTCGGATAGCCGATTATTGACGAAAAAATTATACCAGTGTCATAGGAGCAATATGAAACACAGAAACAGTGACACATATTAAACACAAAACCTTATATTGTATTTTAAACATTGCGAATTACGGTCCAAGTCACATTTTAGATAATAAATTACCTTACTTTAAATCCGTCCTGTGATTTTGTTGCGTTGTTTTAGTCGATACGCGTTTCGGGAACTATGTACCATCATGGGACCTATCACTCGGAAAGAAATTAAATTTTTAAATTTTAATTCGCAAATTAATTTTTTAAATTTTTGTCTACTGAAACGCCTTCGGTTAACCGGATAATCGGATAATCGATGCTCTACTGTATTAGTGTTTTGTATGATTAGTTTTTATTTTTTTTTAATTTTTCCTTAACTCGAATTTTCGTTTTCTCTAAAGACTAACTGTGAATTCCTTGATGTTCTTAAGAATGTTATTGAATGCCAGTTTCTTTCCTGCATTGCTGTTAATGTATATTTAGACACCATTATGTGAGTTCAAAAACGGATATAAATTTCAATGAAAACCTTTGTTATTGTTTCTTTTAATAAAACAACGTTTAGTTATTACAAACTAAATCAATGAAAAATGTTGCAATTAACATTTAGAATAAACTGATAAATATATAAACAAAAATAAAGAAAATATTGGATTGTGTTTGTTTAATTCTGTAAGAATTAGAATACTGCAGACTGAGGTCTCTCTTATAATATCCAACGTTATAAAAATAATTTTAAATGCTGCTTTTTTTAAAAAAAGAAACAAGATTCCTTACCAATAGACTTCACTACATCAAGATAAAGATAGTGGTTAGTCTAAACATATCATTGATATTTCAGCTCCATAGGATAAGTAATATCCCATTTATCGCTATTCCCATTTTGATTAGTCGTATAATGCATTGGGTTGGCCAAAAAGTTAGTTTGGTTTTTAAATAAACATAAAAGACACATTTTTCATCGTCACCAATAATTTTATTGAACAACGTCTTCAACGGTTTGTTCCACTACCTTCTGCCATCTCTCAGACAACTTCTTAATTCGGGGTCGTCCATTAATTACGTGAGATCAGAAGGGAGAGGGGGGTTCGGCAAAATCTCACTAAATCTCACCAAGGGGGAGGGTGAGGTCAACGAAAATCTCACGTCAACTTTTTCATTCAGAGAATATACGTATTATAATCGATTACAACATTTCGTAATATTGACTTTTTGAACTTTTTTGATTTTTTTGACTTTTTGAGATCTCACATGAGGGAGGGGGGGGGTCCCACCACATCTCACCAAGGGGGAGGGGAGGGGGGTCCAAATTTTTTAAAAAACACCTCACATAATTAATGGACGGCCCCTTCCATCTTCCCAAAACTTTTTATCTTTTTGAGCAAAAAGATGTTCCAGGTGCCTTCGGAGTCTTTTAGGGAATTGAATTTTTTCCATTAAGAGAATGTGAAATCTCCGTTATTTCATTTTCATGTATAAGTGTTGGGCTTCGCTGCAGACTTATTATCTTACATGATCTCTTTTAACTTTCCATCTTATTTTTTAAAAATTTGACATTTCGCTTGAAATCAAAATTGCATTCTAATCTTCCTTTAACTTATTAAAGAATAAAAGGCATTTGATTGATGTTAATCTTTTCTTGTTAGCTTTTATATATTGGTAGAAGGTGTTCATAATTAAAGTTCACATTTCAAAAGGCTATAACTGAAGAACCAATCAGCTTCATATTTCAGATGAGGACGTCCGTGGCGATGGAATTTTGTTTGGCACAAAAAAAAAATACTTCCGAAGGTTGCCGCTAGGGCGATATACGGCACTGCAATACTGTAGTGGATACACATGATTCGTTGTCTTACACAAGGACATGTTCGATATGGTTTCTCCCGGTAACGACAACGTACTGAAATCACAACATCGCACGTTCAACCAAAGCACGTAGAGTATCATTCGTATTGTTGCGAATATGGCGTGTAATTCTGGTCTTTAGATCCCCTAAGTTAGCTAGGCGTTCACGATAGACAAGGTCTTTGAGATGCCTCCATAGACAAAAGTCGCAGAGATTGAAATCCGGCGAAAGTGCTGGTACGATGTAAGAAAATGGCGGCTGATGATTCTGTCGTCTTTAAAAGCAGCTCGAAGCAACTTGCTTGACAGGCTTGGCGAAATGAGATGGCGCACGATCCTGCATGAAAACCGTTGCATCCAGACATTGACGCTGAATCATCTGATTCAACATCGAAATCATCATGTGGGAATCATCTGATTGACTAACAGAGATGCATAACGCTGGCCAGTAACTGTGCAGGTGAGGGGACCTTCAGGACCAAGCTCTTCGAAAAAGAAAGGTCCGACGATGAATGTGGATGTGAAATCACACCAAACACGCATTTGTCATTTGCATTTTTCAGAAGTATTTTTTTTTTTTTTCGCCAAACAAAATTTTCATCGTCACGGACGTTCTGATGTTAAATATGAACTCTCCTTCTGATTGGTTCTCCAGTTACAGCCTTTCGAAATGTGAACTTTAATTATGAACATCTTGTATGTGTATGTATATAACTTATATTATGTTGTGACATACAGAATACTGTTTTTTGAGAACAATTATGTATTTTATTTCAGAATACTTGAACAGTCGCAACGCTTACGAAATTAACGCTAGTACGATATCAAAAGATTACATAAATTTAGGCTGAAAGAAATTTATTACAAATTTTAAAGTGTTAAAAAAAATGCGCAGGAATCAGTCTTGCGCATAATTTCAAATTGGTAATTTGAACAGTATTGAAACAGTTTCAACCGTTAGTTACTCTTATTATAACTTTCTTTTACCTTACTGAGACATCAGAAAAAGTTTTTTGAGGGTTATAAGTGACCTTGTACAGTATTTAAAAATAAACAAAATGATATATAATTTTTGTTATATGAATAAGAAATATGAAGAATATTATTAAGTAACGAATTTTCATTTATGCTAGATACCACTTCAAGGAAGCCATATAAATTTCCAAACACAATTGCAGTTAGGCTTAATTATTAGAGTTATTATTCATTATTATACTGAGCTACTAATTCAATATTTATATTTAAAATTTACTTACCAATATCAAAGTGAAGCAGAAACACGAGGGACTGCATGGTGACAGTAAGTTCAGGTGGTGCAAGGAGGGCTGCATAAGTTGTGAAAGACAGACGAGCCAAATAAATACTGAAGATTCGGGTGAGTTCCCAAGCAAGGCACCACATAGGGTTCGTGAGATAGGCGTACCCAGTACAACGAATGCTGTATACCAGGAAGGCAATGATGAGCAGATTGACATAGCCTACCTTCTTCAGCACCCATTCGGATTTGTAGAGCAGGGGAATGGCGGGAATGACACTGGTCAGTTGGGTCATTCCAATAAGGAGACGTGAAGCACCCAAGTCCAACAAATACCAGTAAAGGAAGGTTTCCAGGAAACCCCAAATGACTCCCAACATGAACACAGCAATAAATAGGACTGCCAGAGCCAAATCACGAAGCATACGAATCACTCCACGAAATACTTTACGAGTTTGTGTTTTAATATCCATTGGAATGAAAATTGTAATGATACAAGAGCACACCATGAGGATATCGAATGTATAGAAACATGGCGAATAATCCTCATAGCCCTGGGCGCTGCTCATCAAGTCAATGAGTTTCCCGCTGATAGGTCCAAACAGACCCAGAGCAAAGATACCGAACAGCTGCTGCTGTCCGAAATGGCCACCGTGCTGCTGAGATAAAGTAAGATTGATAGCATCAAGTAATGGAAAACAAACGGAGTAAAGCATTTCAGCCAAACACCGGACTCCCATGTAGATCCAGAAGGTGGCAGTTGTAGACGTAGAACATGGCAGGTTCCGAGACTCTATGGTGACTTCGCATTCGACTTGGCACACAGGCGACGGCGTACGACAGAAGACGGCATTGATTGACTGACCATCTTCCCTGGAGGGTTCGGTTAAAGGGACGGAACAGGAAGAATTGGTAGCAGAGGAGGAAGAGTAGGCGTCACTGACGAGGGAACGCAGTCGAAAAAACGGAGTAGCACTGTTGGGGTTATATACAAGACAGTTGCTGCCTTCGTCGCTCCGGAAACACACATGCGGCTGTCTCTGGGAAGCGCCACTTATATTGCCCCAACAGACATGATGACAGTTGGATACACTGAAAGTGACAGGAGCAGAGCACGACCCAAAGACAGGGCAGACCTCTGCTCCCAGAACGCTTCCAAACGAGGAACAATACAAATGAAACTGATAGGATTGGTCGACTGGAGCTGTGGCAGGAACAGATGGTGGCACAAGCAGCAGGGTAGTAAACACAATGCTGCTGGTTACCATAACAACCAATAGTAAAGGCTTATACTGCCCCGTTCTATCGGCTATGATTCCTGCCACTGGACGACTGGTGGCAACTACGAAAGGTAGCACCATATTAATAACAGCAGTCTCCTCTAGAGACAAGCCTAATTGTTTCATATGGAGAGTGAGGAATGGCCATAGGCAACCAAGACCTAAAAACAGAAAAAAATTACAAGAAGTAGTTATTATAAAAATTAAAGGAAAGAGTCAAGAATTGACAGTTCTAATCTTCTAAGGCCTGTCTGAATCTCTAAGTTCTGTGTTGATCGACCGCATGTGGTCTGATGGTTTGCCAATATATCTTTCTTTCTTTTAGAATACAAATTTCTATGTAAGAAATGCAAAGCGTATTGGCTCTACTATTAGGGAGGCTCGAATTCCCTGAAGGTGACTCCAAAAAAATTGAGAAAAGCCTCTAGACTTAACAATGTCATTTTTTGACCCATTCCAATGTCATCAAGTAAAAACAACACCAAATTAAATTCCATCACAAAAGATATAATCAATACGAAAGCAAGCAACATTTAATCTGGATTTCTAAAAAAATTAAGGTTTTTAAAACTTAACTTAAAACTTAATAAATTAATACAATTTTATAATATGTAATCAATTTTTGAATCTTGACGAATTAGGATAAAAAGAGTTAAAGAGCGATTATTATTTGAAAACCTATTTTGCGAATTAAGAAAATCTATTCGAGAGCCAATTTTATTACAAAGATTCACTGTATGTTTAATGCGCCAATGGTAAAGTGCAGGGGTTTTCTATGAATGCTGAACGTACAAATAGAACAAACATCCTTTTTAATTAATTGCTGCATTGTGAATTTCCTTAAATTAAGGAACAATGGTTGAGTCTTTATGAAATTTTAGTGACTTTTTTTCAAATGTAAAAACTATTTGAGGATATGTTCTACTGTTTCTTTCCTGTGTTCCTTCCTCAAGTATATCGTTAACGAAAATTACATTATTAAAACTGATATTCAAAAAATTCCTTAATTTGATAATTAAGTCGTGTAACAAAAAAATTATTAAAAAATATTTAAAGCATAATGTTAAATAATATTGTTTCTTTTATAATTTAGACTACTATTTAACAATTGGCGGAAAACAGAATCAATTATCAGAAGTAGCGGAGCATTATTAACAAAAATTATCTATAAATATTAATGCAAATTTCAAAAAGTTAAAAACAAAAAATTGACAGAAAAATTAGAATCTTTACACTTTGAAATTTCTCAGTTTTTAAATAAAAATTTTGGAATCAGTTTAGTTTAGGCTAAAAGCCAAACAGAAAATTAAATTTTATCAAATATTACTGAGATATTTACACAGCATTTGTTTTGTAGTGGTTTTAAAGGATTTTAATATTATAGTTTATAATTATATTGTATTTCATGTATTTCTATTTTATTACCTTCTTCTGTGCGCTCTAGTCGTTTTGTTAATTTACAATTGCACGAGAAATGAGTAAATGAGTATTATTTAAAAAAGGTAGAATAAAAGATTAAAAGAATGAATTTTTAAAAAAGGCTTCCAGCAAATGACTGTAGTAGTTTTTCATGGTGAAAAAATTATCAACAATATTATTGCTAACTCAACAATTTTATTGCATGCAATAGGTATAATATCCTTGTTGGTTAAATTACTTTTTCTAAATGTTCATGTCTCGCGATCTAATTATTAAGACAAATTTTTAATTTCGATTTTTCTATATATATATCTGACGTTCACTGGAGTTAAGATATACTTGAGAAAGAAGAACTGTTAAGTGAAATAGTTTCCAAATTCGAAGAAATGAATGTAAGTGCCTTTGGATTTTTAAATAAAATGTTTTAATATTTTTAAAATTTTAATGTTTTTAAAATTAACTCTCTCTATCGTTAAGCCTAAATACCAGAATAAGTTAATGTTATATAGAAAATGTTCAGTTTGTATTTAGCTATAGTTTACATTTGTTAAAAGGCATTTTAGCATTCTTTTATACTTACCACCATAAAAACTAAACAGAAGTGCTTTTAAGGGTATAAGATCTCGGTTGATTGTGACGAATCCCATTTTGGTGTTTAGATACTAAATTAAAAAAAAAGAAATATTAGGAGTTTCTTCCAGAAAATGCAATCACTGCGATTAGGTTCAATACTGTTTACCTTATTAAATTGCCTGATTAAAGGGTTACTTCGATAAAATAAATTATGTTCTTTCTTACTCTTGTTAACCCTTTTTTCAGTCTTAATTAAGTATCACTTTTAACTTAACATTTTAAACTAATCCATATCTTAATAATTATAAATTTGTATTATTAATAATTTATATCTATTAATATTAAAAAAATCAGATGTTTGATACTACTAGCAATTAATCGAACATTAATTTGGCTATTCTTCTATTCAAAATCATCGACTAAAACAATCATAAATTATTTTTTGAGCTGTGGTACTGGAAAACACTTATCTTATCAGCCATAACTCGTTTCTGGTTTGTTTCTTTTCATTCTTTTTTTTTGATTTGGGAGAGAAAATTCTAATGATATTTGTGGCCACTTTGAAAATATTCCTGCCCAGAAGTTGTATTGTTTTCACTGACTTCTTGTTACAATTGTTTGTTAATAGGATTTGTATGAGTAAAATTCTCTAGATTGATGTGTGAATTTTTTGGAAATTACAGACAAAAAGAGTGAAAAAGAAGAAATATTTAAGTCCTATCCAAATTAACAGCTATAACATTAAGTATAATACGATTTTATGACAATTTCAAAAATAAGTAATATGTGTATGTGCGCGATCACCGCAAGTCGGAAGCCGGGGCCCTATGAGTCAGATCTCGTTGGACTCCTCATGGCCTGAAGTTTTGAGGAAGTAGAAGACTTCTGATCTACGCTTTTAGGTTGTCATTCACCGGATCTGGAAAATAGTGGTAATTGGACAAAATTCGAATCTATGTAAAAGACTTGAATTACGAACTTCTGCAATAAATGATATTTGCGCGCCAATCAATCGTCGTGTCAGTTTTAACAAGGCAGGTGTTCGATACATTGCACATTGTGCAGGGTCGTTTTGTTTTGCGTTAAATCTTTCACTTGTTTTTAGTTGGATAAAGAGACTCTTATTCAGACTCGCTTATTCTTGGCAATGATGGAGTCGATTTCCTTTTATGTATCAAATTATTTCATCATATGCATATATTTCTGCATAGATAAGTTATGAAAAAGTTAATATCAAACATAAGAATTTGCATATAGCATATAAAAAAAACCAAAAAAAAAACCCAGCAAAAATAGTAATTCTCCATTTCAGGCTTGCCTTGGCTTTCCTGTAATGCAAGGCCAAAAAGATAAAAGAAAAACATACCATCATTGAAGCACAAATAGAGATAAGATCAATGCAATCCTTGACTAAGCCACCAATGACATTAACTTCACGGAAAATCACAAATTGGTAAAATAGAGTTTCGGGCATTCATTTGTGTCATCTAAAAACTGGAACAGACATCTAAGACTCATGCTCTGATTTCTACGCTTCTGATCAGTTGATTAACAATGGGAATAAATTTGTCTGATAGAAGTAATAGTTCAAAAGCATGTGTGTCAAGAAGAGTCAGACAAGTGGTTGATATTAACTTTGATAATAACTTTGCTAAATGTAAATAAATTACACAGTCATTTTTTGTTGAACCACTAAGAAACCATAACTCTTTTTTTGTAATTGTGACGTTAAATGGCTTGATTTACTTTTTTTTTTTTTTAAATATAGGACTGGAATTGATATATTTTTTATTTTTTTTTTGTGAATTTAACAAATATTCAACCTCTAAATTTATCTAACTAATGATTTGTTAGAGTTGGTTAAGTTTTGACAATTTTTTGATTGAGTCGGAGAAGAATTTAGAAAAAGATTTAAATTCAAATCCAATTAAAAAAAATAAAAAACAATTAAGAAAAGATTTTTTTTTTACCTTATTTCCATTATGTAGAGTTAAAAGCTATATCTTACTTCATGATAGAATTTGCTTTAAAATATGATGTATCTAGGTGAAAGGACATCTGAAAGGAGAGAGGAAAAAAAAGATGTAATAGGTATTAAATAGCGAGGTAATAATAATAATAATAATAATATTTTATTATTATTATTATTTCTAAATAAAAAAGTTAGTCCCGTTTGGAATGACAAATTCCTATCAACAGGTTCTCAATATAGGTATACTATAACTGATAATTTTGAATACAATGTTAATTCAGTGTTAAAAAAAAACATTAAAAGACTTACATAGTTAGACTTATAGTTTTCAAGAGATTTTTTTTGTCAAGTAGACCGCTAATAGACCACTAAGAGCTAATTTCCAAAATATTATATTAGGCAGTAACATAATGTAAAAGTTAAAATAATTTTCTGACTTAATTCTATATATGTTTGTACGTATGTATGTTAAAGTTACCTATGTTTATATTTTTAGTTGATCTTTCCAATGCAAATAAGGAATTGGGAAAATTGGACGCCAAGGAATGTCAAGGTTTGCTTCTAAATCATATATGTAAACACAATTCAAATTGTGGCAGACGTTTAAAATATTAATCATTTGATTACTAAAAGGGTGATAGTTAATACCAAGGTATTGTAAATTTGGCAGATTGCCCAGTATTTTGCAGTAAGTGTCCTGGTTCCAGTTCTTAATGTCATGACTGTAGAAGCAGTGTAGGCTTCTAATTGTTGTTCCATTGCCTTTCACTGCAGCTTCCAATAGGCGCATTTCTTCACCAGTAAGGCTGTTGCAGAATATTTAAAGTTTCTATTTCATGCTGAGAAATAAGAAACACAAATAAGATTCTGTCTAGCCTTTTCGTCCCATTCATTGACTTCACACCAGAAAAATAATACCAATTCCTTAAGTTGGCAAGAATTCTCGTGTAGGCTCGAATTGTGATATTTTGCTTAGAAGAATGTTCGAAGAGTCTTTTGTCACTGGATCGCACATCAAGTACAGTCTCTTCAAGTAACTTCCATATTTTCCAGCGAATCTCAGAGCCTTTCATTATAAAAAGTTAACTGGTAAGATGCTAACCGATTTGGATGTTTCTTTCTCGGAGGGACTCTGTAATGATTTTCCAGGACTTGGTGATTTGCAAATTATTCAAATATTTAAATTTAAAGGACCATATTCAAGCTAGCAGAGCGTGCAAAAACTGGTCGAAAGGAATCCAATCACCTGTGGAAAACTGGACATTTGGTTCGTGGAAATTCGGTTGGATAAAGACGACTTTAGTTTCTTCACATTGGATATGCTTTCATATTTTATATATATATTTCTTTTTCATCTATATTGTTAATTAATTATATAGTTACTATGACTATGGAAAGAGGCATTTTATATAAGATAGGGAAGACTGATATTTTTCTTGTTTCTTAGATTATATGAGGATTTTTGTTTTTCTTCTTTCTTGCGCTCAGATTTTATACTAGTTCTTAATTAGTATGTTGTATATAAATTTTTGTTTGGGATGTATATACTATATTGAAGCTTCTTATTTTTTTTTTTTATTTATTTAAAATACCAAGAAATTACAATCCTACTAGGTTCTACTTCTAGATCTTGTGTGCAGATGCTGAAGTTAAATAATAATTACGTTACATTAAAACAAAATCAAAACATTAAATTAAATTTAATTTACAATAAAATAGAATAGAAATACAATAGAAATTAGAAAGTCAATACTCTAAATACGTGAGTATAAAAAATGTAAAACAATATTAAAAGAAAACAAACATAATGATTTCAATTTCAATGACGTAAATTACAACCATTTATCGTAAGCCAATATTAACATTTAACATTATACTTTTATCATTTACATTTTGCTTAAAGAAAATTATCTTAAAAATTTTCTTTTGCAGATTAATCATAGGTTTTAAACAAATGTCATTGGTGTTGGTCCAAATGTTAGCAGAGTAATCTATGTTCGAATCGAATAAAGCATTATATAGTAACATTTTAATCCGCGTTGGACGTATGTCTTCTATATGATAGAATATGTATGACAATTTGTTTAGCTTTTTATCTAACATTTTAATGTGATTATTCCAACAAAATTTGTCATTTATTAAGCCCAGATATTATAATTGTTTTTGTGTAGTTTAGTTCTGAACAGCTTTTACCTGCATCTGGTGAATTATGAACACAGTTATGATGGTGAATAAAGATTTTTGGCTTATCTGTTTTTGGACATATTAACATTAATTTTGTTTGTCTTCATTTATCTAAGGTCTGTTGCCATGCAACCAGTTTTGTATTCTAATTAAATCTTTTTGTAATTTCTCTTATTTCTGTAGTGCTGTTCCCATTCGAATAGATCATTATATCATCTGCATAAATATGTATGTAACATGATTTTATTAGCTGAAATATATCGTTGATAAAAAGTAAAAAAAAACAAAGGGCCTAGTTGTGAACCTTGAGGGACTCCATTTTGGATTGTTTTCATGTCACTGTGAATATTGCCAACTGAAACAAAGATTTTTTTGTTCTTAAATTAGTCTTTAATAATTTCATGTAGTGATCCTCTGATTCCAACATTGTATAGTTTTATTAATAGTATTTTCGTATCAACGTATCATGCTATCTAATGCTTTGCTTAGGTAAATAGATATAACAATTACTAATTTCTTTTTATTTAGGTTATTTATACTATTTGAGAAGTTTTCAAATAAGTTATTTATACCTTTGTTTTTCTGGTATGCATATTGTTCTGAATTTATGATTTGAAATTTATTTAGATAATTATTAATTTTTAAGCAAATATAGTTTTCAATAATTTGATTTATCATCGGCTGAATTGAAATTGATCTATAGCTTTTATAATTTAATATATCACTTCCTTTGTAAATAGGAACAATTTTTGATTTTTTTAAATTGTCGGGATATTTTTTATTATCTGTTAATAATTTTCATTAACAGCAACATGCTTATATGTGCAAAAATTTCTTTATTATACTTGATTTCTCTGATTTTGAGATTATCAAAACCTATGGATTTTTTGTTTTTTAGCTTATTAATAATATTTAACATTGGCTTTTTGGAGAATTTAATTCATTATTGATTTTATTTTTATAGTGTTCTTTTTTAAGCCTCTTCAATTTACTATTTAGTTTATTTCTTAATAACTTATAATTATTATAAAAGTTCACACGAGTTTTGTTGTTTTTCCATTTCCTGAAGAAGTAGTCTCTCTCATTGATTTCTTTTATTATTTCACAGGTGATCCATGATTTGTTGTTCGTTCGTTTCTTTTTGTTCTGTAGTTTAATATATTTTGTTGTTTTTGATTCAGTTATTTCTGTTATTATCTTATTATAGATTTCGTTAGTATCATTAATATTATTTTCAGAGATTTCCTGTATTATATTTTTTATGCGTAGGTTTTTGGCTTTGTTGGTTTCTTTTATCGTCAACTTTTTCGTTTTTACTTTGATTTGTGTTGATAATGATAATATTTTGAACAATTACTATAAAGTAATCGGATATTGCATCTTTATATATATAATTCCCGTACTTCTACTATTAATACAGTTACCGTATCTCTTAAGAATATATGATCTATACAGGATTTGGTGGCTTTTTTATTTGTTATATGTCTGGTTACACCATTTATGCAATTTTTGAAACCATTGGAATGTAGGCATTCCCGATATTTTAAAGTAGTTAAATCTTTATTTTTCTTCCATAGATCAATATTTATATCTCCAATGAAAAAAAACTGTGTTCTTAAAATTCTTTATAACGTCATTGAATAAATTATTCATTTCTTCAATAAAAGATATTTTACTTAATTTTGGAGGCCTATATATTCCAATTACTATAAACTTTTCGTTTTTAATTGAATCCTTGAATTCTGCAATACAATTTTCACAGTGATTTGTGTCAATTTTGATTTCCTTAAAGGTAAATTTCTTTTTAAAAAATATGATTAATCCTTCCCCTTTTTTGTTATTTTCTCTAACTTTTACTAAAGAATTACAATTTTCTGATTTATACAAATACAGTAAAACCCCGTTATTACGCTCGTCAAGAGACCAAGACCTACAAGCGTAACAAGCGGGATAGCGCTATAGACGGGAAATGATTTATGAGATGGGGAAAGATTTGGACATCATTTTACAGGCAACATACATGATTCTGCAATAGATATATTGCAAATATGAGCTTATTTCCTATTAAAAAAGATCTTTGATTGTGGTTTGCCGTGTGTGTGTATGCTACTGTTATGAATTATGACATTTTCAATGTGGTTCAGGTAACTATTAACGTCAATTGACGTTAATAACCACTAGGAACAATACTAATATATTTTCGGAGCAGATTTAGTGCACACTACTTTTTTACGTTTGCAACAACCCTTCGCTGCATCGGTAATTGCATCCCTGTTTTTCGTTTTTAAAATAGACTAAACGAGGGAAATCCTAGAGATTCTGCGAAATCCTTCTGACTTCTGTAGAATTCTCGTCGTACTTACAGAGAATTTGCAATTTTTCACTTATAGAAATGGATTTCCGCTTCGACATTTTGCACTACTGTATCACAGACCCGCAACTTCACAGAGTTCAAAGATTCCCTCCTACCAGGGAAAAAAAAAAAAGAATCTTTACAGTGTTACATTTCTTTTCGATACAAAATTTCCGATATAAAAAAGCGCTACAAACGGGATTTGAAGTGTTATAAGAGGGTAAAAGTATACAGAGATATATAGAAAATTCTAGGGACCGTATAAAAGGAGCGTAAAGAACGGGATAGTGCTATAAGCGGGAGCGTAATAACGGGGTTTTACTGTATTTATATTTTTATCTATTTCCTTTTTTTGTTTTTTGTTTTTTTATTAATATCCCTTTAGTATTTTCATTATTTAGAATAAGTTTGTTATCATATAACCATTTCTGTAAAATGTCAAAATTATCTTGTAAAGTTTTATTATTTGCAATCTCTAAATCGGAACCTATTATATATATTATGTCATATATATATTATAAACAATATTGGTCCCAAGTTTGATCCTTGTGGAACTCCAAATATTTATTTTTTTTCCTTTTACTTGAAATTTTATCTATTTGTACAAAAACTTTTCTATTATCTAAATAATTTTCCATAACATTTAACATTTTTCCTCTTATACCAATTTTTTTTAATTTAGTCAAAAGTAATTTATGGTCGATCAAATCAAAAGCTTTACACAAGTCGATGGCTATTAGTCAACAAAGTGATTTTTATTTAAGTTTTTATTAATATTTTCACAAGATTTTTCTAAAAGTTTTGTTGTACTTTTGTTTTGTTGATAAGCATATTGGTTTTTATGTATTATATCGTATACTTATAAAAATTCTTGTAATTTTTTTTGTAAAATTTTTTTCTAGTATTTTACTTATTGTTGGCGATATGGCAATAGGTCTTTAGTTTTCACAATCATTATAAAAATTATTTTTATATATTGGAACTAGTTTTGATACTTTTAATCTATTTGGATACATTTCTTTATTTAAGATTAATTTTTCATTATTGTAATTAAGTTAGAAAAAAATTCCTTATTTGCTTTAATATCAGAAATAGATATTAGATCATGTCTACTTGATTTTTTATTTTCCATCCCATTTATTATATTATAATATCATTTTCATTTGGTTCATCAATTACAATTGTATTCATTAAATTCATATTATATTTTTTTAATATTTTATCTTTACAATTTACATTGTAATTTTTATTTATTTTTGGTAATAAATACTGAATTTCTCCGCAAGTGTTTTCTGTTTATTTTCATTATCCATTTCTTGTACAAACCTATTTATTTCATTTTCTTAATAACAATGATAATAATAATGCAGTCAGATTTTTATAAACTATCCTAACTTCAAAGAATAAATTATGTTAATTTTAAGCTACACTTATTGATTTCATCCAACCTCCCACAATGGAAATGTATTACGTAAGGGAACGTAAGAGCAAAGAAAACACTGTCCCACATTGGAATTACATTCAAATTTGAAATTCAAAGTAATTTCTTTCTCTGATGAAGACTATCAGATTTAAAAAATGGTAAATGATGTTATTAGCTTTTACTTTAGTTTACTTAAGTTACTTTATATAACTTCACAATATAAAGTATAATTTTTTCCAGTTTTTTTTTTTTTTTTTTTACATTGCCAAAAAATTCTTTGGGAGGTCAAAGTATTACATTTCTATCGAAACACTTTAGTTATTTCCACGAAAGACGATACTTCTTCAACAAATTCGTATTCTGTTTTTAAGAATGAAAATATATTTCTTCATTCAAATGTTTTACAGATTGCTACTTGTAGTCGTTCCCCTCTGAATCCAATTCCTTGCATTTAAAAGAATTATTCAAAACAGTACAGTGCAAGCCAAGCAGCCAAGGTTATTGCTATTTAGTTAATAATATTTTAAGACTATTTATTTCTAAATCTCTCCTAAAATTTGTTACATAAAAATACGATTTAATTATGCTACTTGACCTGTTTTTTCTTTTTTTGTAAATATTAATAGCAACATACATTTATCATCAGGGTAGAGTAAGTAGTGTAGGAGGGTAAGGCTCTTGCGATCACCAGAGGAACAGAATGAAGTTGAAATACGAAGATCATCCCAATAAACATGAACTGTTGAATTACAGCTATGGAAACGAAAATCATAGGAAATCGGAGCTCCTCCGTACACTGATGTTCAAGGCAACATTCGAGGCCTACCACGAAAGCAAAATAAATTTTCATTTTCGGAAGTTGAGAGTGAAATCAGTTTTTTTTTTTTTTTTGAAGCTATTAAGCAAGATGAGATTTTTTAAGTGCGTATTCAACTGTAATTTTTGAAAGCTTTTATTGTGCTTTCTTAGTTGTTGCCATTTTTACCAGTCATTAAAGTCGGCCAAACGAAAGGACGACTTTGACCTTGAACTACATCCATGATCTCTTAATCATTCCAGGACTGAATTTGAGTCGAGAGAGAAGATAAAACATGGTGACTCTCGGACACAGAAAACCGTTGGAAGCGACACAAAAAGGAAGTTATTGGTAACGTTACTTCTTATTTCGAAAAGGCTTTACGACATGCTTACTTATGGCACATCAGAGAAATTGTTTTCGATCGCAGTGCCGTTTTTTTAGATGAGACGTGAGTCAACGAATCCCATCTTCATCTTCGTGTTGTCGATCTCAGGGATGCAATGTCGTCAAAAAACCAAATGGAAAAGGAGATTGATTTTGAACGATTGAAACGAACGAATGAATAAAAATTATTTTTTGAAATTATGTTGGATGAGAAATCAGAATAGTTTTAAAAAAAAAATATCGTCTTTTTTCCGTAAACTTCAAACTCCCTAAATGTTCACTTTCCCGCCATAAACACTGACATATACAATCGATTCAAATTCTACTATTTGCGACATCTGGTGTCCACGATCGTTGTTTGGTTTGGCCGAATATAGCTAAGGTGTTGAATAAATATACGTATTTGAATATAATAATTAGGACTCAAATATTTAAGATCATTCTCTTATATACATCAACTTATGACTAAAAAATTCAAAAATATGATCTAAAAAAATTCAAAGTAGGCTATGAGCTTAATGTATTTTTTTTTTGTTTACAAATTTTTAGCTAACAGAAATTTTCTGTTAGATTTTATCTTTAATAGTAACAACATTTTCAAATAATTTCCATTTCATAAGATTAATTGGAATGAAGCTTACAACGATCAAAATAGGTTTTCAATCAAGGGCTGACAAAAAGACACCTTGACAAAATTTAAAATTTAAAAATTAAAAGAAATTATTAAAATATATAAAATGAAGATAGTTAAAGATATTAACAGTTTTTTTCATAAATTTACACACATTCATAGAAATGAATGAAATTCTATTTTTAGGCAAAGAACATTTCGTTCGTTTGTTCTTAACAATAAGATTCCTTCATTTCAAAACCTGTACTTTCATTTTTCTACAGGTGTTGCAACAATTTCGAAATTAGAACTCTTTTGAAACAGCTGCACTTGTGGTAATTGGTTTTAATATTTTCAATGAAATAATTTGCCTAAACTTCATCACAGGTTAAAAAAAAAAATGAAAAAGTTCGAAACTGACAATCCTTCCCCATGACTGATAAAGGTGAAATAACATTTTCTAAAGCAAAATTTTTTGTACCAATGGCGCGTATTATTGGACGCTCGCCATTTTTATTGTTATTTTTTTTTTTTTCTTGACCTGAATTCACGAAATTTAATTTGTTTGGTTTTGTTTTGCGCACCCCCTCCCAACTTATCACACACTATAATAATATATCTTCAGAAATCCTAATTTACATATAAATTTTATATATAAAATTCATTAAACCTACAGTAGAAAATGTATTATCAGTACTTCAATTAGAAGGCGCAACAAAAATCGAAACGGGAGAGCTTCGTTTTTTTTTTAGGCTTCTGATACTTGTATCAGAAGCCTTCTAATCCCGGTTTGTCCGTCCGTCTGTGGACAAGTATCATTAAAATATCATTAAATTATCATTAAGCACAATAATCACAACAATTGCGTCTTTTGCATTCGCAACAATCACATTTATAATAATATAGAAAATTACAGCAATAATTCAACATAGATTACGTATTAGAAGCCGTTGCGAAGCATTGTGATTGGTTTACTAATCGCTATCCCTACCTTGTTTTCGTATCTGTATTTACACTAATTCATTTTTCATCGTGTTTCGACTGATGAAATGTTGATGAAGCAATTCACTTTGACTCGATTATTATGTTAAAAAAAAAAAGCCAAATCGATTAAATCTATTATTAGCTTGATTCGAGGATCTCTAATACTCATATAACATTTCGCTCAAATATCTTCCTTGTTTTTATAATCCGAATAGGTGAAAGGAATGTTAAAGTCAAAGGACGGGGACAAATTCAAAAGAATACTTAAATTTACCTTGATTTTAATCATCATCTATCTTTTACGATCAATTATTGTTTCAACATAATAATACAAACCATTAAACTTTCCTTAGGGGTGACTTTTTTTTTTTGTTATTCATTTGATACTACTTACAATTCTATTTTTCCATCAAATAAGTTTATGATTTCTTTAAAAAAAAAAAATACAGATTTTTCTTCTAAAATCATTATTAAATCAGAATTTAAAGATAAAAATTTAACTATATTATTTTTTTATGCAATAAATATTAATAATTATTTGCTAACTAGAGCTACGCTAGTTTTACCACCCAAACGCGTATTCCGCAACTAATAAAACACTATATAGTTGAAATTTGAATTCTTAGATTATTATTTATAATTTAAATATTTGTTTCCGTCGTAATATTGAGAAAATTAATTAATTTTCATGATAGCAAAGAAAACTTTAAAATTGTTAAAAGAATACAAAAATAATTACTAATTATGAACTGTATCAGTTCAAAACAGCCATAATAATGATATTTCTACAATTATTATCATACTCCTCTATCGCACTTACAGAAAACGAAAGCTAATCCAACTTTTTCACTTAATGAACTAGAGTATGAAGTATTTTTATATTTGTGTTTGTATTTAAATTCGATTCCTAATTTAATCGAATACAAAAGTCCCACACGCATTTTTCTATTCCTTGTTCTATTTTTTTTTTTATTTCTTTAATTGTCTGCATTTTCAAACATCAAAAGTTTGGATAAAAGATGTACCAATATTGAATTCAATCCTAACATAGAAATCGCTAGATATTTCTATCTTTATCGTCGATGTATATTATAGAAATCTGCGTAATTACAATCGCACAGGGATTATTATTAATTTGTAGTGGTTTACTGATTAGTTATCCATCGAAACCCAACGGAATAAGGTCCAACTATATCAGCAAATCCCGATACCTGCAGACGAACTTCGGGCCTAGTTATTGTAGTTATTCTCATCCCCCACCTTTTGCTTTTCAGCAGAATACGTAAACGAAAGATGGATACCGTCATTATTAAACTATTTCTTATGTAATTCTAATATCTATTTACTAAAATAATGCTACAGTGAGCAGCCAAAGATGAGCGTTTGGAGTTGTTAAAGAGTTAAAAATCGTTACTGTTCGTTTTCGAAAGCCAGAATCACCAATGGCGGACGATTCTACTCCGCAGAGGGGTGATACGCTGAGATGGGCGCTTTCCTAAGAAATTCTTTTGGACATTTTCGCTTTTAAGAAAAAAATAACGGGGAGCATTTTTGCAATAGTATTTATTCTTTCCATAATTCTTTCCCGAAAAGTGCAAATAGAACGCAGCTACTAGTAAACTAATACTGATAAAAAGTAAACATCCCCTCTTTATTTCTCCTAACTCCTATTTTGATGAAATCGAAGAAGACCTGACGCATGCGCAAAAGCGCTGAAGGTTCTCGTAAACAAAAACGGACAGTATTTGGTCTTCATTATTGTTTGTAATCATTTGATTATTAAGAATTATAATCTAAGAAGTAGTTGGTATTTTTTTGCTAAAGGTGTTGTATACTGTTAAAACTATATCATCCATTTAAAAATATATATCATATTTAAGAATATCATATTTCTGCTGTTCAACTTAAAGACAATGTATTTGTTGAACCATTTCCGATTTTTTTTTTTTTTTTTTTTTTCGTTTTTTTTTTTTGGACAATTACTAGTTTTTATGTTTAAATGTTACAAATGAAAGTTTTACTATGGCAATACAGCATGATTCAAAATTCCCTCTACAAACTTTGAATGTAGATCAGGAATACAAAAACAAATCGTATTCATAGTGGAACGTATATCCTCAAACGCCACCCGAATGTACTAGAGGGCGCTGTTTGGTAGCACATTACTTTGGTAGTTTGAACCATCGTCATTTGAGACACTAACTTTGTACAAGTAGGATGTATCTCTTCACTAATAATGAGAGGGCAGATATGAACTCTGACGCCGACCTCATCGCAAGAGTCGCTGAGGCAGTTGGATGTGTACGCGAAAGGCCTAGCATTTTTTTTGCACTTGTTCGGCAATCCACGCATGGACGTTGTGAAGCATGCATTACTGTTGGTGGAAGAAACTTTGAGCACCTACTGTGAACCTGTAAGTGTACACCTTAGTGTCATATTCTAAACATAAGGCTAATATAGATGTTGTCTACATTACTTTTTGTCTTTTATTTCTGAATCTTAGTGCACATTCTAGCACATGCAGGTGACCTTCGCGGACATACATTCCACTATGAATACGATTTGTTCTTGTATTCCTGACTTACCTTTAAAGTCTGTACAGGGAATTTTGAATCACTCTGTTTACTTACAATGTATTGGGAGTCTGGCTGGTTTGGCAAATCAACCGTCAAACATTTTTGTATTAATAAAAATCTGCTTTAATAATAAAAGTGCGAGTTCGTAAACTAATGAAAAACAGCAATTGTATTAATTATATGAAATCGTTGTTAACGTAAGTGAAAAGGTAAAACTTTTGTTATTTTTTCTTTCATTTTGGAAAATATTACTTTAAAGAAGTAATATTATAACTTGTTTTTTTTTCATCAGTCACTGAAATATTTTTAATAAATAATTAAAAAAGTAATTTGGCAATGTTTCGTAGTTGCTCATAAGACTTTTTTTTGTGCTTTTCTGCAGGTGTTAACTAAAAATGCAAAGTAACAAACACGGGACAAAACTGGCATAAAAAAATAACTAATTCGAAGGATTCAGCTGTCGTTTTATTCACATCGGAAAAAAAAAAAAACGGAAGGAGAGAGAATGGATGGACATTCCATTTTGAGAATCAAAAAGTAATTTTAAAATATTTAGAATATTTTGATGTTTAATCACTGAATCATCATAATATATTAGGAGAAGTAGAAGCCACATAGCAGTAAGTAAAGACAAGACGCGTAGAAAGAAAATATTTTGAATACTGATGCCTGTTTAAGGTAAATTCCTTCATTTTGGATCTTAAGCCCATTGCACATGGATCCGACCGACCGATTTTCAGATCCACGTTAATGAGCTTTATTCTTTATCCGTTGAAGTAAACCTGATTGTAATATTAAGTATTTATTCTCTTTATACAGTAAAGCCCCGTTATTACGCTCGTCAAGGGACCATGACCTACAAGCGTAATAAGCGGGATAGAGCTATAGACGGGAAATGATTTATGAGATAGGGAAAGATTTGGACACCATTTTACAGGAAACATACATGATTCTGCAGTAGATATAGTGCAAATGTGAGCTTATTCCCTATTAAAAAGATCTTTGTTTGTGATTTGCCGTGTGTGTGTGCTACTGTTATGAATTAAGACATTTTCAATGCGGTTCAGGTAACTATTAACGTCAATTGATACACCACTAGGAGCAATACTAATATATTTTCGGAGCAGATTTAGTGCACACATTACTTTTTTACGTTTGCAACAACTCTTTGCTGCATCGGTAATTGCATCCCTGTTTTTCATTATTGTTCGCAGGCTGGACGAGGGAATTCCTAGAGATTCTGCGAAATCCTTCTGACTTCTGTAGAATTCTCGTCATACTTACGGAGAACTTGCAATTTTTCACTTATAGAAAGGGATTTCCGCTTTGACATTTTACACAACTATATCACAGACCCGCATTTCACAGAGTTCAAAGATTCCCTCCTATCAGGGGAAAAAAAAAAAAAAAGAATCTTTACAGTGTTACATTTTTTTTCGATACAAAATATCCGATATAAAAAAGCGCTACAAGCGGGATTTGAAGCGTTATAAGAGGGTAAAAGTATACAGAGATATATAGAAAATTCCAGGGACCGTATAAAAGGAGCATAAAGAACGGGATAGTGCTATAAGCGGGAGCGTTATATCGAGGTTTTACTGTATTTTCCTAATAGAAATTATTTCGACAGTCATATTTTTTTTTCTTTCACGACTATTTCTGTCGTTTGTGATAGTTTCAGTGACATAAGGAAAGAGAATATTTGATATTGCTACAAGAAACTGTTAAATTAAGTGCCAGTATGCCTTTGTACTAGGGAAAAAAAAAAACCCCATATATATTTGTAGAAATCAAATACAGGGTTATTCGTAAATCCTTGCCACATTTCAGAGGCACGCTGCTCGGCGGCGAAAAAAGTGATGTTCGTTCCGATATATCAAATGAAAGACAAACTCACCATGTTATTTTTTTCCCAGCAAAACGCTGCATCCTAGTTCCATCGGTTGCCGCTAGAGTGCAGATGCAACCAAACTGACAGCTTCGCAACGTGAAAAGGCGTTTTGTGTCTTCGAATAAGCGAAAACGAGTTCAGCGGTGACACATTACCACAAACTTAAGTAATCTGGATAATCTCGTCCCTGGATATCTGAACAACAAGTTGCCACATCGTTAGATAAGGCGCACAGCCGGGCTTTACTCCGCTGGCTCCCGAGGGCTCCAGATCTGACTCCTTCAGACTTTTTTTCTTTGGAAGTACGTGAAGGACTTCCTGCTGACATTACCGAACTGTGACATCGTATCCCCAATGCAATTGCAATCGTCGACAATGATATCCTGCACCGCGAATGATCAGAAATGGATTACCGCCAGGATGTTTGCCACTCAAAATGACACTCAGAAAGTAACGCATAAATAAATACACACATAATTATCTCAAGAGGATTTATTTATAGATCCATAAAGCAATGCACAAAACTCATCAGTCTCTCGTTTTATGAATCTCAGTAAGATTTAACGATATCGATTTTTTTTTTTTTTTTGCATCCTTTTAATTTCAGACCGCCCTGTATCATCTACTTTGTTCTCCTCAAAACTGCTTTTACAGATGTAAATTTTTTTCTTCAGTTCCTTTTCTAAGAATTCAGTCTCCTTATCCTCAGTATATCGCTTCATCTTCTTTCCTAATGTCTGAAATGTCTCATGTTTGACATAGACGCTATTAATAAAATCCTACCAATACAAGGGTATTAGTCATTAAGTACAGCTGTGGCCAAAACGAAAAAATGAAAAGCATGCAGCTATTACAGGTGACAGGGAATAGTCAACGACCAGCTACACTGAAAATGAGTGAAACTGTTATATTCTTTACTTTGCTTATCTCTACTTTTAAATTTTCAGAGTTGGGAAGGGGCTCCGATATGACTCCATCCCCTTAATAAGGATGTGTGACTTATATTTGGATGTTCGTTGGTATTAAGTTTTTAAGGTTCCGACGGCCTTTTGTTTCTGACTTGTGTGTATTTATCCAAACAAACAGTGGAACTTGCTTCGTGATACCAAGTCGTGATGCGAAACATAAGCCGTGACTTCTTAGATGGACACTTGTACTGTTTATTCGTTTGCTTTGTTTATGTGATGAGGATGGCCAAGAGAATCTCAGACAATCACGCCTCGTTTTCATACTTCACGTAAAGCTGCAGATCTCCAAAACATCCCCAATGCATTGAATTAGTGCATTGCTATTTAACGACAATTCCAAGTAAATGCGAAATGAAAACAAACTATTTATTATAGACCACATCGATAACTTATTACAAATCACAGATTTATAAGTAAATTATTTGCCCACCGCACTTTACGAAAAAAAACAAAAACCAACAAAACAAAAATGAATAGTTTTCATGAAAAATATATATTTTATTATTGCTTAAAGCAAATAACAATTGCTGTTTCAATAGGAACAAGAAAATCCTCAAAGAACTTGAAACCTACTTTCCTTGAAATCGTGCATTTTATCAATTTTTTTCTGTAAAATTGTAAAAAATAAGAACAAAAAGTTTTTATTTTTTTTAATTTTTTTTTTATTTTAAAAAAAAAATTAAAATAGTTGTCGAAATCGAATTAATTTTAATCATATTACCGCTCGCGAAGACATTAATATTCATTCTTTAAGACATGGATAAAAATGTCTTAAGCAATGTCTGTAGTTACGGTATCTAGTAATTCAAATGCGCAGTTTGAATTTTTATGCTTTAAAAAAATTCATTGAGGACAGCGAACGGCTGACACATGATTTTTCTCACTAATTTTTAATTAGTGATTTTTTTTTATTGTTCATTTTTTCTCTTGAGGTACCACTGCGCTTCCGACGATTATCTATAGTTTGGATTATTGAAATTTTTTTGACCTTCTTGAGTTTATTTATAGACAAGAAACCACACGGAATAAAAATAAAATATAAAAGTTCAATTGTCTCTTGACATTCCAAGAGATTTATCCGTAGTTCAAGACTTATTACGGAACATGTTATTGCAGGTACTTGTTGAATTTCATAAGTCAGTTTTAAATTTGTTAAAGCTGTTGATAGATTAACAATAGCACAGATAATTGCTTCCTGTTAGTTAAATCCCCGTAATAATCGATCTTTAGTTACCATGGAAATATAAACCCACAAAAAATTTAATGGCGGAAGGGGGCTGTGTGGAAAAAAAAAAAAAAACAACGTAAAATAATTTAATAAAATAATAAATAAAATTAACCCTTTTTTTCCTGTATCTGTTTTTCCTGCAAGAAAGATATTTCATGAATTATACTTACATTGAAAATTGCGGGGGAGGGAAGTGTTTCTGTTGCTTAAATTATTCATCAATTTCTATCACCTTCCTACCCTTTGCGAGCGTAAGTATTAAATGCTCTCAAATGCAGATAACAAGTGAGCGTTTATACGACTAACCTTAAATGCCTCATCCCACGATTAAAAATATATATATTATTAATTTTATTTCTTCTTGAATTACATTTGAAGAACTATTCAATCTCATCAAAAAAAAAAAAAGATAGTTTATTTTGAAGCGAGAGTAACCTTGATTGAATGACATCGTGGTTTTACAAGATTTATTTATATCACACACTTTGGCGATTAGATATTTAATATCGGGTAGCTGCAAAAATAATCACAGCCAATTAATTAGAAGGATAGGAAAGAAGATAATAGGAATAGCTACAAACCGTGGACCTATTTGCTAAATGTAAAGCAGACGAATTGTAGACACTGCGGCAGAAAGCTATACTTGCGTAATGTGAGATTTTCAACAGAAGTCGATCGAACCAAGTCATTGCAATAGGGAGAAGGTAGTTGTTGTCGAAACAGACTCCTCCAATTGCATTAAGGTATCGGAATGTATAGAAAGGAAAAGTGTGACTGCGAATTGAAAGCTAGGAATTCAAGAACTTTATTGCGTCGTCACCTGCAAGTAACTTAGGAAATAACAATAACAGTTGATATCAGTTTCTCTTTGCACAAATGGATCTTGCAAACAAGGTATAGTTGGGGGTGTCAATTTTCTTACTGTGAGATCCTCCAAATTAAATGTTAATAAATAAAAATAATAAAAAAAAAATCAGTGACGAAAAAGAAACTAAGAATGTAGAAAGTAAGAAAATTCGGTTTTGAAATTACCGAAATAGAGATTTTTTTTTTTTTTTTTTCCAATTATGAACTGAGAAGAAGAATGTACACAATTTTACAGGGAGAAGTAATCTTAGTTTTTGGGGTATTTTTGGCATAACAAAATTGAAGGCCAATGTATTTGACAGATTCGTTGTAGGATTCTATACCTGTCGTTCACGCCTGGCCTACAGTTCAGTTCATGAAAGAAGAGCATTTGATGACGTAATTTTCTTATAGATTGATGTTTCCAGGACGTAGCACCGTCTATTGCTAAAATCCGTAACTGAATCATATAAACATTACGAAAACATTCTTGTTTTGTGTATTTTCTACAGTTACGAATACATAATAATAATTAAAATTGAAATAATTAAAAACGTTCCATACTATTCCCCTTGCTTGGCGATGCAAAGTTTGTCCTTTCTTGGTAACGTTTATGCGATCACAAAACGACGCCATCTTGGACTGACTGCTCGGAGTTCAAGTTGATGACGTCATGACTGGTGACGTTTGTTCCAGACAAAATCGATCGCGACATAATGACCATATATGGCAAACCCTTCTTTTTTGAAAACTACTGTAGGGTTTAGGCGGCGGCCTCCCATGGGTAGATTTGTCGGTTTCGAATTCCGGTAGCGGCATGGATGTTTCATTTCCTTTCCTGTCAGCCTCTTCTTCACTTTCTCTTCGGCGACTGACATCTCCATAATGGCTTCCCGAGGACGGCAACGGGAAACCCGCTCAGTATCTTAACCCCACGTGGAAAACCCTAATTTCCATAGAAGGTATACGTCCGTGCTCGGAGATCACGCTTAAAGAAGAAACCTTATACTGTAACTTCACCACAAAGTGAACAATAATCATCGAAAACTCTATTTTAATGCAGTTTCAAATAATAATTTTGACCATGAGATTAGGCAGATGTCTTTATTCCTGATTGTGAATCTCTTGTTTAATGGTTTATCATATTGAATCCAATTGAATCCAATTTGTAATATAAATTGAAGAAAATTTTTAATGCCTTAAGGCGGCTTTACACGGGATAGAGAAATCTGTAAATATACATAATTTAAAGAAAATAAATTAATGTGCATGTATATAGATTAGTAAAAAAATTAAAAATATACATAAAGGAACAAAGATTCTTTGCACCCTGAGCTATCATCTGGGGAATCTGGGACAGCTGTTTCAGCCTTATGAGGCTTCATCATCCATTTTTACCCTTCTTGAGAACCTTTGCCGGGACAAAGAATTTGAGGCCGTGCGGTAATTGTTTTCTTATTGTTGTGTTGATGTTGTTGGGTGCCACTTCGGGAGCTGAAGTGGTAACGTCAACTTTGCCACCAACTCTCAGGCTATCATCAAGGGTAAATCTGGCTAATGAAGCCCAATAAGGCTGAAACAACTGTCCCAGATTCCCAAGACGATAACTCAGGATGAAAGAAGCTTTATTTATGTGCATTTTTAATTTTTTCACTTTTCGCTATGCATAATTTAGTTGAAAATCATCATAATTTCTCCCGAGATGGAATTTTAAGAGAAAACGTGATGGTCTTACGTGATGGTCAACTCTGAACGATTTCATCAAGATTCAGAACAGGCTAAAAAGCGTTTGCTTTCCAATATTTCATCACTTTCCCAGCCTGATTGTAAAGCTCCAGTCAGGCTTCAAAAACTAATTTTAATAAAAGTTTCAGAATTACTTTCTAATGGGGATGTTTAAGGTCTCTGGGTCGAGGCTGGAAAAGTCACGTGATGTGTGTGTGTGTCACTTCTAAAAACATGGCTAAGATTACCGAAAAACCTCTGTATATTAAAGATTTCTCAACTTTAAATATATTGAATTATCGGCATACAATTAAGGAGGCGTATGGAAATAATGTAGATACGTTATTTCTAGATGAAAGGCATAAATATATTCAAAAAGAAATTTGTTCTATTCCTTTCATCTAGAAATAACGTATCTACATTATTTCCATACGCCTCCTTAACTGTATGCCGATAATTCAATATATCTTTAAAGTTGAGAAATCTTTAATATACAGAGGTTTTTCGGTAATCTTAGCCATGTTTTTAGAAGTGACACACACACATCACGTGACTTTTCCAGCCTCGACCCAGAGACCTTAAACATCCCCATTATAATAAAAGTAAAATCAAATACAAAAAATTAAAGGATTTTTTAAAATGCATACATTAAAAATTTCTATTAGTTTTTTTTATTTAATAGCTCCTTTTAAAAATATTGCTTATTAAAAAACAAAAAAATAAAGTGAGTTTCTGTAGCATTTAAGAATTTCAATTCTGTCAAAATGTAGATTTCAGGTTTTTTTTGAAAAAATCAAAGAAAAATTATTATGAATGCTTTGTATTTTCTTTTAAAATTTATACAATTATTTTGTTCTTTTTGAATTAGATTACGTTTCAATTTTCTATAATAAACACTAATATGCAAGAACTAAAACGATTATGTTACAGAATTATTCGATGCTTTCAATTCCTTAATCATAATTCCTTCTTTATAAAAATATATTTATATTAGCAATATTATATAATATCTTAATTATATTACAAAATTAATATAATTATGCATTCAAATACTAGTCTCAAGTCTAAACCACTATTTAGTTTTAGAATTAAAAGATACAATAATTTTTAAGAATTTTAAAAACACTCAAAAAACGCACAAAAATAAGCAAAAAGAGGTTCCCGCCCCCTAAAATAAATAAATAAATATTTATAAATAAATAAAGTATGCGGTTATCTATTTTTGCTTATTTTTTTTTTTTTTGCGTTTTTGTGTTTTTTTTTTAAATTTTTTTGCGCACGCCAAACTTTTTTATATATAAAAAATAAATTTTCAGTAAAAGTAGAAAGTCATAAGAGAATAACGAAAACTTACAAAAAATAACTTTCAGATGCCTTGAGGGTCTTTCCTCATGATGAATGAAGAACAAGAAATATAATTGAAGCTTAAACGTTCAGAAAGTGAATTTTACAGGAAACGGTTTTGAATGTTTTCCAACTTAGATTTGGAACGACATCAAAACATGGCACGTTTATGGGTGTGGCTTTTGTTCTGACTTTACAAATATCAAGTTTTATTAGATTAAAAACTATTTCACAAGGAATTAACACAACTTCATTCACAAAATCGACCAAAGTCAATTACAGCGTATAAGACGCACCCAATTTGTATTCAGAATATTATTTTTGAAGATTATAGTACGGTACCGGACATTCTTACGGAATTAATACAGTGGAATTGAATGTCACATGAGCAACAGTCGGTTAACTTTGCTAGTTCAGATACATTTTTGCGATCCATTTTGGAGCTATTGCATTTGTCCTATTTGTCCGTCTGTCCGTCCGTTCCCCTAACAACTCCCGAAAGGAAGGTCGGATTGGCAAACGGACATCGTGTTCAGAGGTCAAACATCGTAGGAATGGGATATTTATTTCTGCCTATCCGGAAAAATGCGGCCAAAGTCGCAAATTTCCGCAAATTCGGGAATTTTTTTTGCTCGAAAACTACTGACGCGATCGACTTGAAATTAAGATTTGCTTTAGTTTAGAGTGTCTACTATACAATCTCTATTTTTATTCGACCGATCTATAACAGTCGATTGAGTCCGCATTTTTCCGAATAGACAGAAATAAAGAAATTTTCATTTTATAGGAGACACTTTAAACCAAAGCATATCCAAATTTAAAATTGATCGGGTCAGTAGTTGTGCAGGAAAAAATTTCCCAAACTTCACCTATTTTTTTTTTTCTTGCGTGCAAATAATATCGACATACTCTGTTTTATTTCTCTGGCTCTTCTCTCATTGCGTCACACATACAAAGAGGGAGTGAAAAGAGATACCACTCTCTCAATATAGTCTCCATGGCCTAGTAGATAAGACATCTGACTTTGGATCAGAAGGTTGCAGGTGCGATTCCTGTCGCGGATGTTTCATTGTAAAAAATCTTCATTATTATTATTTTCTTCATCTTATTTGAAATTGATTATGCACAAGTTCAATGTCCGCGTGGGGTTTTATTCAATTTTGAAATGTAAATTGTTTCCTTAGAATTACGCCTTCCCTAAATCGAATGGGATTTTCCAATTTCTTATTTATACTAAGCTAATTATTGTTTTTGTTTTGTTTTTTATACTGCTTTTTATGTAAATTTTCTTATACTGTAAATGCTTACTTAAGTTTCGCTTTTCTTGGTCTTATTTGACTTTTTCTTTCGTCTTCTTTTTCTTTCGTCTTTTTTTTTCTTTGATAGTTCAAAGATCCATTGTCACTAATTTTTTTTTAAGTGAACACCATTTTTTTTTATCATTTACTTAAGAACAGGAACCTAGAGTTGCCCGAATTTCGCAAAAACTTTAACGAAATCTCACAGAATTTCAACATTTTACAGCGAAATCGCTCCGCGATTTATATCTTTCGTTTCCTGCAGTCTAGGCATCTACAGAATGAAAAATCCATAAAAATTCCTCTTATCTGCTTACAACATATGCCTTTGCTCATAGTAATTAAGACAGTTTCTCAAGAAAATTTTTATTCTATCTTTTTTTTTTTTTAACTTTATAAAGACGAAGAACCAATTTACTGTCAGAAATCGACCTTTTCAACGATGACGTTTTAAAGACGTTTACCATCTTTATAAATCAAAATGATATTTTTCTTTCTTTTCAGTGATCTTTATTTATTTATTTAATTTTTTGTGGGAATGGACCTCTAAGCTGTTGAAAGCTTGTCTTCAGTGAAATCAAAGATGACTGAATTTATCCAAGAAATTCTTAATTTGAGCTACAAGAATGTTTCTGCATTCAATAATCATTCACTCAGAGATAAGAACACGACTTCCGCTGATGTAAATAGTAGAAGCTCTCTAATAGCAGGAAATCCGAATGTTTGCTCTACACTTAGCACTGATATCTTTAGAATTCCTGTTTTAATTACGTTCTAAAATCTCCGAGCAAATGACAGAAAGCGCTATATTTTTTTTCATACATTAATAAAACTTTTTTCTAATGATAGCATTAAAACAAACATTATTGTTATAATCAACAGTAAAACTCAAATTTGTCAATGAAGAAGTTCTCTACATTGTTGGTTATTGTCATCATGTTGTATTTTGTTAAATTTGCCACTAGAAGGCGCTACGATCGAGTTGATCTCTACAAATGATTTCTTGTTGCTAGACTACAGTGTGAATTATTTTTGTACATAGAAGACAAGTATTTTAATTTTTTTTACAGCGCTGACCAAATTTATCATTTAAAAAAAAAAGTTGAAAGGAAATAAGCAAAAGATTTAAAAAAAAAATCTAAGAAATCCAAGGGAGGAGAAAAGATTCATAAAAGAATATTTATTTTCAATTGAAACTACAAACATGCTAAGTTTTAGTTAGCTATTCTGCTTCGATGAAATCTTTTAAAAAACTGTAGGAACTTTTTAAATGGAATACTGAGTTTTATTTTTACAAAACTAAATATTTCGTGAGATTAGCAGCGACCTTATGTGAAAAGTAAGATCATTTTAAATACAATTTCTGAGACATCATTTCCAAATTAAAAACCACATTTAAATCGTGTATTAACAAAAGGTGATCTTTTTTCAATGGATCATTAGCCTGGTTAAAATTTACGAGAGAATGGTATACGCTTAGACTGTGTTCCTTTGATGAAGGTTTAAAGTAATAATTTATGAAGATAGTAATTTGGTGCTGGAAGTTTTCAGGGACATTATGGCGTAGTATTACCACCCAGTACTCGTTTCCAATTCTTTTTCATTCATAGCTATTAAATGGAAATTGAACAGGTTTAAAGGCAGAACGCCTACAGTGCACTTCCTGTTATTATCAAAGGAATAAAATTAACAGGTAAATGAAAACGAACCTGGAAATATATATATTATAAATTACAGTTAACAATACAGTTATACGAAATGCAATGTTCACTGCAACTTACGAGACTTAAAAAAAAAAAAAAAAACCTACTATTAAAAGTTCTCATACTATGATATTTTTGTCTTTGATTTTTCCTTTACTTTAAAGGCGGGAACTAACTGTTCACTGCAGCGGATCTCAGTCTTTTTAAATTTGTGAATCCCTTTCGCCATTATATTTTTTTATCGCGAATCTCATCCACAATCCAACCAAAAGAAAAAAAAAGGCAGATAACAACACCCTCTCGCCAAAAAAAAAATAATAAAACAAATTACGGACAATTCAAATGATTGGCAACTTTATAGTTTGTGTGCAATTTTAAAGAAGACATCATTATATAACTTTTTAGAATCCCCTGCGACAACTTCATTTCCAGATGGGAAACATAGGTTCCTGATATATACTGAATATAAACTTCGTATAGTTACGATAACATGACATTTTATGTTATTCAGTAATTTTGCCTTATTAAAAAAATAGAAATTCTTTTTTATTTATTTAATTTTTCTTTTAATATTTTATTGTTGAGATTTCAATATAAATTTGCTGTATCAAGTTAAGCCTACGAAAGCACTTAATGAGAAATGTAACAGAAGAAATAATGGCTGAGGGGAAAGTTAAGCATTAACTTCAATAAATGATCCGTGCGTTAAAAACAAGCTATCGGGAACATACGGTTTTCTTTGTTGGCGCTAACAAGGGAACCACTCGAACTGGATAAACGAAGTTTGTAATAAAACTTTGCAGAATGAATCATTAGATTGTGTTAAGTAAATAACATGAATCTTAGGTGCCCAATCAATCGCTAAGGGGGCTAATTTTTGTCGAAAAGTTGGGTCGTTTTACCGTCTCTCGCCAGAGGGTGACAGTGGTCTTAAAGTCACGCATATTGAGTCGAGTAACCAGATGTACATGACGCCCAAGGTTATTAGATAGTAGAGAAGGTTGTCTCCGCCGAGAAAGCGTTTTCTATTGGCTAGCCCGTTGACGTCACTTGGTTGGAAGGAGGCAAACGTCAGCCTCGATGGAAAGGTTGGATTGCAGAGCACTCGTAGCTTTAGTGTAACCCAATAACTATTTCTAACTGAAATTAAGAGTTTTGAAGTATTTAAATGTTTGTCCGATTGAAATATTATTTTTTGTCAGTCAGGTACGATAATTTAGAAAACAAACGGAAAAAATTATACGGCTGAAAACAAAAGAGAAACTGAATTTTTGGAAAACATGTGAAAACATACCAATTTTTGAAGTGCCATATCTCAAAACTTATTAGACATACGGAGCTGTGGGTGGGCTTAAATTGTCACAAATTTAATATACTTTTAAAATGATACTGACAACTAATTTCAAAATACTCATAGTTTGTGAATTAAACTGCAGAAATTTCAAAAAGTCCGAAAATTTTGCAGTTTTTCACGGATTACGCAGCTAGCACAACTTTTTTTTGCTTGCAAAATATAGTTTCACACTTCCCTAATGGGTCCAAACAACATACCGAAAATGCAGCTTTACATCACGTTTTGCGTTTTTAACGTTTTTTTCTGTACGATTTGACTGGCCTATCGTATCTAATTCAGAACACATTATCACTATTTGGACGTTCTAAGCTTTTCTAGACTATGGTAATCCTTTAAAGAATTTAAATTACAGCTTAAGTCTCTTCTAATGAAATTACAGGGATTCCTCGTGCAATCAACTAAATACAACTAAATGAAACTGATTAACATATCTATGCACCCAAGTTCACAGATATTTTTTTTTTTTTTTGTAAGATTGACACAATTTTTAATTCAAATATCGGAGAAGAAATAAAAAAATAAAACATTACAAGTTCAATAACGTCATTTTTACTATATAAGAAATTGTTAAATATTGCAAAATAAGAAAAAAAAATTGAATTTTATCATTTTTTTTTCTCCAATTTCCTAACTAGCACTTCAATGGTTTACTTTTCATTGGTCTTTATTGTAAAAGAAGTCAATGTAGTTAAAACTAATTTTATTTTGTAATATTTGATGCAATATAGTGATATTTATAATTTATGTCTCAGTAGTATCTTTAAAAAGATCATTTTTCGATTTATTTATTTATTATTATTTTATTAATTATTTATTACTTATTTTGTTAGAGTGTCAGATTGTTTCTCAATTTAATATTTCCAATCTTATTTCGCTAATTTTCAAGAACCTTTTTTGTTTTTTAAAGTGAAACACTAGTTCTCTTCATTACTTCAATAGAAGAAAATTTCCAAGTTCCAACCGAGGCCGACGAGAAACAGAAGGCCGTGCCTCTCAGAAATCACGTGATCAACGAGATCCTTCATCCTAGGAGAAGCGTTAACGGTTCTCGAAAGCGGTCTTGTTAAAGAATGTTAAAATAAGTTATTTTTAACGTTCAAGCAATTTATTTCATCAACCCTGGAATATATCGGATTTGCTGAACATATATAAGACAAGTTGGCAGCAATTTATATACGGTTAGTTAGTTTTGAGCGATACTTTCGTTGTGTAGAATTCGTTAGGCCTAATGCAATTCGCTGTTTTATGGTTCAAGCGGAGACTGCACACAGCTGAGGATTCAAAGCATACGATTGATTCAAAAGAAAACCACATTGCAGGTTATTCATTTGACTGTTTATTGAAGCAAGCAAGCGGGAAAATTAAGAGAAGTCGGAAAGTTAACAAG
Organism: Thereuonema tuberculata; assembly: GCA_023159025.1. Lineage (NCBI taxonomy): Eukaryota > Metazoa > Arthropoda > Chilopoda > Scutigeromorpha > Scutigeridae > Thereuonema > Thereuonema tuberculata. The sequence continues at coordinate 113,192,118 of JAFIDM010000001.1, read as the reverse complement.
CGAAATTGTGTGAAATAATTGTCATAAGAAGTCAACATAGTCAAATCATTTCAAGAACTGTGGATACATTACTAAAAGTTACAAGTGGATAATCTACGAAATAACAACGAACATTTATCGGGTGAATATCATCGACAGTAGCAAGTGAATAATTTTGAAGAAGCTGATATTACAACTTTATCTTAAAGTGAAGATAATAAGACATCGGCGAGATAGTGCAAAATAGTGCTTTGAATTACAGAAGAACCAAGTGTATTACTTCGATAGTGATTAAATCTATAAGTTTATTATTTGATTGATCTTCAAGTAGAAGATTTTATGTGCTAATTTTGAAAGAGTGCGAAATTAGCAAACGTATTTTAGTGAGTGAATTTATTAATTTATTAAGCAGTGACAGAACGTCATGTGATTTACTTTGTGTGAACTTCCATAATCAGTGTGTTAGTGATCCTTCAACGATAAGACTCCTTAAGCAACTTAAGCAATGCCCAGCATAGATATTAATATTATTGAACTAAGAACTTTTAATCAAATTGAAGAATAGAACAATTTAATTATGAGCTATTAAAGTACTTTATGTACTCATCCAATTATTGTAATTTGTACTAGTCAAGAATTAAAAAAAAAATGAATTACACTTGTTGTTTTTCAGTTAGCTATATTATACTATATTTTATAAGATAGGTACATAAAACATAGTATAAATATATATATATATATATATATATACACACACACACATATAGCCAGTCTAATGTACAGCCAGTCAATATAGTCAGTGTTAATATGTCATCCTGTAAATATACACAGTCATCCTATTATGGTCTTTTAGGTGATGTGAAGTTAGTGTCATTATCTATGTAGTAGTAAACACAATCAGTGTAAATATGTAAATATACACAGTCATCCTATTATGGTCTTTTAGGTGATGTGAAGTTAGTGTCATTATTTATGTAGTAGTAAACACAGTCAGTGTAAATATGTAAATATACACAGTCATCCTATTATGGTCTTTTAGGTGATGTGAAGTTAGTGTCATTATCTATGTAGTAGTAAACACAGTCAGTGTAAATATGTAAATATACACAGTCATCCTATTATGGTCTTTTAGGTGATGTGAAGTTAGTGTCATTATTTATGTAGTAGTAAACACAGTCAGTGTAAATATGTAAATATACACAGT
>JAFIDM010000001.1:113171863-113188160 GCA_023159025.1 Thereuonema tuberculata | reverse complement strand
TCTACATTGTTGGTTATTGTCATCATGTTGTATTTTGTTAAATTTGCTCCTACACGGCGCTACGATCGAGTTGATCTCTACAAATGATTTCTTGTTGCTAGACTACAGTGTTAATTATTTTTGTACGTAGAAGACAAGTATTTTAATTTTTTTTACAGCGCTGACCAAATTTATCATTTAAAAAAAAAAGTTGAAAGGAAATAAGCAAAAGATTTAAAAAAAAAATCTAAGAAATCCAAGGGAGGAGAAAAGATTCATAAAAGAATATTTATTTTGAATTGAAACTACAAACATGCTAAGTTTTAGTTAGCTATTCTGCTTCGATGAAATCTTTTAAGAAACTGTAGGAACTTTTTAAATGGAATACTGAGTTTTATTTTTACAAAACTAAATATTTCGTGAGATTAGCAGCGACCTTATGTGAAAAGTAAGATAATTTTAAATACAATTTCTGAGATTTCATTTCCAAATTAAAAACCACATTTAAATCGTGTATTAACAAAAGGTGATCTTTTTTCAATGGATCATTAGCCTGGTTAAAATTTACGAGAGAATGGTATACGCTTATGCTGCGTTCCTTTGATGAAGGTTTAATGTAATAATTTATTTTAAAGGTAGTAATTTGGTGCTGGAAGTTTTCAGGGACATTATGGCGCAGTATTACCACCCAGTACTCGTTTCCAATTCTTTTTCATTCATAGCTATTAAATGGAAATTGAACAGGTTTAAAGGCAGAACGCCTACAGTGCACTTCCTGTTATTATCAAAGGAATAAAATTAACAGGTAAATGAAAACGAACCTGAAATATATATATTATAAATTACAGTTAACAATACAGCTATACGAAATGCAATGTTCACTGCAACTTACGAGACTTAAAAAAACAGAAAAAAACCTAGGATTAAAAGTTCTCAGACTATGATTTTTTTTCTTTACTTTGAAGGCGGGAACTGTTTACTACAGCGGATATCAGTCTTTTTAATTTGTGAATCCACTTCGCCATTATATTTTTTTTATCGCGAAACTCATCCGTAATACAACCAAAAGAAGAAAAAAAAGCAGATAATAACAACCCTCTCGCCAAAAAAAAAAATAATAAAAAAAAATTACGGACAATCCAAAATGATTGGCAACTTTGTAGTTTGTGTGCAATTTTAATGAAGACATCATTATATAACTTTTTAGAATCCCTGCGACAACTTCATTACCAGATGGGAAACATAGGTTCTTGATATATACTGAATAAAAACTTCGTATAGTTACGATAACATGACGTTTTATGTTATTCAGTAATTTTGCCTTATTAAAAAAATAGAAATTCTTTTTTATTTTTGTAATTTTTCTATTAATATTTTATTGCTGAGATTTCAATATAAATTTGCTGTATCAAGTTAAGCCTACGAAAGCACTTAATGAGAAATGTAACAGAAGAAATAATGGCTGAGGGGAGCATTAAGCATTAACTTCAATAAATGATCCATGCGTTAAAAACAAGCTATCGGGAACATACGGTTTTCTTTGTTGGCGCTAAGGATTCTTCTGACCATTGAGTTGTTAATGGACCACTTGAGGTTTACGCACCTATCGACGTCACGTTTGATGTGTAAGCACATGCGGCGAGATCATGTGGGATAAACAAACATATAACTTAGTGTGAATTACTCAAAAAATCGTCGATTTTTGATATTTCAAGACTGAATGGTTCAGTACTGTGCAGTTCCTTATTGTAATTCTGTAAAACGCTTGGAATATCCTCTTTTAATATAATATTTCCTCTATATCGACACGAGTTAAAACAAAGCACATGGCTTTGTTTATCCCACAAGCCAAGAAGTAGCCTGGTGGGATATTTTGAACTACGAACCCCCGCCTATCCTCAAGTGGTCCATTATCCGGCTGATGATTAACTAATTTAATATTGTGTAATAGCTTTTCAGTGAATCTTTTAACAGGATTTAATAATAATCTCAGTAACACGATAATCGACATTGGTCTTTCAGTACTTTAATTTTGTTCCAAAACAGATGGTAATGGCTTATGTTGTTCTCATAGGCAGTTATTAACAGTCCCATGAAATAGGAGAGTTTTAATTTACATACAAGTAATACAAACAGTAATATAGAAGAGATAGAAAAGATTGAATACCATTTTGTATCACTTCAGCATGAATTTGCAAATCGAATCTACAATCTGGGAATATAAATCATCGAAGACTTATGCAATTGATAATTACAAATAAGTGTTTCCTGAATCCAATACTCATTGTAGATCAAGAATGAGTTGATTACAAAGATATAGCTTGGATGAGATATATGAAATATTCAAATGAAACCAAACATTAAAATCATTAAATCAATCCAAATCATTAAAAAAATAAAAATAAAAAAATTATTCAGTAATTAAAAGAAACTAGGAATATAGCCAAAAAAGTGATTGCAGTCTACTAAGAAGAAAAAAAAAAATGAAATAGTTCAATGATCAACTGATAAGAAGGATATAGATATTTTTACAGTTTAAAACAATACAAAAAAAACTGTAGTTTTTGAGATATTGCACTGTTAGAAATGAAAGCCAAGTGAAGTGTGTTGACTTTTAGTCCCTTATATTTTGGTCCAATTTATGCTAAAATCAAAATAGAACTTTCTTGTAAGAAGCTAAATCTATTATTAAAATTTCAGTTTTGTAGGACAATTAGTTTTTGAATTAATCTGTTGTAGACGGAGATCAGTATTTCGATTTAAATTGATTTCTACCACTTTTTTGAACTAACCCTTTTTCCTGTCCGATTCATATTAAGGAATATTATAAACGATATACCAAAAATATAATAGTTGCCATGCAAATATAAAAAGGGCAGTGGATCTTTTAAACGTACTAGTATACTTTTTTTTGTTATGTAGTTTTTCTAGATATCCGAGATATTTGTTGATAGCGTCTGGTCCCAAAGCTCTTATTTTTGGCACAGCAGGAACTGTATTTTCAGAAAAAATTCATCTATAACTTTTGTTTTAACTTTGTAAATAAAAATTTTTGAGATTATGTTATTGAGCATTTACGACATAATCCCAAACTCTTTACTTATTTGGTATCCAAATCAGTATATCTTGTTGAAAAATCAAAAATCAGGATTTTGATATCAAAATCATACTAAACTACTACTCAACTTTCAAAATCATAAAGATATAAAGAGATGTTGAGTTAATCTTGAACATAGAAGGACCAGCAATTTTCGACTTACAATTGCTTTTTGTAAAACACTATTCTAATCCTTCGACTAAACTTTTTATTTTTTACATACGAATTGGTTTCAAACGTTAGACGAAACCTACAGTATCCTGTGGTTTATCTTATGGGCACAAAAACCAACAAAAATAACTCTTGTCAAGTTAAATCCCTAAAGAAGTAATACTTTTAAGGTAAATCAGCATTCAGTTGTATTGCAACGAAGAAAAACTATTGTTTAAGAATAATAAAGAGAAAATAATGATATTCGCGTTCTATTCCAGTCATTATTTTTTAAATATTGGTCTCAATAACAACTACTCTAAAACAATCTCTCGATGAAATGTAATACGTACGTAGGAATATGCGTAAACAAAAATCGAATTCTGTAAATCTTGACATTGAAATATTGTAAGGTAACTTTGAGAAAGAAAGCAACTGGAATATTATCAAGGAATTAATAAACTTACAAAAGAACTGGCTTGACAGAAAGTGCCGAAGGACTCAACAGAATGGCTACTATGTTCACAACAGTTGGTCATTTATAAGAAAATCTGAGAAAACTTCTAAGTCATTCTATTAGATTCGTCTTAAATTAGAATATTACTCATAATTTAATTTCAAGGTAGAAATTGATTAAAAAAACTAATACTAGATCATTTTCTCTTAATTTAAAGATAAAGGTAAGATTCAATAATTTGCATGAGATTGCAGATCAATTTTAATCAATTAATAGAAATTAACTTTTTTCCCTTTGCTTTAAATTACATCCAATTTATTATTTCAGTAATAAACTTACAGTTGGAGCACTAACTGTCGAAAATCCTTACGGCAAGACCCAACCAAAATACTCCTGTAAACATTCTTTATAGATGTGATCTAGCGTGGTATTAAACTTTTAACAGGAGTCATGATTTCCTGATTAGTGATGTCTTGTCTTTATCGCAACACCTACGTGGTTCAATCAAAATTAACAGGAAGATCTCATAATATGTAACATCCATCTACTCTTAAAACAAAGGCTTTGAAGGTAGTTTTTGGTGAATGTATTAATGGCAATTTACATGGGCTCTTACTTCTTATAAGGTCAATAGGGATCTTTCTCTTAATAAGCAAAACTGAAGTTTCAACTTTCTAAAATAAATCACTCTTGAATTATTTTGATCACAGACGAATCGACATTCTTTAATTTCGATTTAACCTTTGACCTTTTTTTCTCCTCTGATGAATACGAAAGGATTTTACAAAACTAAATAACAATAATTATAAATTTAGTTGATACATCTCAGTTACCAGTTTATTAGGCTACCTATCTATAATATAAGAGAGATGTGATGTAATAAACTGCTAACTTGACATAGATGCTAATGATATACGTAAATGTGGGTTGTACACTTACATTAATAATACAGAAATCTAATAAAACTTTTAAAGTTTCTGGGTTTTTTTTTTTTAAATAAATTCCAAATCTGAAATCATTTTAGGCCTATAGGAAATCAAACTGGTCATTGTCATTCTCTCCTACGTAAACTATATTGGACTGGCAAACTTCATTGTTTAGCAATCGTCACTTTGACAAGACATGGTCTTTTGTGATTTTTATCAATCACTGCTAATTTGATTTCATCAATTTTTATTTTCTTTTTAATTTTTTTTAAGTAAATTGCAAATCTGAAAGAACATTCATATTGACACTGTTAATTATATACTTATGCTTAGTCTACCAATTCCCTTTATTCGTTAAACTCATTATAAAAAAAAATCACCAGACACTAATTTAATTAATTTTTGGTGTTTCTTAATTGAAGGGTCATTGTTTTATCTATTTGTTTTGTGTCTTGTCCTACTTCACTGAGCTGGGTGTACTGGATGAGTCGATGAGAGTTATACAACTCGAAACAGTACTGTACTCAGATTCCCAGTGTCTAATACCAAAATAGCTCAAGTTAACGTCAAGTTTAAGTGAGTGAAGTTGGAATCATGAGAAAAGTAACCTTCAAATTTTTAGTTTAAACCATTTCTTGATGATAAATTAAAAAAAAAAAAAAAAGCGCTATTAAAATATTTTGTATTTATTCTGAAAATATTTTTAGAGAAGTGTACTCTCAACAAATTAGTTTGAGCAAATAATTAGAAGCAATGGCAAATAAACTTCAACCATTGATATTTAGATTGAGACTGGACAATTTAAGGTATTTAAAATACGACTTTACATACAAGTACAATATTCCTTCAATTTGGTAGCTTGTTATGGTATCTAATTAAAGTATCATCTTTAAATTTTTACCGTTATTTAGCAGAACTATTTATATCACTTTGGACTTGCCATCATTACTTCGAATGGAATTGTTATATGGTACATGCGTACGTACGATAAAAGGCTTACATACTAAGTTGGCCAAAAAGTTCGGTTTTTTTACGTACATTGGCTCTAGTAGCGCTTAGATGTCTTTAACGTCATTCGACACCATTTTGTTAGATTGTATTGTGACACCTTTCATATCAGCGTTCGTTTAAAACAAAAACTGATCAAAATTAGTGAATTTTATGTCGCCAATTTAATATTGAAGATGGAAGACAATAAGCACGCATGTTTCTTTGATGACCAAGCAAACAGTTACAGCTTGACTTAGAAGTTCTGATTCATCCTCCGTATTCACCAGACATTGCACCTTCGAATGTCCATTTATTTCGGTCTTTGCTCAAAAAGATAAAGTTTTGAGAAGATGGAATTATGAAGTTGTCTGAAAGATGGCAGAAGATAGTGGAACAAACCGTTGAAGACGTTGTTCAATAAAATTATCGGTGAAAATGAAAAAATGTCTTTTATTTTTACTTAAAAACCAATCAAACTTTTTGGCCAACCCAATATATGCTTAAAAGTTCAAAAACTTTTCAGGTAATGACTGCTAATTTAACACTTACCAATTTTATCTTAGTTTCTAAATATAAAGTGCAAAAGGAAGATACTGTTATTTGCTGTTACTGTTATTTCTCTTTACAACTAATACATAATTTATGTTTTAAGTCTTTTCTTTTTCTTTACTCTTCCACTCCAAATACATTTATGTCGACGAATTGTTATGGAATCCATTTAATTAATTAACTGTTAAACAAAGGGAAATGAAGCTGATGGTAATGTTAATGCTCCCTCATACGTAAAGTGTATCTTCGTTGTAGGCTTTCTTCTGAAAGAAAAAGGAACAGTTTTCGCAATGTTATTGAAGCAATATTCTATCTGCTTTAAAGAATATCACCAGCCGTAGTTTCATCTTTTTCATTTCTTTCTCATCTTTAAATTTCAGTTTAAAAAAGACATGGTCTCTCTTCATTTTTATCAATCACTTTTTTTTTTTTTTATTTAATCAACTATTTTTTTTTATTGTTACTTAAATAAATAAATTACATGTTTTTATTTAAAAAAAAGTTTAGTCTTTAATTATTGACAAATTTGAAAGTTGTAATTTCATTCGCTGCGATAATCTTAATCAATTACAATTCAAGATAGAAATATTTCAGAACACTGTAACAAGCGAAGAAGCGGAGATTGAACAATGTTGACTAAATCTCTGATTTCGCGTTAAGCTGTAATTCAACCTGAAAACACAGATTTAAAACCGAGATTTCCTTAAAAAAGAACAAAAAAACAAACAAACATACTGACGAGATACGCGACAATAATCTGAACATGTAAAAGCAAATAGAATAGCGACAGGGAAAGTGGAATTCCAGATTTCAGATCAAGTCGTCACTGATGGTAAGGTAATTTGTGAGCCCGATAACTCAAACAATTATGCTCCAAAGGAAATCAAAATTTACCAATTTAAAATAATTTTAATGAAACTTTGATCTCATATACATTGATTCATTTGATTTATAAACTGTCTTTACAAAACTGTCTTACCCTTCGTGAATCTGACCGTACCAAGACAACAACACTATTCACAAGAAGCACTATTCTTTAATTGTATACAAAGTATACAGTTCGTTTCAGTTTTTAACAATTCTTTTTTTTTAACTTTTATGTTTACTTATGTACTGGCACTTACATAATACTTTTATTGTTAGGCCTATTTAATATGAATTATTAGAAAATGTATATTCAGATTAATTTATTTAATTTTAATGAAGCAATTTTTTTTAATTCGAATATTAGTTTTAATTTTAATTTTAGTCTTTAATTATTTTCTTATTGTAAGTTACTTTCTTCTCTTAGGGACAGAAGGAAAGTCTTACAGCAAGATCATCCCTGCTGAATAAAACATTCCAGGTATAATATTTCTAACTTTAATACCTGGTTTAGCGGGAGACTGCTCCTCGCCCAACATTTATTAATATACTTCTACAGCAAACGGGATTCGTTTAAAGGGCCTGCAAAATTCTCACCGAGCCCTTCTGCCCATTGCTTTAATTTCTAGCTAAGCTGTTGCCGAAGAAACTTTTTTTTGTTTTTGTCTGATAAATTGCTTATTCACTTCGGAAAATGGGGAAATAATAATAATAAAAAAATGCTTTTTTTACTAATTGCATGTTTATTATAAAAATTTTATTTGATTGCTGCTAACTGTCTGCATTAATAACAGTAAATTAAAGTTGGCAGATAATCACAATCAATTTCTGTGACAATTTGATACCGCCATATCCTTTTTTTCGCTGCTAATGAATTAAAATTAATTATGAAATTTAATTGAATGTGTGTCGAAATTCTAGTTTCCTTGATTTTTTTATTTTTATGACTTTCTTTAATGTCCCTAATGTTTTCAAATTTAAAACAACATTTCAGGAGTCATTTTCAGAAATATTAATAAAAAAATATATAAAAATAAGTAGGAGGTTTACTTTTTGTAAAGCTAATCCAGTATTTGAAGTGATATGAATGAGATATAATTAAGTGTATTAAAGTGAAACACATATAAAGTCGTAATATTACAGTTTTTTTTATTTTTAACAGTGGTAAGTTTTACACAATGGTCAATTTACTGTCTGTATTTATTATCTTTCATATTGAGAGAAACTGTATTTTATTAGATTTGGGATTGTTGGTGTTCACAGACTACAAAGCTTTAAAAAAATTAAAGCAGACTTTAGATTAGTTTGTTATTTTCTTTGTTAAAATGGTCCATTAAATATTTAACAACCGCAAATTTTGATTTCGATATTAAGAATAAAACATAGATTTCCTGGACGTTTTACGAATACACTTTTTAGGCTGTCGGGAATAAAAAAGTTCCAACAGAAACACCCGTCAAATGCTTTTAATAAAATCATTCCTAACTGCAATAATAACAGAACTAAAATCAGCATTGTTGACTTATTTGAATTGTTTAAGGGGCCAACTTAAAAGTAGCCCATAAGATACAACAAAATCACTGTATCATCTGATGATATAGTTATCCTAACTTTAAATGTAATTTCTTGCATTATTCTTTGAATTACCTAAGGGAATAGCATTAAGTAATATCTGTTGTAAAAGTGGTCCATAAAATGATACAAACATCAAACTCTAATCAGGGCTGGACAGAAAGACTATCTTATTGAAGTTTGACATTTTCGATTGATGTCTAAGTTTTCTGGTCTCTAAAGTAATATTTCGAGTGCACGATCAGTTTCTGTCTGTGGATGTCTGTTGTTTAAACACTTCGGTTACGATATCTCAAAAAATAATTGCACGATCTACATCAAACTCTATATTTAAAAGTTCAGGCTTATTATCTATATCTTTCAATAAAATTTTAACTTATTTAATAATTATATTTAAGAATTATATTTAGGAGTTTAGTATACTGAACAACCTTGACAACCCGTTTTTAGACTCAAAAATAAACACCAAATTAGTGTTCCCAAAGAAATAAGACAATCACACACACAGACATCACTCGAGATGTAGTCTAAGAGCCCCTACGCACTGGGGATTTCTAGTTCCAAAGCAATAAAACAATATCCGATCTCCCAAGTCTTCCTAACCCCCCCCCCCAGCAATCTGAAACACAATGCCACATTATAGCCTGCACGAGTCAGGAAAGTCCCCCCCCTCTAGTTCTTCTTTTTTTATTGTTTTATTGCTTTGGAACTAAAAATCCCCAGTGCTTAGGGGCTCTCAATGTGTCTTAAAAGTACCTAAATGTTTGAAATATGTACGCGTGAAGAAAGCCTTGCAGTGATTACTTTGCCGTTTACTAGTACATCGTTCTGAACGTTGAATGAGCTTACAATTCTTCGTTCGCTGTGTGAATCACTGTTATCATAAACAGATTTGTCATTTGGATAAATGGTTCACCGACCGGATGGTTTTTCTTTGCTTCCCTAAGTATCCGGTACAGGTCATAATTAATGTTGTTTGTCAGCTATGGATTAAAATAACTTACAATGAACATTCAGTTTCAGTTTCCTTTATTTTTTTCTTTCAAGTTTTATTATTTTTCCTTTCGCTTTTTGAACAGGAATGATCTATTATTACTTTAAACCATTCCGAATTCAACAAAAAGTTATTCAGAATTTTCAGTTGCCTTGCTGAAGTTTAAATTGAATGAAGATTCAAAAGGGAAAAATCAACTGATGACCACTCTTGAAATAAGAGGAATTGAAAAGGATTTTAAGCAATATGAATATCTAGACAGGTCTTGACTCAAGCAATTCAGGCGAATGCAAACCTTTAATTTCTTTTATATATTACATTTACCAATGCACCTAAAATTCGGAAAATTTAAATATGAACTTGTGAAACATATGGGATTTTTATTTTCTTGTTTATAATTTTAGAAATATTCTGCAATTAATTAAATTAAAACTCAAAAACAGTCAATTTTTTTGGGGGGAGGTTTTCGAGGTATTACTCGGTATTTTCAACCTAAAAAAACTTGACGAAAACCTGAAATGATAAAAAATTTGTAAAATAATGATTTGTATTTAAAATAATTGTTATTAGTGCAATAGTTAATTTTAAAAAAATAAAAATTGTGTTTTTAAAACTGTTTGAGATTAAATTATTTTATTTTACATACTATCAAATAATCATAATAATAAACGTTTTCATTAAAGACTTTCTAAATATCATGCAAATTCACTTGATACTGTTCGTTTCCAAAAATAAATTTGTTTTGAAGCATTTTTTTAATAGAAATAGATTTGAATAGAATTAACAATTTTTGAATTTTAATTTAATTAATTATAGAATATTTTAAAAATTAAAAACAAGAAAATACTAATCCCAGATGCTTCACAGATTCATATTTAAATTTTCAGAATTTTAGGTGCATCGGTAAATGAAATAGGCCTATATGAAAGATTTTGTAGTCAACTGAATTGATTGAGTCAGGATTTTTAAATGTTTTTATTCAAAGAAATTTTATCGTGAAAAACACTGTAATTGAAATGATCACATGGTACATTTGCGATAGTGAGACACGAATCGGTAACCACGAATATCAAGATTTACCAGCATGTTATTTCTATATTATCTGTACGAAATCCGATCGATACTAAGGGTTTAATTGATTTAGAATTTTTAAATTATCATCAGCCTTCCGCTTCAATCTTTCGAAATGGATTTTTCGCTTCAGAGAGTTCCAAAAGCAATTCAAGTGAATTAAGCGAAGAAAATTGGTTCATTTCTTGCAGAAGGTGATTGCATGGAATTTCTTACCAATTTATTCAAAATTTAAATAGAAACGTCCGAGAAAATGGAACGTTCGCAAAAGATGTATTTCAAAAGTAAGAATAAACAAATGATATATGCAATAAATGATTGAAATTCGGTTACATCATATCTAGATTTTAAGCTTTATACACTCACTTCCAAAAGTTAAGCACGGAGCGGTAAAATGCGAAAAAATGGACAAGTACTGCTTTGATTGACATGAAATGCTGCAAATAAGTAGCTCTATGTTTATTCATGAAACAAACAAAGAATTACACACAGAGATAAACAAAATATTGAATTTTCATAAATTATAAGATTACGTCATATTTGTCTGGACTCATCTGTGAACATAACGTTACCCCAATCAGACATAGTCCAATTCACATGCTGGTGGATCACTGTAATCGTGCCCCTATGGATTGGACGGATAAAGGAACACAAACTCGTGGTAACCGGGCAAACTCGTGGTAACCATTCATGTTAGCCTTCGACGAACAGTAGTGGCAGATATAGTTTTACCAATGGCCGCTATAACCATATATGCACACGTGTGGAGGTCGCTCTTCGATTCCGCTTGGCTACAACAGCAGTATATCGATCTTCCGCGAGGGTCGTAATCCTTGGACGACCGGCTACAGGTCTTCGGACAACTGTTTGGCTGGTTTGGAATTGTTTCCTTAATCGTGAAATGACGGAATGATGAACGCCGAAAAACGAGCAACATTTGTTATAGACTGTCCTGCTTCTGTCCTGCTTCAACACGTCCGACAGCCCGCCAGCGCTCAGAATCTTCTATTCGTCTTCTGGAAGCCATAGAAACACGTCTAGCTTGAAAACAAATCGTTCGAATGTTCTAAACACGTTTCATCAGCACTTACATGCAGCTCCTGTAACCCTTCACAATGCCGGCTTCATATACGACTGTCTGTTTTGCATATTTCTCGACGCGAAACCGTGATTGGCTGTCATCTATATAATTTGCGTACTTCCTTCTACCTTTGCAGCAAATTTCAGCTTCTTTAATTCAGATCTCTTACGGAAATTAACATTTTTCCCCTCCGTGTTTAACTTTTGGAAGTGAGTGTATTTATCTATATAGATAAGTTCATATTGAACAATCCTCATATTGATCCAGGACTGACCGTTCCGGCCTAACCTTGTGGTCAAATAAAGCGGCCTTTTCCGAGACAGATGTGTCGTATTCTTCGTTCGAATCCCGGAGTGGATGTGACTTTCTTCTGTGTTTCGTCTCTTTCGGCTCACATCATATCCGCAGAAATGTTCGCCATTACGGCGGACACAGTTCTACTTTGAAATGACTGCCAGCAAAGCTTTCATGAAGAAGCTGTCTGCACGCCACAGCTGTATGACAGGGAACCACCTTATCCCAAGAGATGGCAGTGATTTTCGTTTGTTCTTACAGATCGTGGCTGTCTTGTGGGCTCTTTACTATATGTCAGCCCACTACCTGTCCGTCGGAATTTTTGGATGACGTCAAGAATCACACCGTTACATGTTTCCAAAACGTGTTTCCCATTATTTCCGCAGCCTCGTACGGCTTACTCTGGGCAATGATTCTTCGGCTATCAGATCACCATTCTCGATCCTTGTCGTAGCCAGAGGTAGAAGTGGCATACGAATCTTTGTCTTATTAATGATAATACTCGAGGCTTGGATGTGGGAGACCATAAAACCAAAGAAAAACAAAAGGCAAATGTCTTAAGATGCAAATTAATCTCTGTTTTTTTTATTGCTAAGTTCGAGTCTTCTACAAACTTATATCTTGAAACGTACCGGTAATGAAATATTGCATTTTTTTTAAAATGAAGCATTATAGTTTTAATTTTTAAAATGCATTTTGATTTATAATTGACAGTTTTAAAATAAATAATAATTCCAAACTTGAGATAAGAAAAAAATTATTATAAGATTTATTGAACAATCTATTGACAAATTTTTATAGTAACAGTTAAAATATAGAATGAAACTAATTAAAGGTTGTTTGAGTCTGTTTTATTTATTTATTTATTTATTTATTTCCTTAATAGCCGTTTTAAAAAAAGGTTAAAATAAAAAGTCATGAGTTTCAAGGCATACAGTTTTATTAAGCTCTCTTCTTAAATTATAATAAAACTATAACAAAATATCAGGAATAAATAACGGTTTCCCTGAATCGCCTCATAATTTACATTTATCAAAATTTTGCATAATTTCTAAAATATAGAAAAAAATATTAATAATTTGGCCCAACTTTTATCGTTATTAAAACTACAATTTTAAGTTGAAATGCATTTTAAAAATTATAACTACAATGTTTTCCCTTAATTTGCATCGGAGATAAAGAAAAAAAAATAAAGATGGGGATTAGAACAAAAAAGGTTCAGAATGAAATTTTAAGTTGAAATGTGTTGATCCGTTCGTCATCTGCAATCAAACTAAGTACTGTAGAGTGCTGAAATTTTCAAGACCGATTAAAAGAAAAGTTCCTATTGATTTTGGTGCATATACGCGTAATAACCAAGAAACTTCCAAAAAGCTGCCAAAATATGTTGCTCTTAAATCGCAATATTCATGATAACTATTTATCGTATAACGTTGAGAATGTACTTAAATGCTATTCAGTGAGTGTTTCATGCTTATTTTGGTAGAAAGTAGTCCATTAGAAATTAAAGGCCCAAAAACCACAAATATACGTGTCTATCACTATAAATTAGCAGCATGTACACACACAAGCTGAAACCTTAAATTTCTAGTAAGTTTACAGTAATGGAACACTAATTTTGGATCTTACCCATACAGATATTCAAAAATTGATACACTAACTCCTACCTTGATCTTTCTTTTAAAAACATAAAATATATTTTCCAGCCTTCAATTAACAGACTTGTTTTTTTTAGCTAGTAGCGTTGCTTTTCCACAATATACATTACTTTGACATGCGTATCCTGAATGCTACGTTGAATACAAATGCAGTTATTGAATTCGGATTTTATGTTCGTTTTCCGATCTGCGAAAGGATTTCCGACCAATAATACAGCTTCCTTTGGATGATATTGAAACATATGCAATCTAAATACCATCAACATCTAATTTCGCCAACAGCTAGTGTTAAATAAAAAGTTGATGTAGTTACACCAAATTTTGGAATTGAAGTCTCCTGTGTGTGTGGCGTTAAGTCAGATTTTCTTTATGAAACTATCAAAAAAAAAAAAAAAAAAAAAAAAAAAATTGGGGGGGGGGGAATTATTGTAATTGTTGTAACAGGAAATTCTTTGAAAGCTGTACAGTAGAAGAACTTTAGAAAGACTTCTTTTTTCTTGCAGCATTCGAATTATTCAATTTGAGCGCATCTGAAGATTGATATTCTAACTTATTCAAAAAATTTTCAATCACAGACGTTAAGAAAAGAAACAAATCTGGGTCTTGTGTTAAAAAATTGGCGTTGTCACTGTAATTACTTTGTTAACTTCAAGACCGGATGGAGAAAAGCAAACCATTCATCCCAATTAAGATAAAGATCTGGGATAATTACTATGGTTGAACACTCAACCATTTAATTCGAAACGCATGCACCAAGGCAGGAAGAGTTTGCTATTAATTGTCCCCAATTATAAAGGCTTCGAATGTAAGCGATGTAGCTTTCTATAGAACGAGTACAAGGAGATTGACTCAACTTCTTGTACTCATAAAGTTTCTTGATTTCTAAGAAACTTAAAGTGATAAATCAGTAAAAGCATCTTACATTTGACAGTTTTTATTTATTGGTTAGCAAGACGAAATAAAGATGATCTCTCTCTCTAGGCTATTCTTTAACCCCAGTGTAGACTCCTGGTAAACTACAATGAAATGAAAATTCCATAGAGTAAAGTTTCAAGGATCGACCAAGGAATCTTTCAAATTCCTTTCGATTGACGCCCCCCCCCCCCAATGAAAATAAATGTTTTTTTGAAATCTCGAGTGTGAATGTCTGTATACTTAACTTTCTTTCTTTATTTAAACTCTTGGTTTTGAAGGGTTTTCCTTGTCAAATATTTTCACTGCTTGTTTAAAGATTACGTAATTGAAAGAGTGAATCCCTAGCGTTTATTGATCGATGTGTAGTGGAATAAATACTGACACTAATAATCAAACCCTTTCGTAGTTTTAATTCAACTAAAACGAAAAAGCGCAGCAAAGATTGCTAATAAATAAATAAATGCAAAATTGCTTATAATTTAAGAAAAAGGGAAAAAAATAAAAATAAAAACACAAATGTTTAAATACTACTTTTAACGAAGATAAAATTAATCTCTAATACTTCGCTTTTGTTTTTAAAGAATGCTTTGAATTTGAACATTAAGAATTTAAGGGATTTTTTTTAAATCACCGTTATGACTTTCAGAAGTCATTCAGCCTCTGGTTACAACGAAGTACTTGTTATGTTGTTCTGCAAAAGACTGCACTAAGGCAGTTTTGTTTTTCTTAGTTTAAAAACTGAATTAGGAGTATTACGTAGATTAAAGGACTCTAATACTATTATTGTTGTCTTCGGTTTTCTTTTTCTTTTTTCCTTTTCTTTTCCCGCTGTTCATGCCAACTATAAAACTAATTTAGTGCTGCTGTGAATGCCAAACTAGAATGCACTTAAAATGTATTTATAAAATATTTCTTCATGAGAGGACTAACTGTACAAATCCTACATTCTCTACACTGTAAGTTTAGTAGACTACTTTTGTTAGTTGCTTATATGAAACCCTTAGGAAATGAGCCTGGACTCCTTTTCTACCCCTGCTTTCCGCGAAATGGCACTGACCTCCATTTCGATCGTCGACGCCGGTAGCACGTGCAGTCAAGGGTTAGAGCGCATGCGTAGCCCAAGTATTTTCTGCTGTTTATCCCCACCCCAATAAGAGGTCCGCCACCTACCTGTCATAGGAAGAGTAGTAGGAGGAATTGCTAGGCCTCCTACTGACATTCCACTACCTTTCACCTGAGCGACGCAGTAGTGATGTGAGTGCGCATGTGCAACGCGCGTTTAGGGCTATGAAACACTCTCCTCCGTCTCCATGGCAACGGGAATGTGACGTCGGCTGTTTCCGTCACGTGCTCTGTCACCACAGGCGTCGGTCATTGAAGGCTCAATCAGGCAACGAAAACATCACTTAGGAATTAAACCCCGAGGTCCTTCAACACAATTAATTATCGCAAGAAACCCCCAATTTAATCAAATTAATTAACGGGTTGAAGTCACTGTCAACAGTCACTTCTCTGAAAATAGTCCATTATCGATCGAAGTCAACGCAAGTAATTCAGAGAAAAAAAAAATAAGGAAATATTTTATGAACCTATTACTCAGAAAAACATCTGCACAAAACAATGACGAAGTTCACAAGAATTCAATTATGATAAGAGAATTCAATTATTCCTTTCTGTGTAAATAAATCAAAGAGTGTATG
>JAFIDM010000001.1:113137029-113158235 GCA_023159025.1 Thereuonema tuberculata | reverse complement strand
TATATTAAAATGATGTAATATATATATACAATAACGGTAAGTATGAAATTTCATGTAATGCAATGTAATGTATTATTCTTGGAGTTACTTAAGAGTACATTAATTTCACACTTAAAGAATGAAGAAGCTGGTAAACAGAGGCAAAAACCAAAATCTAATTAGGGCTGGACAATAATAATTAACTCTCAAGTTTGATGTTGATCAGTGCATTTTTTTTTAAAAAAATATTTATATTTCAGTGGCGCTTAGAATGGACCTATATATATGGACCTATATATTTGAAATATATGTATATATATTTCAAAATGTAATCTGAATTAGATTATAGTACTAATCTCGTAAATAAGAAATTTGGTGTAAATGGTTAATTATTTCTTGAGTGATTTATGTTTCAGTGTTTTGGCCCTTAATATGGCATTTATTTTTCAAAACTTGCCGTTCCGGGCATGGCCTAGTGGATTACGCGGCGGCCCTTCACGAGGCAGATGTGTTGTAGAATCTGGGTTCGAATCCCGGCGGTCGGCATGGAAATTTCCTTTATCAGTGTCCGTGGCACTGATAATTATTCCAAAGTTCTAGGGGTATTCCCCCGGCCCTACTCAAGAGTTGAAGGATAATAAGAACCTGGGAGTTGATGAAAATACTGAGACTAAATAATTATAAAAAAAATAATTTTTCAAAATTTAATCAAGATATAGATAATAGCAGAAACTCTTATATGAAGTTGGTATAGATCTGTCAATTACTTTTTGCGTTTCCGCGCCTATAAGATTCAATAAAACATTATAACCTCTCACTCACAAACACACATTCACCACTAAAAAAAAACAAAAAAAAAAACTGGGGATCATTTCTGGGGAGCAAATGATATAAATCACCGTTAAAATCGGGACAAGGATATTTAGTACGATTAATATCCTGTTTTTATATTAGTTTTAAATGCTAAAATGACTTAATATAAAAACAAATGTTTTGTATTTGCTTGTCAGTTGCATAATTAGTAACGATAAAAATTGATTGTTGTGATAAGCAAAACAAAGAGAGCTATATTAATCAATTAATAAATATGTATTGTAATTCGAAACGGACGCTACACAAAAATGAACTTGAGTCATCCAACCAAAAAACAACTATAAATGTCTCTATATCGTAATTAATGTAACTGATAACTAAATTTTGGCGGCCCCTCCGGCTCGGAGCCCAGGCGAAATGACCTTTGACTCTTCTGTGGGTCTATATACAAATATACAAAGATGAATAGATACGTAGATGTACAAAACCTTAGTAATTTAAACTTGGTATAACTCAGCTGCTCAAAATTTATAAAATATAATCGAATCGAATTCTGTTTATTTTATTATTTAAATTTATGAAATAAAATCTAATCTTATCTAATCACCATCAAACATAACGATATTCATCGGGTTCACGAATTATAATGCTAAAGAAAATTGTAAAAATTTAGTTTTATATAAGTTTTCAAGTTAATTATTTAAAGATTTATTTCACTCAAGATTATTGGCTTCATTTTTGTATACATTCTGTACAACTGACAATGGGAGCTCTGTTGTGAATATGCCTCAATATTTACACTCTCAGTACAGATATTAATCTATTTCATGAGATCAATATAGTTCAATAGAGTGCCTTAAAATTGTTCGAGTGGGAAATCGTCCTATAGAATTTAAAAATTTCTTAAAAAACAATATCACCCGAAATTTGCAGAAAAAAAAGTCAATTTTATGTTCAAGGCCTTTGTAATGAACTTGTGTTTTTAATGACTTTGCTATTATTTGCTTCGTCGATAATGACTGTCCTTGAAGAATATGTTCTTTGTCAAGAAAATTCGTTTGGGAATAAATTAATTTTTTATGATTTTTTTTCCCCATCGTCACCACGGAAAAAAAAAAATCAATACTTTCCATGTAATAAACTTCTTAAGTGCGGGTAGAGAAAGCAAAAAACAGAGAGAGACATACATTTTAAAGAAAGAATAGACTGTGGTTCTTTACCAGTGAAATTGTTTTCTTATGATGATAGATTGAAAAGTTTATTTGCCTAGCATCTCTTCAGTCGTTACTTTCAGCTGTCTTACCTAAAAAGATTAACCAGAGCGCTGTAAATGGTGGTCGTTCTGTTTCAGTCTGATGACTGCAGATCAACTATGTCTGAAACTGCATTTATTCTTAGATAAACTAATTTAAAATTTACACAATTTTAAATTTGCGTATTTTTTAAAACTTTCAAAATTGTTTTACTTAATGTATTTAATTATAAGTTATTGGTTTTGTTTGTTTTTTTAATAAATAATCGTAATTAAACGTTCAAAACGTTCACAATAGCATATCTGTAGAAGTAGTGCAAATATGTGCTTTGGTCCTTGACCCGCCATGTTGTCTTTGCTGGGAAAACCCAAAGTTTGAAACTTTTATGTAATAATAGTAATAATAATAATAATAATAATAAAATCTTGCTAAAAAAGTTAAAGAAGGAAAATTCAAGTACCAAAACTAAAGAACAAATAAATACTTTTCTTACTTTCTTTGTGTGGAAGGATTTTTAATTTTTTTCTAAACGTTTTTAAAACTTCTTTCGTCCTTTTAGCAAACGGGCAGATGTTGAATTTCTATTGTATTTTTAAAATTTATTCTTCCGTGAAGGAAAGCAAACGTTTTAAGCTGTTCCTAGAGTGAGTGAGTGACTCAAAGTTCTAAACATGTGCTTTGATCATGTATCTCATCCACAAATCAAATAAAAGATAAGGCACAATGCAAATATATTTTATATGAATACATATTTTTTTTATATATAATTTTCCTATAAATTTATACAAGAGTACAGTAATTTCGACTTTCTATTTTTTTTTAATTTAATACAATAATTTAAAATAAAATGCTAAAAAAATACTAAAGATTCAAATACTGCTTTAAAACTATGAAACAGTTCACAACCTTTTTTTTTTTTTCTTCTGTAAAATCCTTTTGGACGGAGCTGTTCTATACATATTTTCTAATATAAAAATGATATGTTTACTGAAATAAATCATGTAATAAAATAATTTATCAAAACATGGGTTTTATGAAAATATTTTAGTTGTACTTCTTGAAAACTGTTGACCGTTAAAATTCAGATAAAAAGTTTGAAGGTAGTCTATGATGACACCGGTGGCGTATGAAGGAAGTACAGAATAGGATGATCCGCCCTGGAAACAGTCAGCAAGGAAATGCCATTAGAATAGTTAAAACACCATTGCAAGTTTTATAAATGGATGAAATAAAAAACTGGCCAACCAATGAAGTCAACTTTCAAGTTCCTCCCCCACGTGTAAATACTCTCCTAATGGCACACTTTCTTTATCAGAAAATATCTTCAGAATGCTTCCTTATGGCAAAATGAAATAACATCACAACGAACTTGGGGAACTGAGTATTTTCTACTGTAAAACACCAAGTCTTGACTCTGTTAATGGCTGGTGGCATTGAAGGCACTTTTTTATCGGCAGATTAAATGGAACCTGTATAGATGTCAACTGCTTCTGCCCTCGGCCATCTGTCTTCCGTTTGACTCTTTTCTTTTTTTTTCCTTCCATCGTATAATTAAGTATTGTTATGATTGGGGTCGATCTGTGTCACCTGTCCATTCATTAATGGCTCCATCACTACCGGTTCTGGTCCGATAACTTCTTTAAAAGGTTGTGGTTCAGTTTCTAAAAAAATAAAACAATGAATCAAATTAAATTAAAATTACAGGAAAAAGAAAAATTAAATTAAAAATTTTGTTTAAAAAAAAAATAAAATCCGATTTTAAAAATTACATTTATGATATTAGCACGTGACAACAATTTTAATGTAAATTTATCTTATAATTATTACAAAGTTAAGCCAAATCACTCAGTAATTATTTACAGAAATGAAAAATAATGGAAACAAATTTCAAATTTATGAAATTTCAATTTTATGCTTTTTTTTGAAGGGCTGTCTGCCTTCTTGCTATGCTTTTAAATAGTGCGTGATTATATTGTTACTAATATTGCATGATGGATATAGATGTAAATTTACGTTTGCTAGTGTTTTTGATAACTGTGTGTCCAAATATCTAAGGCTAGTTTCAAGCCTTTAAAAATATCAGAATGTTTCTGCATAACAGTAAAATCACATCTGAGAAGCCTTAATTTTCGAAATCTTATCATCTTATATATATATATTCAGTTAAAAAAAAAATATCCTATTTGGATGTTTAACATCTTTTTAAAAAATTTAATTTGTCATATATTTTATCTTTCCGAAGATAATCTCCGTAGTTACTCTACAGTGTAATGACTTTCGAGTCAGTTGAAGTGAAAACAGCTGCTTTGATTTCTCCTTTCGATGTCATTACTGTTGTCAATGCCTGATTGGTTGTTACATAATTACTTTCATAGAATTAGCAATGCTCCCAAGTGCCAATCTGTCACCAAATCAGAGAGTGAAACATGACAGAAGCAAATCAAAAAGTGAAAGGTTGCCTTGATCAAAACTACGACAAAAACTGCTTAAAATATAAAGATCGGAAGCCTACTATTCCCGTTTTGTCTGTCTGTGGACAAGTATCATTAAAATATCATTAGCAACAATCACAACAATCGCAACAATTGCGTCTTTTGCATGCGCAACAATCACATTTAATAATAACAAGGAAATTAAAGCAATATCAATTATATGTTCTTATATGTATCAGAAGACGTTGTAATGCATTGTGATTGGTTTACTAATCGCTATCCCTACCTTGTTTGGGATTTAGCCTTTTAAAAACAATGGAGCGGAAAAGCACGCTCTGTATTAAATAGATCAGTGCTTCTCAATCTTTTTCGCATTGTGTTTGCTGAAACCTTCTTCTTAAAATCCCAGGGCACCTAAAACTTTTCCACTGCTGTTATAATAGAATCCTTTGAAAAAACTATCCAAGATTTCCAAATGATTTTAACAGTCTATTTTATATATTTAAAAATATACAGTAATTTTTTTTTTTTTTTAAGTTGATTTGAGTGTTAGAAAGAAATAGAATGTAGTTCATATTTCTGTTTGACCAGGTTATTTGATGTCTAGAATTTATTCTCGAATATAGTGTTTGCTTACATATGAGTAAGTCAAAGGTTAATTATGGATGAACTCTCAGAATTTCTTGCAGCACACTAATGGCATCCTCACACACACATTGTGCCACAACAAGTTGAGAAGCTTTGAAGTAGATGATTGAAGACATAACTTAAATATCGTAATCAGGCCCTTATTTAAGGAATTAAATTATTAACAATATTTTGAAAAATTATAGATTACAATTAATAAGTCAGATTGTAAACAACAATTAAATTTGTTGTATCACCATGCTTTTATTTATTTATTTTTGTAACAATAACATTAGTTAATAGTCACTTTGAGATGTTTAAGCATATTGTATCAACAATTAATTTTATTAATAGTTCATGTTTTTAAACCAATGCTGCCAAGCTTATTCTTAATTCTGTTATACCTATATTATTGACTTGAAAAAAGGAATATGTACAGTTCCTGAAAATTTGTCTCCCTTATTAGTATTTTAATAAATATTTTAATACTAATGCAATGTATGGAAGAGTGTGTTTCTATCTAATATTTTTGATATGGAAAGAAAGAAGATTGTGGAAGAATTTAGTTTAGTACATTGTAAACTACAAGTAAATAGCTAAAACATACATTGGATGTCTATCAGTGAGGAGCCATTGACATTAATGCACTTGTTATAAACAGTACAGTATCGTACTTACAAATACTTAGTCAGACAGACATAGTCCATGGCAATACTTTCATCATTTTTTTCCCCTTTGTCCTTTTGTAAATTCAAGCAAAAATAAAAGTTCAATCCCTTCCAGGCCCACAGGAACCGTGGATCCCAATGCCATGGCACTGGCGATCCTACTCTTCTAATTGGGAGCCTGACTGTAATGTTAATGGTTCCTTGGTAGAATCTTATTCTTGTAACATTTAGATTTAAGTAAATTGAAATGACACTTACTCCGTTTATATCGGCTTTCCATTTCTTTTAATTTGAAATGATGAATGGCAAAGTAAAGACAACTAGCGACACCTGCCATCACTGCAGCCAATTCAAAAGTCATTCGAGGTCCAACAGATTCAAACAAATATCCTCCAAACAAACTTCCAAATATTCGACCTGAAACAAAAAAAAAAATATCAATTAGATTTTAACTGATCATTATATATTTGTTTATAGGAAAATAAATATAAGTAAAATAATATCATGTTGTAAATCAATTGTTGTATTATCGTACAGCAACGATTTAGAGAGTATAGTATAAGTGAATATGTGTTACGATATCTCATTGCATTTCTTTCCTTCATTTCTTTTGTTTCATGTAAATCCTTTCATACTCTAAATTAAGTTAAGTAAGTTAAGCTACTTGTACCAATTATTTTCTTTATTTTCTATATGCTTTATTTTCTTATAAGATTTACAAAACAATTTAACATCGAAAAAACCCAAAATTAACCAATTATTTTATTTTCAATTATTGTCTGCCATTTACGAATAGGTCTAAAAAAATTCGATCAACTAGAAATTTTCTACAAATGGATTTTGGAATGACTCAAGAATTCTTGTAGTATAGTCTTTTGCTTATCATTATTATTTTAACCTCTGCAGAAATTTCTCTTATTAAATAATGGAAGTAACTCAGTATTCCGATAACGGAGTGGTAAGGGCGCTTGGGTGCGGGTTGGAGGTGATGGGTTCGATCCCCGGCCTCTGCAGAGAGTGGGGATTTTTCCACTCTCCATTCTCCTCCAAACGGGTCCTAGAGTCTACCCAGCTGCTGTAGAATGGGTACCGGGTTTCCTTTCTGGGGGCGTCGGGCTGCTCCCTGTTGGCCACGGAACGCCGGGAGCCTTACCGCCCGCGACCACAAGGGCCTACATAGGCCTGCATTATGTTACACTTATCCTAACTCAATATTCATCATATGATTTTAAGTCTGATTTCGTCAAAATTGCACTGAACTTGGAATCAAAATAAGCATTTGTGTAAATTTTTTCCATTTATCATTTTACTTCTAATCAAAGATGCACATAAGTAAAATGCACTGAACTTTCCCTTTAAAAATAGAAAGGCGTTACAATGACTGCGCGATCTCGTTCGAAAAGATCCCGATCTTCCGATAACCTTATTTAATGTAAAAATCTTTCGTAACGTTAAGTAGAACAGTAAACTATGTATAACCTATCTCTCAACAATACTGGTCGACATTGCGTGATGTTTTTAATTTTTAAAATAAGTTTTTTAAATATTTTTTAAATAAATTTTTTAAATATTTTTTAAATAAATTTTTTAAATATTTTTTAAATAAATTTTTTAAATGTTGTTCTGTAATAAACTCTAAAAGAAGCGTATAGAATTTCTTCTTCATCTTTTTTTGTTTTTGTTTTGTAGCTGTATCCTTAGGAGACAAATTTAAAATACAGAATATCCGTACGGTTCTCTTACGTTTTCTTCAACTTTAAAAGAATTGCTAAATAATACAGAAACTTATGGATGTAAATTTCAATGGCTGTCCACTATTCTCCAGAGATAAGTTACATTATGAAACAAAGATTGTCATGTGATCCCTGTTAATACATATTTGAATATCATTGATACTTAATTTTTGAACGACTTTGCCATCCAAAATATTTATATAATATAAATATTTTTAAAGTTTTATATCTAGAAGACATAAAGAAGTTAAGAGTATGAATTTTAAGAAGAGAGATAAGATATCCCTTTCTTTTCATTTGATGAAGTCAAGTTCGTTCAGAGATGACGAAATATTATGAATAAAAGATGTATCAGGAGTAAATTGCGGTGTTTATATAATATAGACTTTGCCATTACTTAATTATTCAGGGTTTTTATATTTTGATGGCTAAAAAAAAATGGAGAATCATTTTGGTCTCTTAACTGCAACAATAAGATGAATAAAAATTATTGTTATTCACTTTATTGAAACTCCTTCATCAATATTTCCATCTTCCAAAAACTTTACTACAAACTATTACTTAAAATATTTTGCAGGGAGTTTTAAACTCGAACATTTCACATAGTATAATTTCTCTGAATCAAAATGTACTTGACATCATTCCTTCTGTTTATTCGCTCCACTTTTCCATCATTAAGTTCGGTTATTTTGAAGAGACCTAACAGTTCCAAGTAAAGCCATCAACTGCCACTATAACATCTTTCTAAATTTTTAAACAGCAAATCTTTTTAAAAAGCAAATGATTCCTCTTTCAATGAGAGCAAAAAAATCAAAATTCCTTCAAAATGTGAAGAAATTTCGACGAAAATCTAAATTAAGAATCCAATTGATCTAAGAATCTAATTACTTATTCTTTGGTTAAATATTAACCACAAAGTATTAAATTGATTAGCATTGGTTAAAATTGACTGCTTGGTTGTATTTCATTAAAAACAAAATCTCCTTTCAGTTTTCAAGATCTGATTTTAAAAGAAAAGTTTACGAATATTAATTTGTTGTTCTGTATCTCATTATAGATCTTATGGTTGAAGAAACTCTTTAATGAAAGATACTTTATACTCCAGTAATTTATCTACGAGAATAACATAGTAATTTCGCTTTCTAATTATTGTTATAATTATTGTTTTATTTATTTCATAATTCTAAAATATTCAGTTAATTTTAAATAATAAACAAGGTGACAACTTGAAAATCTCATTTAAAATTCTAAAAAAAAGTAAAATTAAATATTTTCAAAAAATTAAAACACCAAAGCATCGAAATCACGCTGCTTAAGAACGTAGATGAAAGATAGACTATTGAATATTTTTTTCTTCCATTTGAATAGGTTCATTGTATCGAATAAGTCGTGTAAGAGTCACTGCCGATGCCTTTTTTTTCAGTCGGTGAACAATGGAGTCTATCTTCACAAGTGAGGGTTATTTCCGGAGGAAATTGAATGACAAATAATTATTTATTTATAACTTATATTATTTTGTATTTCTGAGAGGCACAATCGAAGGTTTTACAACCAAAAACTACATCAAAATTAACAACCAATCCTTTATTTATTTTACAGTTAATAATTAAGAAAAATGAAAGATATGAAAACATAACGATATGTATCGGAAAAAAGAATTAAGAGCACAAATTTCATCTCAAGTTAACATACAAGAAGATGAACACAGGCCATGTGACACCGCCCTGGACCTGAATCTGCAATAATATACCTTCATGCATAGGCATCATTAACTAAATACATCGTTTAAATTTCTGATTTTTAATTTGAATTTCTGATTGTACCGGGTAACAGATCGTATGTTTGCTTATGTAGAAATCATTTAAGCTATCAACTTGGGGACAACATTTCCTCTTCAAGATAAAGATCAAAGTAAATAAATAAATAAATAAATAAATAAATACGGCATTCAGAATGTGTTGTAAATAATTGAAAGGCCATATTTGCATCGGTCTCAACACAAAGTTTGTGTATTAAAGTAAACTGCATTCTACCATCTCACTTTGTAATTATATCTTCGGAATTATAATTTACAATTTATGACTAATTTGGAAAAGGAAGTTGGAGTGGATGTAAAGAAAATAACTGATGTAGTGCTTAAAACTTAAAAACGGAAAATACATAATGTTTGATCATTATAACATTTATAATGATAACTAATGTAAATAGGCACAAACTAATAAACAAAAGAGTTTTGAGATGTTATCTGAACTAGAATTCAGATAATTCATCAAATAAATTCATACAAAAATAAGATCACTTACAAAACAAAACCAGAAACGACCAGGGAAATAAAGAAGCAGTACTTGATGTAACTCTGAAGATGACAATTAAAGCGCTGAAAATATTGAAATATTGTTTGATGTGATGTAGGCTGTGGAAAATGTTAAGAGCATTTGCGATGACTAACATTTGAGAATGTTGATCTACATCAGACGCACGAATCAAAAGAGATTCAACAGAATTGTGATGTAAGATAGGAGTATCAAATAGAAAGAATTGTTTAAGAACAAGGAAAAACATTCTACTCCATGTAATCCTATCTGTAAACTAGAAAATAAAAGGAAAAGATGAGAAGAAAAACACCCTTGATGGATAATCTCCAAACATGAATGGGAAGAAAAACAGATGTTCTTTTTCGTCGGCCAACACAAAAGAGAGATTATTTTGCTCTTGCTGATGATGCAAGTTTCAAGCTTTAACTAATTTCTTACATCTTTCAGAACATTAAAAAACATACTATAGAAAGGCATTATATAAAAATATAAAAACATTACACTTTCATAAACAAAATTATTCCAATAATAATTAAATTAAAAAAAAAAAAGCTTTTATCTAATAATGGCACACAGAAGGACATGTTGCCTTGGAGAAATATATTCATTTAGAATATTAATATATTTATACTGTACATAGTATATTATTATATTGCCATTATATAAAAGCAAGTGGGCAAAATTTCTAGATGATTGGCCGATGGGAAATGACTTAAAAATTGATTATAAGATTTGATCCAGAAACCAGACAGTGTGAGTTAATAAAAGCATGATAATAAAAATAGTATTAATTGCTATTGATGGATAAATCGCGTTTTTAAGAATATATTTTTTTAAAAACAGACAAAATGCAAGGATTGTTTTTTGAATATGTGAGATATCACATGTGTAATATTTTATTTTATTTTTATATTTTTAGAGTAACACATAGTCTAAAATAGATATATTTTACATATCTTTGGAAGACTTGGAAGTAGTGCTATTTATACTTCTTATTTAATAAACGAACGTAGGCCTATTTCAAGCCTGCAAAATTGTGGCTTATTTAAAGTTTTGAAAGTTTCCATTTTTTTTAGCCTATTATGTTATTAGTTTTTTTTTCCAAGTTCAAATTAGAGGTAATTTTGTATAGTTATTTTATAAATATTCTCATTTTGCCTTGAAAACCTAAATTGGTTAATAATCATTTCTTTTATCTTCTGTGATATTGGCATTATCAAAAAAAAAAACCTGTTGTTTGATCTTCATATGTATGTCCTTTCAAAAGTAGATTTCTTTTGCAGATTATACATGAAACAGATCCGTGTAATGGATTGTTCTTGAAGCTGAATAATGTATAAGAAGATTTATAAAAATTAACTTTTATAAAACAGTAAAATACTTATCTTATTTTTGTTTCTAGTTTAGTTTTGTGGATGTGCCCTACTTATTCCTACTTCCATTTATATTCACCTCTGTACTGAGACCTGGTGTGTTTATAGTGACTGCTCTCAACTGATGATCGCCATTTAGCGAGAAACAGCTGTTCTGAGATGTCACTTGCAAACACTGACCTCACCCTTTTAATGTTATCATATTTTTCTTAAAAATTTCCATTTTAAAAACTTTACCAACGTATTATTATTTTTATTCATTTTATTGATTTTATTCCCTTTGTTGGTTTTCTGTAGGATTAGTTGGATATAAAGAAATCGTGTTCCTTTTTATCTGAAAATAATGTTTTACGTTCAAGTTTATATCGATATAATTATAATTTTCCAATAATTCATGGACACTTTCCCATCATTTTCATGATAAATTTGGATCTGTTGAAATGTTAAATAACTCGTCAAGTTCCCGGTAAAGAATTATACAAAAATGCTTACTTTAAAGCTTTAATGTAAAGATACTGGTTGCTTCTTTCTTTTAATACGCTTCTTTCTTTTAATTATCAAGGACACATAGCTCTAGATGCTACTGAGGATCTCAAGAAAAGGTATAAAGCTTTTTTTGGAGTTTGCAAATCTTATTGCATACTGTCACATCCTACATGTAAAATGTGAAGGAAATTAGTGCAGGAATGCGAGGTCTGGATAAATAAAGGTTTCGTTGACTCAAGAAACTGGGTGGATTATTTCTTATAAAATAGAACACATTTTAAAAAGAACTTAATACAATAATTTTGAGTTTAATCAAAACAATATTTTAAATAATGCAATTTTTTTTCTATTTGTGTTAACAAGAAAAAAAAATACCAAGTTGATGCTTACCGAAATTGAAATGTAGAATAACAACTAGACTTTGTACAGTTGATGTTAATTCTGGTGGAGACATCTGATTGGCGTAGATGGAAAACGCAACTTTAGGAATGAACAGACAGAAGCCTTTGGTTGCTTCTAGCAGCAATGACCACCAGGGATTGGTTAGTAACGAATATCCTGTGAGGCGCAATGCGTAGAAAACAAAAGCAATTACTAACCAATTGGGATGTTGTACTTTTTCTACGACGTAATGAGAGAAATACAGTAGAGGAAGAGCTGGAAGAACACTCATTAGTTGACAGAGTCCAATCAGCGTTTTTGTAGCACCAATTTTATCTAAGAAAACGAACAGGAATGTTTCTAAGTAACCCCACAGCGTTCCAAGAACAGTGACTGAAACAAATAATGTACAGATGATGGGATTCTTGAAGAGTTTATTGACTCCCTTCAGCCACTGAGTAGCCCTATGAGTAAAACGACATTTAACAATGAGAACCAAAAAGGCGAAGCACGTCATAAGGCAGGAACATAAATAGAAAGCTGGAGAATAATCTGTGGTACCTGTTCCTTCACTAGCGAAGTCAATAAGTATCCCAGCGATAGGAGAAAATACAGCTGCAGACACAACACCGAACAAATATTGACGACCGTAATGACCACCGTGTTCTTGGGCCATTGCTAATGTCATGGCATCTAAAAGAGGAAATAGAGCAGCATTTACGGTTTCAGCAATGCAACGTAGTAGTAGATAAATTCCAAAGGTTAATAATACACTAGTTCCAGCGTCATTACATTGTCTGTAGTCGAAAGTGCCGTTTTTGATGGACACTTCACAAACAACTCGACAGTTGTCATTCTGACGACAAAACAGTGATTCTGCATTATAATCACCCAATGTAGGATTCACAAGGTCGTATAGACAATCGTCTTTCCCTGATATATTTAATTTTAAATGAGCTGCCAAACCAAGAGCTGAACCTTTCCCTGTAGCATTGAAAACAGAGCAGACTGTATTCTCTGAAGATCGAGAACACAGATACGGATATCCATCCACTTGTATTTCACTATTGTTTTTCATGTTGCAATAAACATTACACTGGTCAAACTGGATACCATTTCGGTGCTCAGCGGATTCATGACAACCGCTTTCAAAACGACTCTTTGTCACGAGGGAAGCACCTTCTTCACTACATATGAACTGAATTGTGGGACATACAGGAGGAGGTGGTTTTGCAGATGGAACCACTAACAGAAGATTAAAGGCCACAGTGGATATAATAACACAGATAACGATAATTAGTTTATGGCGACCTGTCTTATCTGCAAGAAGCCCAGCAAATGGGGCCCCAAAGGAGGACACAAACGGCATAAACATATTACAAATGGCAATGTGCTCCAGAGTCAGACCCAAATGAAGCATGTGCAGACTGAGGAAGGGCCATATACTGGTCATACCTGGAAAATAGAAAAATGTAATTCCATATACTACATTTAATAATATTATTGCATATCAATAATTTAGCGCATATTATTAACTAATATATTTTATAATAGAATCTCCTATCCTTTATATATATATATATCAGAAACACACACACACATAAACTGTATATAAACCAATGTATTTTGGAACAGTAGATTGCATCGAGACAAAAGTCATTATTTTTCATTTTATTTAAATGAATACCGTATGGGAATTCAGTCAGTTTTAATAGCTTCTAAAACATGCACAGTGCATTCATACCATGGTTTACCAATATTTCATTTGCGAAAATTGATATTACAAAACAAAAAATTAACAGCTATTTGATTTTTTTTTTTTTGATTTTAGAAAGAAAAATTTTACGAATCAGAAGCCAAATTGTCTTTTTTTGTGTGTGCTCAAACTAGCATTTAATAAATATAACTGTAAAATGATATGATTACACAGTGCAACAACGTATAACGTGATTCCAGTGCTCAATAATTGAGTTCATTTCCAACTTCATTCCAAATTCACTTCATTTCCAACTGAACATTCTTTTGTTTCTATCAATTAAAGCTATTTTACGAACATATAACTCAAACGCTTCTTTCCTCGGTTGGAAACATTAAATTTTGTTCACTTGACTGGCAGCTTAGCAACCCATTCCGAAACAAACGTCCATTTCAATTAATTTTTCAATTCGAAAAGGGTCTTCGATAAGCAAAGTAAATTGTTAATTGACGATCAAAGGACACAAATGTACGATTTTTTTTGGTGAAGTATAAAGACATAATAAATAACTTTTTCAATAACTTACCTCCATAGAAGAGAAAGAGAATAAGTTTAAGGAGAAGAAGGTTGGGATTGATGCACAGGAACGCCATCTTCCAATTTAAATAAAAGCACAGACACAATTATTGTTAGTTTTCAGTCTTTTTCCTAAAAATAATAGTAATAAAAATAATTTTTAGAAAATGAACAGTAACAATAATAATAAACTTAAACTAGTAAGATAAATAAATATTACCAATTTACAATCAGCCAACCGTTGAATCTGTTTTCTGTTTATTTTAAAGACCTTCTACTAGTAAAATCAAGGTGAACAGGAATAAAATTGGGTTAATGAAAAAGATAAATTTTCTTGATCTACGTGAATGTCCTCCAGACGAGAAAGGGTTGCTTCATGGAAGACATGAGTTTGTTCCTTCGCTCAAAAATTCTTTAATTTTTATGAACTGGCCATAGTACTAAGGCTTGTTACGATTAAGACATGTTTCATCTTATCCAGTAACTGTATAGTTTAATTTCTACAGGAAAATGAAAAAGCGTAATTTGAAATGACAGAATATGAACTTAGAAGAATGAAATTAATTGAAATTTTGATCATAATTATAATTGAGAGATTGATGCCCAAGTGCACCAAACTTCAGTTAACTTTGATGACTGCAGTTTGGACGGAGCTAAACTTAGTGGGGGGGTGCTGCTCCAGAAAAATTTTAACCTTTGTTTTAAAATTGTGTGAAAGGCAACAAACATGTATAAAAAGAAATTTATCAAGTTTCTGAATAAATTTTCTTTTTGTACATGTTTCCTTTCACACAATTTTAAAACAAAGGCTAAAATTTTTCTGGAGCAGCACCCCCCTCACACTAATTTTAGCTCCGTCCAAACTGCAGTCATCAAATTTAACTGAAGTTTGGTGCACTTGGGCATAAGAATGTATTTATCTAAATCAGTGGTTCATACGGTGAAAGCTTAATCAAGTATGCGAACATTGGTTTTTTTTTTTGTTTATGCGAACCAAGTCAGAATTATTTTTAAAAGCAATATTTACCCTACCATCAAGTTGTTCAAAAGACAATTGGATGATGTTATACGTCATTTGATCAAGCGCCAAAATTCGATTTTGAGAGGCAAAAGCTTATGCATTACTTTTTAATGGAATGAAGAGTGTTGTATAGCAAAATGACACAGGACAATTCTGATCATTATCAAAATTAATAATATCCTTCAAAGGTCGTTCGTCACATGATCTAAATCTTATTCGTTACGATTAGTCGATTTCCGCAGAATTATGTTGAGATAGCAAGCAGGAACAATTTTTTGAAAAGAGTTTACACCTTTCGCTAGTATATGGAGCAATAATCTAAAAAAAAATCTATTTTGGCGCTTGGTCAAATGATGCATAATACTATCCAATTTTTCTTATTGTTGTTTTTGTTTGGAAAACTGTATTTTATTCTGATGTTGACCGAAATTTTAGCACCAGATTCTTTGGGCATCCAGAAATATAATTATATTCTTATTCTTCCTGGATTAAGAATGAATTATTAGTCAACAATCATGAACAAAAGAACCGTAATGAATTGAATTATTTTCTAAGCATCATCAAAATGAATTTGTCTTGTTTTCTTTCGTTAATGTAGGTAATAATGCTGCTTGTTATTATTTATTAACAACATTTTTGTTCTGATTAATATTATCATTAATATATCAATCCTTTTCTGTTTTTTGTGACTTGTAATTTATAAAATCATTCTTATTTAAAATGGAACGTTTTATCTGCTTACTTCACTATCTCCTATCGTAAAGTGAATTCATGGGTATAGCGAAGCATGAAGACAAAACCAAGTAAATTCATGAATATTTCTTAGTTATATAGGCTGCAAGAGAGTATAGAGTATCTTATTAACTTTGACAAAAACTAGAAATTTCTCAATTTAGAATCGCGACCTCACGGTTTACTGGTGACTAGTGTTAGCTGATGATCGTCAACAAGCATGAAACAGTAAGGTTAGGATCTCATTCGTAGAATTATTATGCACTTTTTTAATATTTAATACGCTTCATAAATTTATACATCTACTTGACACATTGTTGTTTTTTAGTGTTATTTTTACTGAAGACTTTTCTTTTGGAAAAAACTTGTTTTGATGATATTAATAAAGTTAACTTTTAAAGACAGATCACAGCAATTTACAACTTTCTTTTAAGGATGGGTAGCTGTTTTCTGCCGAATAATTCGTCGAAGAGAACAAAAAGAACAGCCTTGAACGCTAACTCTCTTTCTTCGGCGAACTGTTGTAAAGACATATTATTAAGTCCACTGTTATGATTGATACCCAGGATGACTACAAGAGCAGTGACTGTCTCTGGCCTTCGTCAACATATTATCAATTATTTTAGATATTGTCAGTTCGCGAGAAGGAAAAGATAACTTCTGAATATTACGGAGAATGACTTTTCTTAAAATTTCACTTTCTGTCACTAGGGTTATTTTAAAGGAAAAGAATTAACAAATTAAACAGTTAGGTAAATCATTTGCTTAGGATATCCATGTTTAGTTACATTGATATTTCCACTTTATAATATTTAAAGAATTCTGTAACACAAATTTATGAAATATTTTTCTATAAGTGTTTTTCTTTACTTAATTAAGGTACCCAACAAAGCCTTTCTTAATGTTTTTTTGCAAAACTATTATTTTGTGAACTGCTGAGATCGTTTCGGTAAAGATACTTGACTTCGTTAATCTTTTTCTATCTCTGTTCTTACTGCTATTGAAGTATTTTTGTCCAATAAGAACTTTTCTCGTCTAATAAATCGTATAAATTTTATCTTTAAGTATATTCCAAATACACTTTAGTACTGAAAAAAATTACAACAACGTACTTCTTTCTACTGCTAATAAACGTTTGTACAATGTACTCTTTACTTTTACTGCACTTTTTACGCATTTAGATATTTCTTATTACAAATTATAGTCACAAAAAATTTCATTGGTTGAATAATATTTTTTCCCAAAATAAAATGATGCAGTTCACAGTAATTTTTTTACTACATTACTATTAGTGAATAGCTTTTGTGAACTTCATTATTTTATTTTGATAAAAAAAACCAAAAACCCCTCGAACCAGTAATATAGGTAGCCAAGTGGAAAGGCGCTTGACTGCGGGTTAGAGGGAGGTAGATTTAATCCCTCGGCGAATGTCGGGGATTTTTCCACATAATTCTTCTCCAGACGAGTCCTAGGGTCCACCCAGCCCTCTGTATCAGGTACAGACCGGGCTCGGTACCAGGTATCTGTCACGAGGGTACAGATGGGCGAGCGTTGGACTGACCACCCGACCCGACCTCATCTCAGACGTGGATCAATGAAACGTTGGAAGCCTTACCTCCAGCACCCCCATGCCCTAGGAGATACTGCCAACCTTCCCATCTGTCCAGTAAAGTATGTTTTAATTTTGTACAACAAATTTTGTATCTGTAGGCAACTTTCACAAAAAAAATATATCAAATACTGATTTGTACGACTGCAAAATTCGATGCAACAACAACATTGCAAAGTTTATAAAAAGACTATTTCCAGAATATCAAAGCTGTCGTCGTTGAGATGATTATCTGCAATGGCAACCAATTAGAAACATTAAAACAGGACATCGCAACTGAAACTGCTGATAATCATTTGTTAAATGAAAGGCAAATTTAACGTCCGTAATAATTCATAAATAGAGAGAAAAAGAAGGCAGAAGTAGCCCGCAGACATAAGACAAGTGGGTGACCGATTAGTCTCAAAGTTATGTCACTTCGATGAGCTGTAATGAACAGAGAATACAATACAATGGAGTCACGCTTAATTGTCTTACGATCAATAAGGCAGTAGGTTGAAAGCATTTCTAACGGAACAGTTTTTAGGCCATTGATGTATGTAAGCATATCCGCTATATAAGAGTCCTATATAAGAATGCTATTCAAGATTTAGTCTATATCGGTTTTTTTTTTCCCCTCATAAGTGGAATTAGAAAGAAAGACATCATCAGAAAAAAAGGATACCTTTAGTTTGCTGGTATCGTTTGGAAGAATTATTACTGCCTAAGATCTGTTTATCATAAGTTTTTAAATAAGTGGAGATACACTACATAAACCAGATTATTTAAGGAAATAACTTGCACGATGTCCTGTTTTTGGATAACAATATTCATTTCCTGTTTTTGGATGAACAAGATAGGAGATGAGATCAACAATTACTGAGGCAAGATGTGACCCAGAACAGACAGGAATAGAAACAACTCGAACAGGCTTTTGTCCAGCAGTGAACAGACAGAGGCTGAAAATGAATGAATTCATTCCCGAAGAGCTAATCTAGTAGAGCAGCACGAAAAAGAAAATAAAGCGTTTTAACAGAAAACCAGATCTTAATCTTCTGGATTTTTTTTTGGTTTGAAGAACTCTGTGTCCTTCTTCAAAATCGATTTTATGACTTACACTTTTATTTTTTGAGTTTTCATTCTAACGTGACGGAGGACTCAAAAGTTGCATTTTCAGGATTTTCTGATATTCGAGTTCAACCGAAACATCAAAACATCGTCTGCATCCAGGAACATTTGTGAGTCAATCAAACACCACCGTTTGACGAGCTTTTCCTCAAATGAATCCTCACAAGAGATGAAAATATGTATTTGTTTTTTTCTTTTAAAATGTTTAAGCTTAGCAAAACTCTTGAAGCAAAATAGTACTCCCATCCAAGAAAATAACCTATTTTTCCTATGGTAAGATTAGAAGGTAGAGGACATTTCGAACTGTGGCAAAAGAGCAACTCTTGGTCATTGGAAATGAAACTGCAAAATAAGAATAGAATCATAAAACAAGAAGTGATTATGAAAAAATATGTACACTGAAAACAATGCCAAATATCTCGAACATGGGGCGGCATTGGCCCCTGAAAATATCCTATTCCTACGGTGTTTGGGCCTCTGAGCACGATGGTGAAGTTCGTTTGCCGATCCGACCTTCCATTCGAGAGTTGTTAGGGGTGGACAGACACGGACGGACAGGATAAACGCAATAGCTCCCAAATGGGTCGCTAAAAACCCTTCAAAAACCATAAATATGCATTCGGAGCGAAACATGCTACGAATATGAGCTAAAAAATTAAAAAAAAATTTTTTTTAGGTTTTGCGTAAATATTAAAAAAGTTATTCACACGAATTTATATAATTAATAAAAGTTTCATATAATACATCAAGATTTTTTTATAACCTCTTAACAGCGCCATTGCAATTGAATCAAATTGTTCAGAGATAACAATGTGTTTAGAATTTGATATTTGTAATAACATTCGAATTTATTGTTCTAACGATTTTTTTTTTAAATTAATGGCACTTAGTAATTGCGAAACTTTCCTTTTATTAAATAGTTTAATCGGGGAGGGTAGATGGGGCTGATGAGTCCAAAAAGGACGAAACGGCCGTTCCCGAGTTCTCCGATGATAAACTCGAAAGGCATTATTGTTTATTCTTGTGAGCCTTGGTTTTCATTTTAATAATTTTTTTCTGCATTTTAAATTTATTTATTTATTTTTTGGTCAAAAAAAAAAAAAAAAATACAAAATGGACTCAACTCGATGTTGTAACAATCTGTTAAAAGCAGAGTTTCGAAATTAGTAAAGTAGTAAAATAGATAAAATTCTACCATAAATTTAAGAGCATTTTTCTTTGTTCATTATTAAGAGGCTAAGAAAAAAAAAAATTGAAGAAAGCTAATTTTTTCAATATCATTTCTATTGTAACGACACAATTGAGGAAAGTCTTTCGAGGAAATGACCTTGTTCTTGCTGTCTCTTCTTTGCTGAGGAGTTCCCCTCCTCTTGACGTGGGCGGACAGTGTAATTGGTTTCGATCCAATTCTGTGGCTTCACGAGAAAGATCTCATTCACTGAATTTACATTGACTGAGGAAAAGAAAACGACGACAAAATAAAGAGACACTGACGTTAATGCAGTGAATTAAAAAAACAACTCAAACTTAAGTTTTAACAAGATAGTTTTAAGTTAGTTAATTTTTTATTTTCATTCAAAAAAAAAAAAAAAAACGGTTTAACAAAAATTCAGCAAAATATAATTAACATATTTGAACTATATATAACGTGCATATATATAATATAACGAATATAATTAACGTGCGGAAATAACTTATATAGAAGAAACAGGAAACATGCACAAATAAATACTGGTAAAAAGTAAAAGTTATATTTAAACAGATAAATGTATCATCTACATTTATCTGTTTAAATATAACTTTTACTTTTTACCAGTATTTATTTGTGCGTGTTTCCTGTTTCTTCTACATAATTAACATATCTTAAAAACAAATGGAAAAAAAAATGTGAAAATGCTGGGCAACCTTAAATTTTTTTATGCTTATTTCATTTTTTTCCCGATTATTTACTTAATTGATTATCGTATTGTAATCGAATAAAAAAAAGAGTAAAAACTAATGATAATGATCAACAGGCTTGTTAATCTTTTATCATCATTCTCCTCTCTTAGTTTTTTTAATTTCGTTCTCCTCTTAACAGTAACGATGATTACAGCAACTAATTTTGTTAAAAAGAAAACAAAAAAACAAAAAAACTTCTCAAAGCGTTTTCTTAAGTTTTAATTTTCTTTGGCGAATATATATTTTACTGCAAACAGGGAAATTTCCTAAAATTCAATACAATATTCAATACACCAGTTTACAATTCATTCTCACCAGTCTGTTATTTCGATAGGACTAACAAATGAAATACTTCCTTTTATCCGTAAAATATTTAATTTATAGTTCGCTTATTGATTTTCATTTATTAAAGAAGTATAATAATAAGATAATAGTTTTTTTTCTAAATTTATTAAAGAACTCTA